>OX101822.2:47194361-47796861 GCA_944452925.2 Chrysolina oricalcia
AAATATCATTTTAAAAAACAGGAGAAAAAGAGCAATTGTAATAATATCAATTACAAAAATAGTAAATTTCAATGTACAAAGTGTGCTTAAAAACATGAAAAGGGCAAATGTCCAGCTTATGCTAAAGTTTTTAACAAATGTGAGGGTCCCAATCATTTCAGTTCTTGTTGTTATAGAAATAAAATGCCTAAAAGCAGAATTATACATGCAATAGATAATGATTCTGATGTTCGGATTTTATGTTTATAGGTAAGATCGATGCAGTTGATGGACGGGGCAATAGCTGAGGGGAACAATGACATATTGTTGTTTGTTTTTTTTTTGTTCAACCCAAAATTCGGCTACGCTAAGTTTCTGCTGTATTATCTGCTTATTTACAATGTAAATAAGCAGATAATTTCTGCGAAATAAGCAGCAGTAAAAATTGTCCTTATAATGTGACTCTGTCTTGACCCTATATATAATATGCACCGTTACTTATTTCAAACACTCTGTATTCATATCTTCATTAAATAGTGGTGTATCAAGAAACCATTCTGATTGATCCTCAATAATAAACTCAATCAACTCAGAACTATAACCTCGTAGGCGAATTCATTCACTGAAGAAAAGAGTATATTGTTCACAACCCTGTAGAAAAACGGTGGCGTTTTTTTTATTCTGTATTATGAAAAAATATTCCTGGAGAATTTAAGGAATGCTCAGTCGTACACCATATTGAATATGAATGAGATATTGATATTTTTTTATTCAACTAAATTTCTCAAAAAATCACAAAATTCATGATTTGGCGCCCTCTAGCGCCGAATCTATTCATACGATCGAGTTGGGCCAATGGAGACTTTTACTCGGAATGGCTCCAGCTACAACATATCAAAAATCCAGCCATTTTCACCGAAAGACTTTTTTCCATAAGATGTGTGCGTGGTCCTTTAAACAGATAACAGATAACAGAAGCAAAAAATCTTTTATATAGGGATACTAGATTGATTGTTCCTTATAGTATGAGAAAAGAAATATTAAATAAATTGCATTTTAACAGTCACCAGGGTATTAAAAAAACGATTGAAAGAGCATATTGTCCTTCTACTGGCCAGGCATGAATAAGCAGATTCAGGACATGATTTTGACTTGTAACACTTGTTTAACCTTTGCAAATTCTCAACAGCCAGAGCCCATGATACCCCATAAAGTTGAAAAATTGCCCTGGGCAAAGATTGCCTGTGATCTCTATCATTTATCAAGTCCAGTATATCTACTTATAGTGGATTATTACTGCAAGTTTTTAGAAGTCATTGATCTGAGGAGAGATTTAACAGCAGAGAACGTGATCAAAAGCTTAAAATCTGTTTTTTCTAGACAAGGAATTCCGAAAAAAGTTATGACTGATAATGGCCCAGAATTTTCAAACCTTAAATTTAGAGAGTTTTCCAGCCAGTGGGAGTTTCAACACATTGTATCTTCACCGCGTTATCCACAGAGCAACGGACAGGTTGAAAGGTTTGTTCAAATAATGAAAAAAACGCTTTAAAAGGCACCTTTTGACAACCAGGACCCGCACCTTGCTCTGTTGAACTTAAGAAATACACCAGTTGACGGAAAATACTCTCCAGCAGTCATTTCATATAACAGACAGCTCAGGGATTTGCTTCCAAATGTTTATAGAAAGTTCAGTAAAAATAAATTTGATAGTAAGTCTTACAACAATTTCATTGATCAGTCTAAACAGAGAGAGAAACAGACCTATGTACTATGATGGTGGTATAGGTATACAACCCGAAGTAACACTGTTCAATAGAAGCTAGAAACATAGTTAAAAATCTAAAATAAAATTATCTAAAGTGTAACAAGTGGAAGTGAAGTTAATGCTGAGTGTCAAACTACTGTTATCAGACTGTGAGTCATCTCATTTTTTAAAATAGATTGCATGTTTACATTTGGGATAACTGACAGAAGTGGACAAATACGCGGACTAACCTTAGAACGGGAGGCCTGAGTCTATCCCACCAACGGTCAATTTATATTTGTTTTGGAATGACTGAATCTAAACAACTGTCTAATAATGATCTATTTAACAAACTACTGAATGAAATAAAATGTGAAAATGAGAAAAATAAACAAGATATTATATCGCATATGGAACGAGAAAATGGAAAACTGTACAACAAAAAGAAGAAATAAAAGAATTAAAATATAAGTGTGATAAATTGGAAGAGGAGTACATTGCTTTAGAAATAAGAACTAGAAAAAATAACATCGTTATTTTTGGATTGGAACTTGAAAACCCAGGTCATAATTTAGCCTCGACAGTACTGAATAGACTGAACGCATTACTAGACATCAGCCTATGTGAAAAAGATCTAAATAACATTCTTTCTGAAAAATAATTCGAAACCTGCAGTCAAAATTGAGTTGTTGTCTAATTTATCAAAGAACAAACTGTTTCAAAACGTACACAAGTTGAGAGGAACAAAAATATCAATTTCACATGATATGTGCTACGAAGATCGAATTGATAATAAAATTCTCATTACCCATTTGAAAGACGCCAGATCTAGAAATATCACAGAAAAATACATGGTAAATATTAGCTAAAGAGACACATATGACTAAGAGAACTTTTTTGGAAATGGCCTTCATATCTCAAGACAAAAAATGAATGAATAAAAGAACTGATATAAATCATTTGAGTGAGATTTATTCCTTCTTATTGTCGTTAGACCACACTCTCCCTATGAATAATAATATCTCCATAACTACTCAATTGGAAATGTAATTTTTTCCTAACTTACAAAACAACAGTCGTATATTTCAATTTTCAACAGTTGGTACAAGATTACAGTTGGTACAAGATTACAGTTGGTAACATTGACTTGAAAATTACAGATTTCTTTTCTATTGACAACTGATTTGTGTCCCTTGGATACAATCAACAAGTCTTTTGTTTTTCGACTGAAATTTCAAAATTTTCTGTTATTTATATTCGTAAAGTCTTTTTTTCCATATTATTTACAATTTTAAGCTGTAATGTCACTATCCAAAGAACTAAGAACATGTCAACTAACCTCACTATAGTTGTAGGTAAAATTTTAATAACATCAAATGTATAATTGACATAATAATTCTTTGTAGTTCCCTGAAGATGTAAATAAAATTTTTCTACTCCTATGTTAGTAAACATTGTTTTACAAACAGTTCACTCTATAAGTAAATCCATTCTTACGCACAACTGTGCGTAAAGAATAAAAACGCACAACTGTGCGTCATGATATGATGGCTAGTATAATAGGTAACAATCAAGTTGCCTCTTGAACCACTCAAATCGTGACATTTATCTGTCTTGCGTTTTAAATATTTGACAGTGACATTGTCACTTTTTGAGATTTGAAGTTCAAATCGATACTTCATAAATTATAATCCGATCTTTAATTTTATATCTACAAATATGAGCAACTCCGATAATGAAATGAGCGCAACGCCACCGGAAATTGTTCTTCAGGCTGCTTCTGCTATGGAGAATATTCTGCCGCAAAAATCAAAGGATAGATATGAAAAAGCCTATCAAAAATTTATGGAATGGAGTATGGATAACCACGTGAGTACGTACTCCGAAAATGTATTGCTCGCCTATTTTAATATATTGACCAAAACATTTAAACCCTCCTCGCTCTGTTCATCATTTCTATGCTATATAGTACAAAATTGTATTTTCTTAGATTTAATTTGTTGTTGTTGGAAATTAAACCATAAACTGCGTTAGTTACCTTCATTTTTTTATTACTTAAAGCTTAATCAAACGCACCATCCAGTATATAAGAGTCGTAGAAAAAGTATAGTACGTATTACGTGTTGTAAAGCAATTACGCACTCATGTAATTACCGCACTCACCGCTACGCGGCTCGTGCGCAATTTTTCCATTCGTGCGTAATATGCTTTTTACAACACTTGATACGTAATATACTATTACGAAAGCTTGGAATAAACTCTATAAAAGAGTACACTTTTGACTTTGCTGCAATCCCCAGTATTAACTAGTTTTATTCTTAACTAGTCAGCAACGACTACCCTTTATATATATATATATATATATATATATATATATAATTTTTTTTCAATGAACATTCTTTATACAACTCTTTTAGTCAATATATTTTTTTTTATTTTTTACGAAACTCCCTGGTTTTCGGAGAAAACCCCTCAAAAGCAGAGCTTGTGCGAGCAAGGGAGATCCGAGACCTACAGTTTAAATAAAAGTGGAATCCGAACCACTTCAGCTCAGTGACACACGACCGGGGATCGAACCCGGTGCAATATAATTTTTATATATAAGAACGATGAATCCGTACATCAGAGAGTATCAAAATAATCTAATTTCTGCAAAAATAATCCATGAAATTTATAGCTTCAAACCTCTAACCAACCCAAATCAAGTCAAAATATTCCATATGAACATTCGTAGCGTTACAAAAAATATAGGTTCCTTGTTTGTATTAGGGCCGGTATTATAAACATGTCTTGAAGTTAACTTTAATTTTAACAGGCAAGTTAACTTTTACTTCAGAATGTCAGTTTTATAAAAGTCCCATTTTGAATATAAAAGAAGAAGATTTGGCAGAAGGTAACCTAGAATTTTTAGCTTGAGTTGAGACCACTGAAATGAAGATTTCGGTGGTTGAGACTTGATTTGATTTCAGAAATTTCAGTTGCTTGCGTATATTCGTTTAGTGAACTTGTTTTTGTAATCTGTGGTTGAGCGTTAGTGTTTCTTATAGTTATTCGTTATCTGGTGTATTGTGTATGCTAATATCATGGATAGAAGAGCTGTAAACTTCTCCAATGAAGAAATTGGGTTTCTTTTATCATTGGTGGATGAATTCAAAGACGTGGTAGAATGCAAAAAAAGTGACACTGTGTTATGGAAAGATAAAGAGGCTGCTTGGCATAATATCTCGAAAAAATTAGTGGAGATTGGTTTCCCCCTAGGACTACTAAACAGTTGCGAGACAAATGGGGTAATTTAAAGAAAGAGACCAAAGAAAGGTATGGCGACGAAAGAATAGAGAGCTTTAAAACTGGCGGTGGTCCAAAAAAGGTGATAAGATTCACTCCAATTGATGAAAAGATCAAATCTATTGTTGGAGTTGCAATTACTGGTGATGCAAATACGTTTGACTCGGATAAAAGTACGAGAGGCTGCACAGGTAAGTCATTTGTAAAATAATAATTTCTATTATTCTTTGAAAATGTGGACAATTACTTACTAAATCTTTCTAAGCTTGTATATAGAAAAATTTCAAATCTATATAGCAGTTCAGAATACCGATTTAGTAGGAAATTACCTCAACCTGTTACTGTCCTATCTTGCAAATCAGGAACAACGTATCTGTATATGATTGTAAGAATTACTTGCATCCATCCATGATTTGGCTGAGTATTTCAGAGATGGCTTAAACATTTTGTAGTTAACTGTGAGTACCAATTTGGTACTCAACCATTTTTTATCAGAAGTTTTATTGTTTGAATTAACAGTTGCACTCTTTGACTACATTTATCTCACAACTTTGGATCCGCTCAAAATGGGTTTGACTTGATTGGATCCGATACACCTAATCGATATATACAGTGTTGGGATTGGATTGAATCACTCAAGTCAATTCCATAAAATATAGGATTGGACCCAACCAATCGCCATGAAGAGAAGTGAAATTACGAGATAAACGAGTTTGAAATTGAAAAATGACAGGAAAAAGTAGCCAAATTCAGATTAGTGTTTATATTGACAATTGTCTATCTCAAAATGGAGAGCAAAATAATAATTAGGAAAAGAAACGTATGGTCCAAAGAAGAGAGCAGTTTTTCCATTCAGCTGATTAAGGAAAAACATATTATATCGTGATTTAATTCGCACAACACAAGAAATTTAAGGTTGCGAAATTAGACATTTCACTCGACTCAATGCTATTGAATTTGAAGCGAATAGAGATCGTCCAGATAAACGTAGTCATTGTAATATGTTCTAGCTAATTTTTATATTTTAGCGGTACTTGTTACTTATTTATATATTTTCTACTGATATTTTTTTATTAATTTATTTGACATTCACTCCATTTTTACAAACAATGATATAATTTGAAATGAAACAATTACATCACAGTAATAAACAATTCAATAATGATAAAAACAAATAATGGCGTAAATAAGCTTTGTTAACAAAAATTTTACCATCTTCATATAATAAAGCATGTTTTGATCATGACTTCTTCTTTGCAGATCCTCAAGAAGTCATTGCAAACCCTGAAGACTGTCGAGAAGACAAAAGCATTATGGCTAGGGAGGAGGAAGTAAAGGAGGGAAGTAGCAATATCTTCCATGATAGTAATTGGTCTTTATGGAACCCAGCAGCATTAAAAACCCCCAAAGCTTTTGAGCTATCGAATAAACAAGGTATAATTTATTTAACTGCTTAGGAATTAGTTCCTTGATGGTTGCAACAACAACAGTTGTGTACAAATTTTTATATGTCTTTTTGTATTACAGAACCAAAAAACAAAAGTGATCACTTACCTCTGGGACCCACATGGACACCGAAAAGATTAAGTTTGGAAAACAAAATTATATTGAATGGTAAATTATTCTTATCACATGGTCATTTCCAATTTGATGTATTTATCATTGCCACATATTATAGTATATTTTAAAATATTTTTAATTTAATTTTATCCTCAACTACTTTTTCATTGTGACGTGTCTATAAACTTTGTTTCTGAAGACCAATAAATATTATTATTATTATTAATAGATTTTGTCACAGATGATATTTATCAGAGAGAAATTCTCGGTCACTTTTATATAAATTGTGATCAATAAAATTTTATTTCAATTTCTTAATGAATTTAAAGTTTATAGTTTGTATTATTTCTATTGCTGGGTATGGTCCCATATCAGCCCTTTTAAGAATTGTTACTCAAAATAGAAGTAGTATTTAATGCTTTTTATATTTTTAGAACACAACCAAAGAAAAGGAAAATTTATCATCCTGAAAAATACTTCATTAAACCCCAAATTAATGGCTAATTTACTAGTTAATAAAGAAAATGACAAGCCAGAAACAGTTACCATGCCGGATACAGTCACCAAACCGGAAACAGTCACCAAGCCGGAAACAGTCACCAAGCCGGAAACAGTCACCAAGCCTGTAGCAGTGGCCAAGCCTGAAGCAGTTGCCAAGCCAGTTATCAATACTGAAATACATACCAAGCTTCCTTTTGAAGATGTGGCAGAACCGTCAAGTAGCGCAGATATTTCAAGTGTGAGAACACCAATCAGACAAAAGAGCCCCAGCAAATCAGGTTAAGAATACATATTATCTTCAAATAAGATTCAGGATTTTATTCAGTTCAAATTATTCAATTTCATTGACTACTTATACTTCACTTATGTATTGGTTGGTAAGAAAAAAAAATACTTCCACTGGATTCAAAACTCACAAAAGTAACAGTTGATTTTATAGAACAAATTATTCAAGGAAATTATTTAAAGAAGCTTAAATGAGTGATCTTGAAGTAAACTAGAGTAACTGTTAAACATGTAAACATATGATTGGATCTAATTTTAAATAGCTTGTATGTCTATTACCCCATTAAAAAATATCTTTTGTGATCTTTCCTTATAGTTTTGTATGATCCTTTACACACTTAAAAACAAATTTATGGTTTAGGTATATAACTTAATTGCAAAATTGCTCAAAAATTAAATATCCAGATCTTATCTGCGATCATCTAATGACTTTTGTATTGATTGTAAATATTAACACCTTATCAAATTTTTAAAGATGTTTAATATTTGTTTTATATTTGTTGCAGGTACGAAGAAAAAGACAGTTTTGACCAATGACTGCCGAATCAAAATTAATGTTTTATCGGAGGCCAAGTTAGAGCTAGTTCACATTCAACGAGAATGTCTAAAAAGAGAAAGGATTATCAAAGATGAAGAGCATGCACTCAAAATGGAGCACGAAAAAGAAGCACATAAAATAATAATGAAAAAACATAAAATTGAGCTGGAATTATTGGAATTGGAAAAAAAAGCGAGAAATAAATTTTCTCCAGTAATTAATTTTTTGTTTTATTTTTGTTTTTATAGGAATCATAGGTCGAATGAACGGTAAATTGATTCATTACATGCATTTAAAAGAGAATGTATGGAATATATTTCCAGTAATAGGTCTTAGCATTGATGTTTTGGAAATGATCTCATAACCCATGAAATTTAACTAAATAAATTTCTCATAAAATAAAATCAAGTATACTACCTAAATAATCATTTATTTATGTATTGACCTAAAATAAACAAAACAATAATACACGTCATTAAATCTAACAATGCAATTATTAAAATAAGCAAGTCTTCCTATTACGATATCACGACTACCACAAAGAGATGTCATTTAAACAATATTCATCCGTTTCAGAAGCTGTAAAAAGTTTTTAAGTGGGCAAAAATGTCAAGTATTGGATATTGGTTGGCTCTTGAAACAGATCTAGAGATCTTAAGTAGTGCGATGACACAGTTGATAATAAAATAATAAATAAAATGCCATATTTATTTATTTTTTTTATTCATCATGAGTTAAGTTTTTCTAGACTGCTAAATGGAGTTATAATAATAATAATATAATTTATTTCGTTTGTTGAAAGGTACAGTTGTACAATAACAAAGAAAACGTCTAGAATATAGAATAAATGTAAATTAAATTTAAAACAAAAATACCAGTAGAGACATTGATCAAGTGAAAATAAACGATTAAGATTTTACATAAGAATTATGAGAGAAATTCGTCTACAGAGTAGATATTCTTATTTATTAAATGAGTTGATAAGTTAAGATAAATATATCTTTATTTAATTAGATATCCTAATATAAATATGAGATATATGGTAGAGTATAAAAACATATAAATAGTATTATATATAAATTTATAAATAGTAAAAAGATAAATTGACTAAATCTGATTTTTAAAAATGAAAGGGCATGAAAAATCATTTTTAAAAATATGAACATTTATCTATGAATCCCTAGAGCAAATGCACACCTGCTTCAAGAAGAAAAGTATTGATAGAGAGAAGAGCATATTACCAGAAAAAACAGTTTAAAACATACCCACACATATCTCAAAAATGAAGTAAACATAAAATCCTACCACAAAAGAAATAATCTAATATATTTACACTCGTAATAATTGTTCCTTTAGTTTATCTTTGAGGTGGGTACTAGAAGTGGATACTTTAATGGCATCCAGTAATTTATTGCACTCCAGAAATCCTTCGAAAAGTAATGAGTTCATAGTACTGCGGTAAGAAATTTTGGGTACATAGATGTTTTTTCTACTAGTATTATAATAATGGATATTTTTATTGTAAATTTCTGAAAATATTCAGGCGCCATGTTGTTAATTATTTTGAAAATTAAAATCATAGTAAAATAAAATAGTATTTTTTCTCTGGAAACAAACTAACATCAATCTAATTGGGGTGAGGCGATTAGTTTTCAAAATAACTCATTCCACGATTTTGCATTTTTTGCATATTCTTCATTTTATTCAAGCTGAACTGGTATATAATTGATGATGGGCAGTAATCAAAATGGAGTTGAATAATTGAGTTGTATACTGTGATCTTAGACTCAGTTGACAAATTTTGAGATATTCGGGTGAAAAAAAAGTAGTTTCTGTGAATTTTGTTTATAAATATAATCGAAGTGATCATTGAAACTTAAACAATTATCAAGAAGAAAACCCAAGTAATTAACTTTTGGAACAACTTGAATTATTTCATTGTTGATTATGTTTGTATACAAATGTACATTCAAAGGCTGTCGGACATCGGTCAATTGCCGTTTGAATTATAACCTGCTTATAATTCAATAAAGAACATTTACTATTATTATTCATTGTTGATGCTCAGGTGTAAATTATCATTATCCAAAAAGAATGGAAACAGCTGGAAACAATGGTGTAACATCAAAAAATCTTTAAAATAATTCAGTTATAGATAGATAGATTCATTTAACAACGTATACAATTACAATTGCTTGCTGCAAGTCAGAAAAATTAAATATAAAATTATGTTGTCAGCAAGGAGATTTCTCCGACAAAATATACATATAGTCATTTAACAATGTTGACCTAAATTCTCTGTAGACAAAAATCTGTTCTTTTGACAAAAATAAAAAGTCCCTTCATAGCGGTAAATAATTTTTACATTTTATCAGTATATGTGTCATGGTGATCATCGGTATCGTGCATGACATCACACATTAAAAGGTAAGGGCTATGTCCTCCCTAGCTCACACAAGTCTCTCGAAAACTTCTGAGGGTTGTTGTGAGAGTGCAGCTGGTTGACGGAAGGAACAAATGTTAGAACAAATTTTTAGAACAAACAAATGTAGTGTCCTACAGAGGTCTGGTTTCTGACATGACAAAACCAATCTCTTTATAAATTTTGAAAAGATTCCTCAATTAATTCTTGTCTCACCAAATTGCGATTCTGATTGTGTGCAATATTTTGATTAAAGTTTTCCAACTCTACAAATAAATTTTCATCAGGTTCTTCTTCTCTACCATTTATGGCAATGTTATGTAGAACTGCAGTTGCGACGATAACTGCCATAGTAGTCTCTCTCTTTAAGCGAAGTGTTAAATGCAGTATGGGAAATCTTCTTTTCCATACACCATACTGCCTTTCTACAACATTTCTGGATCTGATTTGAGATTCATTGTAGAGTCTCTCGGGTTGATTTTGTGGGTTTTCCAAAGGAATCATCATATACTCGGACAATGTATATCCGGAATCACCCAACAAAAAACTATTACCAAATGTGCCTTCTTCAAATCGTGCCTTAAGTCTTGAATGGGAAAAAATGGTATTGTCATGTGTGGCTCCTGGCCACCGAGCCACGATATCTCGAATTCGTAAATGACTATCAGATACGGTTTGGACATTATATGAAAAGTATCCTTTTCTGTTACGATAATTTTCCCTAAAAGTTACATAATATTGGTTAAACAAATGTGTTATATTATGCCTTTACAACTAAATTACTATTGAGGAAATAATAGAAGAAATATAATACAATAATTTTAAACTTTTGTTTGTTCAATATCCTTCGATAGTAAAACTGATACTTTTGTTAAAATTATTAATGGCTGGTTCATAGACCAAACTTCTACTTTTACCTTTTCTTCAACTTTAAGCAATGAAATCGACAGTTCATCCACCGCTCTTAGAGGAGAAGTGACGCATGCACAAACATTTTGCGCAGAAGGTACAATCCTTTCTACTTTCAACGATTCCTTAAAGGAAAAGTTTATTATACTTTTATTAGGGTCAAAGTAAAAGTATGTTGTATGCATGCTGTAATGTCTTTTGCAAATGAAACAACACAACGTTTTGCTGATAACTGATTATATTGAATGGCCAGTATTTGAAGTGTCACATAAAACTGAAACTGCCAGAACACTCGTAGTGTAAAAAGTGTAACAAGAAATGGTATGATTTAAATACTTTCATACACTGGCAGTCACAATAATTAAATATATACTAGCATACCAAATACACTACACATGCTACCACTGAGAACCATTGTGTCTACTTTCTTAAGATGAAAGTTTGGTCTGTGAACCAACCATAAAACTGTGATAAACTCACCAGGAGACTGAATTCTTATATGAGTACAGTCTATAGCACCTATTACATTAGGAAATCTTGCAATTTCAAAGAAGTCCCTTTTGGTTTGGTAAATCTCTTCATCAGTCTCCGGCATTTTTATGTAAATAGCCGATAACATTGCAATTTCCCGTGAGACATTTCTAATAATACTGCTAGCAGTTGACTTGTGGATACCCCCAAAATCTCCAGCAACTACCAAGAATGAACCAGTTGCATAAAATCTAAGTGTGATCAACACTTGTGTCACTGGCGATAGAGGATGATTTCTAAAAATGAAAATACTTATCATTCTTCAGTAATTCAAATATGTACTAAATGTGCTGACCTATTAGTTGGTCTTTGTAAATTTGCTTCAATGTGCCCCATTAACGAGCGTACAGACTCTCGTGACAATCGAAATCGGTTTTTGAATTCTGTTTCATTCCACAACGTGAAATGGTCTAACTGATTTCTGAACATCCTTGGTCGCCGAGGGCCTTCAACAATATTCACACCATCTTCTTCATCGTCGGTTAACAGTTCCTCAAAAATAACGTGGATATCGTTTGCTAACATTATTGCGATTTGCGAACAAAAAACCAAAACAATAAAATCGAGGTTATGTGCTGAATTATTGACAGAATACTGTCGAAAACCATCATTTTCTTCAAAGGTTAACTTTAACTGATACCCTATCCTCCCGATAAAGTTAACTCCTACATTTCGAAGTTAACTGTAACATGTGACGTCATTCCACCAGTTAACTTCTAGTTGGCTGTCAAAATAGTTTTATAATACCGGCCCTTCTCGACCAACTTTCCGTTGAGTTTGACATTAGAATTCTGACAGAAACTCACCAACTACAGGACACTAACTTATTTTATATCTAAGGTTATGATATAGTCTACAATCAAGGATCACTAAATAAAAACGATGGCATTCTTATATATGTGAAAAAACATTTGAAATTTATCTCCAAAAATGTTCAAATAGGTGATGTCAATGCACTAAATATTTCAATTTCAAGTGAAGGTCAAAATATTAATATAACAGCTATCTATCGTTCCCCGAGTATATGTCCAAGGGTTTTTAACAGAGAATTTTCGAACTTTCTAAACACAACTCGAAGAGCAGATGTTAATATAATAACAGGAGATATTAACATAAACCTGTTAGAAGATGCTGACTATGTCGAGGAATATACAAATATTTTGAGCTATTTCGGATATATCTCCTATATAAATGAATATACAAGACTACCGAGTTGAACTTGCCTAGATCATATTTTTTTAAATGAAAAAAAAGTCGAAAGAATTAAAATTTAAATCGCATATTTTTCGCTATAATATTACAGACCATAATACCATTGCAATCACATTTCACACGTGTGATACAAATACACCCAAACAATCAAACGATAATATAAAGCAGAAACATGGAACGACGTTTATCAGGGATTCGATGTAGAGGACATATCTACCAAAATCATAAATAAAATAAAATACTATACGGAAAAGCATACAGAAAAAAGTAAAAATAAAAATTAAAATAAAATATAAACAGAGATGGATGACACCCGGATTACAGAAGTCAATTATCTTGGTATAACAGTATAGATCGCCACATGAAATGGGACCTGCAGACGAAAGAAATCGTCAGAAAACTAAGAATTCCTTTCAAAATTTAAATATCTCAAAAATTTCCTAAACATAAAAAGTCTGAAAACACTCTATTTTTCTCTCATAGAGTCTATACTGTCATATGGAATATTGGGCTGGGGCGGTGTAAATGACTGTTTTTTAAATGAAGTACATGTTCTACAAAAATGGATCCTAAAAATAATATACGGGAAGAAGATCTCTTATCCCACAATTTCGTTGTATCAGGAATCTCAAATAAAAGATGTTAGACATATTTTTTGTCAAAAAATTCTCCTTTTCATCAAATTAGGCAAAATTGAACTCGCTCTCCACAAACACCCATATAATACTAGGAAAACTGATGAAATCCTATTCCCACGTTGCGAAAAAACTATTGGCCAAAGAAATACGAATTATTTAGCACCCAGAATACATGCTCTGTTACCACATGATCTGAAACAGATTCATAGTTATCAAACTTTCGAAATGGAACGGAAAAAGTGGATTATCAAAGATAGGCTTATATTCACCGATATTGTAAACCAGAGACCAACCAACATAAATGGGTGAACAGTATAATAATTATGTATACAGTGCGGCTTTTAATAGTCCCCCCCTGTTAACTTTTGAACGGTTCGACGTAGAAACATTAAAAAAAACCGTTTTGAGGGTTTCACCAATACTACTTTTTGAAATAAAAAAATATTGATTGCACGATAGGGGGCGCAGGGGGGCCCATCAACTCAAAATTTTTCGAAATTTTTAAATTATTAACACGTTCGCGACGACCGGTAAATCCGGAAATCAGTCTCCGGGACAAATTTTTATTTTTTGTTTTTTATATTGTTTTTGTATTCCTATGGTGAGTAAAGGCTTCAGTAACTACCATTTTGAGTTTTTTTTAAAATATTTTTAGCATTTTTTTTAATGTACCACCGGTGGTACACGATGCCCCTGACGCGTATTTCTGCTTTGGGGGCGTCGTGTACCACCGGTGGACACGATTTTTTTATATTGTTTTTGTATTATTATGATGAATAAAGATAACTATTACTAATTTCGAGTTTTTTTTTTATATTTCGAGCCGTATTTTGAAAGTAATTCCGGTGGTACACGATGACCCTGATACCAAACTCTGCCTTGGGGGCGTCGTGTACCAGCGGTGGCCACGATTTTATAATATATAATAAAGATTACCATCGCCAATTTTGAGGTTTTTTTTTTCATGTTTTGAGCCTTTGGATATACCAAACGTGGTATGAGACACCCCATCGCAAAAGTTTCAGAGCATTTTTTTTAATGTTTGTTTTGATCCTCCCTTATACCCATATGCGTGAACGGGTGAGCGAATGATGATACACTATTCTTCGTTTACTATTCCTACAGCCGCTACCCGGATATCTAACACCTATCTTATAAACGCTGAATTTCAGAACGCCTAGAAATTATTCAAACCAGTGTACCACCGGTGGTACATGACGGCTGCAGGGAAGAATCGGAATGTACCACCGGTGGTACACGTCGTCGTGAACGTGTAATGTGCCCCCAGCACCATCTGTCGAGTAATTGCAATGTTTCTTCTCTCAAAAAGTAGTATCGGTAATACCCTTCAAAAAATTGTTGGTTTCATTGTTCCACATCCAACCGTTCAAATTTATCGAGGTATGAGTAGTATTCAGATCTGCATTTATATTTGATATTTCGATTTTGAGTTACAAAAAAATATTACCGAAATTCAAAAATTTTTAGATGGTTGTAAAGAGAATTGAATTCTCTTTTCAACGATGTGACACTTGACCCCACATGCCATTTAAAAATGTTGAGTTGATGGGCACCCCTGCGCCCCCTATCGTGCAATCACTATTTTTTTTATTTCAAAAGTAGTATTGGTGAAACCCTCGAAATGGTTTTTTTTCATGTTTCTACGCCGAACCGTTCAAAAGTTAACAGGGGGGGGACTATTAAAAGCCGCACTGTATATGTATAGTCTGTCTATGTATATTACAGCTATTTTATATTGGTTTCGAAGAAAATTATCCTGACTGTAACCTACCCCTTAATTTATGTAACATTTTATTTATAATTTATGTAACATTATTTGATACGAATATTATATTCAACCTTAATTATGATTTATAAACTAGATTTGTCGAACCCTCCACAAAAAAACAGAACATATCACGACTGTAGAAACTCTTCCCTCAAATTTATGAAACTTTCCAATTATAAGATTTTTATTCTACCTCATTCACGTGTCGAACCCCACCGATTATTAATACAATTAATTTTATTGTCTAAATCACATATACAAGTAGTTGATACTACTTCTGTGATCTACTACTGTTTATTCACAAGTTTAATGTATACGTGTATTTAATGTTAGCATTTTTAATTGCTTTACATTGTATTTTATGTATTTGTATATGAAAAGATAGTGAATAAACATTATTATTATTTATTATTATAATAGAAAAACAAAATCACTATCAACTTTAAAAAAGAACACTCGCGTTAAAGTCCAGTTTAAACCAGGCGACATCTGGATAGATGCTACAGTCTTGAAAAGAGTCGGTATATAAAATCCAGCTTGATAGTGGTTCAGTTCTTACTAGAAATAGGAAATTTATGAAAGATTGTAGTTTTCTGGATAACGAAAAGAAATTAGAGCAGAAACGAGAACTTCCTCCCATGTTTAGTCAAAAATCAACACCAGAACTGTATCAAACATACGAATACATAAAAGTTTGTGAAAATAAGCAAAAGGAGGAGTTTCTCGTGCCTGGCATACCAGAAGGAAATGACAATGTTTCTGAAACTATCACAGAATCAAACAATAATGGTAATAATGACAATTCTAATTTAGGAAGAAAAAAAGCTCAAAAGTTTGATAAACTAGAGTTTGAGAAAAATTGTCATCGGCAATTTTTTGACGAGACTACTGTCGATAAGGACAAGTCAGATTTGACAAATTGTAATTCTACTAGAACAGACAAGGAAGTACCGTCAACCATCACTTCTATCGCCAGAACCTCACGATCTGGAAGAACCATAAAAGAACCTTGTAAATATTCTGATTATGTTGTTAATTTACAAGATATTGATTACTTTAGCAAGTCGACTCGAAAAGTCGACATTTAACAATACAAATTGTTGAAAATACTCAAAATGATTTTAGATGATTACCTACGGCACACATTCTAATTAAATTGGTTCTTGCAAATTTTTACTTGTATCAATACAAAAGGGCTAGTTAAATAATAATCTTTTTCGTCGACCTCTGCAAAAAATGACATTTTACGTACTAATTTCCGGACGAAAAATCGACTATTTTTGAAGGCAAGTACTTTTCGTCCGCAAACACTTTTCGTCCGCAAACTCTTTTCGTCCGCTGTGGTCACTATGATACGGCACGGTACGAGAGCGGCGATTGAGTCATTTTCGTAAATCCACGTTTTAATTAATACATAGGCGCCTGTGACAATAACTGTCATTGGCTGTTGTCAAATTAATTATTTACGAAATCCGCTAGATTTCAGGTAAAGCACTTCAATAGAGAAGTTTTGGAAATGGTGCTGTTGGAGCACCTGCATCTGAAGTTGCATCAACAAGTACCCAAAATCAAAACTTGTCTCTTGCATCTTCTTCGACAGCAGGAATTAATATCAATAATTGCACAAACTGTACGTTCAATATTCATCTTAGAGATTGATTTAATTTTGTAGTATAATTGAAATAGAGAGTTGTTACACTTCAAATACATTTTGTTTATATTCATTAAAATTATGATCGAGTCTGCAGTTCGAAGAGTTGGACGTAGCTGAGGCCAGCAAAGATGCGAGTACTTACTTTCATAAAGGTATGTAGAGGTCGACGAAAAAATGTAATATGTACCTCGGCGAAAAACTGTCTACTGTCTCGCCTGCTTGCTATCCTCGGCTGCGCCTCGGCTATCAATTTGCAGGCTCGACTATAATAGACAGTTTTTCGTCCTTGGTACATAAATAACTATTACTGCCCCCAAGAAACATAAGTGTTTATAATACGGACCTAAATCTATAACTAGTACAATAAACAACAAAATTTCAAGTTGAAAATGTTTGCATCAGTTTTTTTAAGAATCATTGTAATAAGTACTTCTTTAAATGAAATTTGAAACTATCTTTTTGTACGATATTTTTTAAATTATTGGTTATATTATTGAATATCAAAATTCCATTATATAAAATTGATATTTTCCCAATGTTTGTCTTTATTCTATGCGTGATGAGACTATTTGATTGTCTAGTTTGGTGATTGCGTATCGGTTGAATTAAATTCCAGAGATGAATGTTTCCTATTATTGATGACAGAATGGATGAATATACATATTTTCAATTTGTACAAAGAATTGATGTCCAAAAGATTGTCTGGGGCAAATAAGTGTGATGTAGATTCAAGGAATGGTAACTTAAAAATACATTTGATACTTTTGTTTTGCAAAGATTTGAGTGGACGCAAAATAGTACAATTGGCACTTCCCCATACTGATATTAAATACTGTAATTTTGAATAAATTAAACTGAAATAAATCATTTTTAGATATTTCAAAGGAATGTAATATCGAATTATTAACAAAATACCAATTATAGTAGATATTTTTTCTAAGATTTTCAAGATGGCTTTTCCAAGAAAGGTTTTCATCAATGTATAATCCCAAAAATTTTGTTGTTTCTGAATATTTTATATTTTTTCCGTTGAAAGCTAATGAATTTGCAATATGTCTGGATTTTCTTTTTGACAGAAACATGAAGGAAGATTTATCAATATTCAAAGTCATTTTATGATTGTTCTACCAAATCTAAATTATTTTTAAATCATCTTGAATATTTTCGATTAATTGTCATTTTTCCCAAAATAAATTAATGATGTGTCATCCGCAAATAATTTGAGCTCACCATGCAAACTAAGATTGGATATTGAATTGAAATATATAAGAAATAATAAAAGTCCAAGAATTGAACCTTGTGGTACACCACATGTTATATTCCCCATCAAACTTTGTCAGTTTGTCATCAAAATAAAATGTGTTCGTTTTATACTTCAGTGTAGTAACGTTATTCTTACAAAAATAAAAATATTTATATAGATTGGCAAACAAATTGATATCATCTCTTTGGAGGGGGGAAATTTAGTAGGGAACATTCCATGTGTTAAAATAATACAAATTTAAATGTAATTTTATTCACATAAAAAAAAACTTAAGAAAAAATGTTTGCCTTTTGTTATTCAGGGAAAACTAAGTATTTATATACACATGTCAATAAGTATCAGTTGTATTTCTAAGAATAGGTAAATGTCTACTATTAGGTAATAACTAAGGAAACCAAAAGTTATTTTCTTACAGGTTTATTTGTAATCCAAAGACATTTTAATTTTAAACACTTATATAAAATTGTATAAACAATTATGTGTATTATGTATGTAGAGACAATTACAATCAGTGCTATGTTTGAATAACAAATTTTCAGTGAATATTATAAACCTTTTGAAAAAGGGAGATGTCATGATGCCGTCACTTCATAAATTGTAAACGTACCCTAAGAGAGGCAGACAGCAAACGTCTGTCAAATAAACTTCACTTGTCAATCTGCTTCCGACTTTCATTTTACGTGTCGGACAACGAACGATTTTAAAGTCAACGAAAACCAAGTAAAACAGTATCGGCTACATCAATTGAAAAAATTAAATAAAATAAAAAATTATGTATTGCTCAAAAAAAAACAAACCACAATTTTTATTACACACACGTTAGTCGAAGTGGCTCCGACTACAAGATTTATTCAAATTGATATACATAATAATAGTTTTTGATAAATTTTTTCACTATTGAATACTTCATATCAATCACAATTTGCAGTTTTCCCTGACTCAGCCTATATCTCAGAATTCAGAATTCCGAACACCTATTTCATGTTTCGAGAAAGACGATAAGCATTATGAACAGTCTCGGTCGTCTCGGAATAAATGGTAATGAACTAGGAATGCCAAAATCGCATTTCAGAGAATTGGCGTCATCCCGAAACACCTGGTGCCTCTCATTTGTTGGAACAAAAAGTATTTATCTTGACGAAGGAGACAGAAAATATATTTTCAACCATATATACACTAAACCTGACAAAGTCGACCTTGTAAAACCTCTACAGGAAGGAAGAACAGATGTAAAAATCGGTGTGAGGCTTAATTACAGACTAACTTTCTAGTTTTATCTTTTTCCATTGTGTTAAATCATATACACTTTCAAATAAAATCCCAACGATAAATGAGACAGACATATATGATTTTCACATGCGAAAAGAAGATGACTTTTAGACTTTTAGACCGGCTTTGTTTTGATTAATGGATGACAGTTCTGTATATTTGACAGTTTGAAGTTTGTGAAATGAAGAATAAAAATCAATTCTCCGGTTTCTTACATCCACAAACAAAAAAAAATGGTACTGAATCTTTTGAGTTATTTCGAAACTGAAAAACGAAATGAAGGTTTGTCTAATAATAATATACAGGAAACAGTAGCAAGAGCACTGGGAGTAAGTTTTTGAGATCTGTGCAGAAAATTGTGTACGAGAAAAAGAATAATATAATCCCCAAAATTTCCAAAAAATGTAAAAGAAAAAAACCAATGACTAAAGATTTGAGAGATGATTGAATGAATGAATGAATGAATGTTTGTTTGAATAGGAGGAAATCCTAATATACAAACAATACATCAATACACATGAAATTCAAGTAATACATAGATATTATACACTAAAAAACTACTTATTTAGATTTTGGAAAACTAGCATTGATACGTAATAAATAACTAGATAAATATATAATAACTGAGTAATCATTGTAATATATTATTTCTTTAATGTCTTTATTCTTTAATGTCTTCTTTCTTTAATGTCTTTAATATCTTGAGGTAACTTATTGAATTGATTTAACCCTTCATAAAATAGTACTTTCATTGAATTAGATAAGCTGCATCTTGGCAGATGAAGATCATTGATTTGTCTTGTAACATAATTATGAGTACTATTTCGATATATAATGAATTCCTTAAAATATGATGGCAGCATATCATTAATAGTTTTAAAAACAAATATCATTGCTGCTTTGTACAGCCTGTCTTGTACGGAAAACCAATGTAGTGTATTTAGCATAAATGCTATACTGGTATACCGATTGCAATTCAGAATTACTCTCATGCCTCGATTTTGTAATTTTTGTAATGACCTGATTTTGTTTTGATCAAAACCATATAACAGGGTACTGCAATAGTCAAAATGCGGTTGTATAATGGTATCAATATGGAAGTACGCAATGTAATGCAATGTAATGCAATGTACGCAATGTAATTTATGATTTATATAAATCGAAAACAAACGTGACGCTTCCAGTTTTGAAGGATGCGAGGTGTTTCAGAAATTGGACTTACTGCGTTGTCAAAATTGATTAAAAACTTGGGTTTTCGCTTTAAAAAGATTGTAACCGAAGATATTTATGTGAAATGCCTCAAATTGTAAGTCAACGTGTTCAGTTTTTGAAAAAATATACAGAAAATTGCAATTCAAAATTAAGAGATATTGTGTTTTTAGACGAAACGTGGATAGTTTCGAATGGGAGTGGGTTAAAATCGTGGCAAGATGAGTCCGTAAAGAGCGTTAAAAGACAAAGAGGATGCGGTCTGGAAAACGGTACATTATATTACATGCCGGTTCTTCAAAAGGCTTCGTTCCAGAAGCAAGTTTGATTTTTTCTTCAAAGTCAAAAAGTTTGCATTATCATGATAACATGAATTGTGACTGGTCGAAAAGTGGCTTAAAGAACGGTTGATACCAAATTTAGAAGAACCGTCCTTAATTATTTTGGACAATGCCTCTTATCATTCAAGAATTTCAAATAAACAGCCTAATTCTTCTTGGAGAAAAAGTGACATCTAATTGTGGTTAGAATCACATAAGCAAAATGTGTTACAAAATATGTTGAAATCAGAACTTCTGTCGATTCCAAAATCCGTAAAAAAAACCTACAATGTATGCCGTGGATGAGATATTACATGGCCATGAGGTATTACGGCTACCACCATACCATTGCCAGTTCAATGCAATAGAACTAATATGGGCTGGGGCTAAATCATACTATGAGAAACATGTGGGTAATGGCCTTAAATCCGATGAGGTGGAGATGGTTTGGGAAGCTGCACTGGACCACATTACGGAGAAATATTGGAAGAAATATGGAATATGGAACAGTTTTTTTTCCGCAAGAGGGCGCCAAAATAAAAAGATAGGTAGCGAATATTGACATGGCTGAATTCCTTATCAAATTACCTTTTTAATGATGTGTCACACTTTCCCTATTCAAATTGTTTGAGTGATACTGACCAAGGGGTGGGGGAGAGGTATGACAGTTGAGGTTATGATAGGAAGATGTCCCCCTTGGATTAAAAATCGACTTGTTTTTCCATTTTTTTTACAACACATGTGATTTGAAGATATTCGATCTGTTTCGTTTTCGGTGCCCGACCCTGTATATTACTACTACACCAATAAATCAATCAATCTATCTAAAGTTTACTTAGCCACATCATATACGAAGAATAGGTGCATTTTTAGCAAGTCATACATTCATGTAATTGAACAAAAGTACTCT
This sequence comes from Chrysolina oricalcia, assembly GCA_944452925.2. NCBI lineage: Eukaryota > Metazoa > Arthropoda > Insecta > Coleoptera > Chrysomelidae > Chrysolina > Chrysolina oricalcia. The sequence continues at coordinate 47,216,384 of OX101822.2, forward strand.
CAAAAATATTCACAGGGTGAGCTACGACCAGTTAGGGAAAATAAATCGAAGTTCTAGTCTATCATGTGGAAAAACACCTGGAAATTTTCAGAACGATCAAGGTCCCACAAGTTTTTCTCAATTTCCATAACGTGATTTTTTCCAATTTTCCAATTTTTCCAATTTTCTGTAGTTACTTCATATATGGAAAAGATTAGTGAGATCTGATTATTTACTATTTGTGTTATTTTGAGCAACACTACCTTTGACTTGAGCTCATATTAATTCAATTGGTTTAAGCTCACAATGATAGGGTGGCAGGAGAAGTATTTGAATTCCTCGTTTTTCGGCCATCTCCTCAATGACAGATTCTTATAATTTTGTTCATGAATGTTGGCAATGGCTAATAATTCTGCTTTTGTTATTGTATCGTTGAAGAATAATTCCTAAGAAATTACCCACGTTTCATTTTTTTTCCATTGAGTAGTTGGTAAACGTTCATCTAATCTGGAGTGGTAACTTGCATTGTCCATAACCTGAATTTTCAGGTATGAATTCAAGCATTTTTTCGAAATAAATACAAACACGTCTCTGTTCAAATCTTCATGATAATCACAGGGTTTTTTTTATTCAAACAAAACCTCCTCAAGAAATCCATTTATACTACCAATGTGGGTAAAAATTAGTCGTCGACCCTTACCTGTTGGTTCCTTAGGACCAGTTGAACATCCTTGCAGAAATGTTTCTCGAGCTGTTTTTATGTTTTCGTCTTTCCAAACTCTTTCTACACATCGCCCTTCATTAACCCACGTTTCGTCTAAATAATAAATATTCTTACTCACTGTCCCATTTTTTTAATTTTTCTTATGTAGTCTCGTCTCCAACATATAATATCGTTGGAGTCGATAGACCAGTGCAGATGCATTTTTGAGATAAAAAAAAATTATTAACAGCATGAGACCTACTGGAAGTGGAGCAAAATATCGTTCGAATGACGGGAAAAATAAATTGGAGCCGAAAAAATGGAGTAGGGTGGAACGGGGTGAACTTTTATGGGTTGAAAGCGACATTTCACGAATTTTCGATAATTGCAACGAAAGTTGACATCCTATCGAAAAAAGTTGAGTAACAAAGTTGTTGATAATGAAAACATGTCGTGAAAATCGGAAAAACCGATTTTTCAGTTATTAATTTTTGTCTCTCTTAAAAATCAATTTTTTTCACGAAATTTGGTGGAGATATAACTCACTATGTTTCAAGTGAGCTGTAATTTTTTTGTAGCGGAATACAGATTTTTCATTTTATTTGACAAATTCGGAAGAAACGACCTAATTTTCAACTGAAAAGTTTTACCGATAAAGTTCGTCTTTTCAAGCTCGCCAGCAGACAATTATTTCGTTGAAGCGTCTACGTTTAGGTTATGTAATAAAAGAGTAGCACTACTTTTTTTCCAGAAAACGCTACAAAATGAAAAAACTGATTTTCATTTTTGTTCTAAACTCCTATTTATGTATTAAAATTGGAAAGCATTTAACTAAAAGGTAGCAAGTGCCAACTCGTCAAACTTGAGCTGAGGGTACTATAAGACTCCAAAAGCTGGAACCTACTTAATGTAAAACGAACCAAGTGATTTATTGAATTTGGTACCATAATAATAATAATACATTTATTGCTTCAAAAAACAGTACTTTTCATAGCAAGGGTTCGAAAATACATAAGTAATGCCCTAAAAATTAAAAGAAACTAGAAAAAATAAATAATAAAGTGTAAATTATACTTCCAATATGAGCACAACATTGTAGTGGAAAAGAGACCTTAACTGCACACAAAAAAGAAAAAAAGAAGAAATAAGACCAACATATTTAGATATCGCATTATTGTAAAACTATTCATTAATAACAAAGGAACGGAGTCTCAAAATGTTCCAGACATAATTAGGTATGACTTTGGCAATGTTCGGAGTGATATTTTCTAGAGAAAATATCATCAAGTTATTGAGAATGAATAGATACTCAGAATTGGGGGTTTCATTGAACAGTATATTGGACACTCAAACAGAATGTGTTCTATTATTTCCAAAGTATTCATATTGCATATCGTACAAACTTCCCTTGGATCTATTCTATAGGTGGCACCGTTCAAAGTGAATTTCAAGATAAATTTGCTACTTAGACGAATTTGTGCCATTGTTCTTTTGATTTGAATTGGAACCTTGAGGTCAAGAAAATTCTGGTTGAATCTGTGGTCGATAAAAAAACAATGGAATGAAAGGTAAGTTGCTCTACTTGAAAGTGTCAGATCTTCCTGAAAGAGTTTTTCGTGAAACTTAGATAAAATGAGATTTTTATTTTTACTAATAAAGCCTGCATCATACCTCGACCACAACTCGGACAGATCATTTGAATCAAAAAAGCTCTTTACTTGGTATGCCCAGTTGAACTTCTGATCACATTGATCAAGACTTAGTTGTCTTCTAAAACAAATTTTGGGTAAGCGATTTTCATCCATTTTGAGAATTTTGGTCAGCCAGTTCAAACAAGATTGGAATACATTGTAGAGAAGCTTCACTCGTCCGGTTTCTAGTCTTACAATGTAGTCAGGTGAGGTAATGGGAAGAAGTAATATTCTTTTCAGAAAACCCACCTACACACGCTCCAATATTTCCGCATATCTAATGCCCCATATTGCAACACAGTTAAACATAACACTCACCGCCAAACTATCGAAAAGTTTCATTTTGGATTTCCATGTAACCATTTTACTTTTAGCAATTACTGGAATGATTGCACCAACCGCTTGTTTTCCTTTTATAGCAGAATTTGACGCCATTTCCCTGAATAGAGAAGAAGACACAAACGGAACTCCAAGATAAGTCTCTACCTTTTTGCCTTCAAATAAAAATGTTTCTTTTTCGTTTATTCCAAAGCCACCTCTTGAGAAAGACATAACTTTAGTTTTTTCTGTGTTGACAGTCAGATTGTTTAACTGGGTATACTGTTCAAGTATTCTCAGTTTTCTACCAAGATCAATTTGGGATTCAGCCAGTATGACAAGATCATCAGCGTAACATAGCATCAGCAAATCAGTTTTGTTATCAATACTGATTCCATGCACTCCTTTTTTCAAGAAAAAATCCTCTATATCGGATAGGAATAAATTGAATAGAAGAGGGCTCAAAGATTCACCCTGAAGAACTCCACTAGTTATATCGAATGATTTAGACAATCCATCATTACCTTTAACTTTCAGTGAGGCATTTGTATATAAATTTCTGATGAGCTGAATCATGTTTGAGCTTACTCCAACACTGAACAATTTTTGCCAAAGTATGTGGTACCATCTATAGATGAAAGTGCCAAACGCCATTTCAATAATTATTGTGTAGTTTTTAAAAATTATTGGGCTCTATCAAGTCATAACTCAATACCACAATTTGGCGCTTGGTACCTTTTAGTTAAACGCTATCCAATTATTAAAAACCTTTCGAGAATATTAATTTCATGTTACGTCAATAGGTACAAACAAAAAACAAGGACATAAATAAGGATTTGATTAGGATAGAAGGGCGAAAGGATGTAAAGTTTTGGCGGTATAAATGGTTTCTCACGATTTGCAGGGAAAATTAACCTCCCACAAAAAAAAGTTGAAGTAAAAAGTTGTTGGCAACAAAAAGATCTGAAACTTTTATATTCAAAATTTTTTCACATAACCTCAAATTTTTCGGAAAAATCGGATTTGAAAAATATAAAATAATTCGAAAACTTGTCTCTTCCGAATTGCGAAAAAATCATGCTCATTTGACATCAAAAAAGACACATTCCTACAAATATTCCTGTAAATTGAGTCATTTATACGAGAGAAAAAACTTAAATACTGAAAAATTGGTTTTTCGCCATTTTGATGGTCAATTTGAGGTTATGTCGAAAAGTGTTTCATACAAAAGGATTCGATTTTTTTGAATATCCACAACTTTTCCATTAAATTTCCACTATGAAGTCACGTTTCACCGCAAATCGCAAAAACCCGTTTTCAACCCCCAAAATGTTCCCCAATTTCACCATTTTGAGTGTTTTCGTGTTTAAATATTTTTTTTCTTCAAAGTTGAAACCTCTTCAACATTCTCCACCTCCTGGTCCTTGCCTGTTACTTTCTTTATTATTTTAGGCGTTTAAAATTCGTCTTGGCACCAGCTTGACTAGGAGCCGCCCCCTTTCCGAGTAGGTAATTCAAGGTTCGAGAAAAAATATCTGATTCAGAACATAAAAAGGTATATTTCCACTAGATTTTACGACAAACATACAATTTTCATACAAAAAAAATTAAAACCAAATTAAAACTGTTTTTACGATTTTTCCGAGAATTTGAGGTTATGTGGGGAAATCTTGACTCCAAAAATTGTAGACCATTTATGCCAACAACTTTTTTCATCACCGCTTTCTTTCGTAGGAGGTTAATTTTCGCTACAAATCGTGACAAACCATTTTTACCCCCAAAAGTTCACCTGCTTTCGTCTTTCTAACATAATCAAATGCTTATTTATGTCCTTGTTTATTTTTTATGCCTATTAAGATAACATGAAATTTTCATTCTCGAAATGTTTCAACTATTAACTTCAATAATTTTTATAAATAAATATGAGTTTAGAACAAAAATTAAAAAAATTGATTTTTGAAAATCTGTTTTTCAATTTTTTCGCATTTTCTGGAAAAACGTCCACAGTAGTGCTACTCTTTTATCACATAATCTAAAATTAGACGCTTCAACAGAAAAACTGGCGGCTGGCGAGCTTGAAAAGACGAACTTTATCGTTGAAACTTTTCAGTTGAAAATGGGGTCGTTTTTTCGGAATTTGTCAAAAAAACGAAAAATCTGTACTCCGCTCCAAAAAAATCACAGCTTACTTGAAACGTAATAAGTTATATTTCCACCAAATTTCGTGAAAAAAAAAATAAATTTTTGCGCGAGAAAAAAATAAAAAATTGAAAAATTGGTTTTTCCGATTTTCCCGGAAAATTTGGGGTAATGTGGAAAAATAATTGATTTAAAATTTGTAGACCTTTTTATTCTCAACAACTTTTTCATTCAACTTTATTTGATAGAAGGTCAAATTTCATTGTCAATCGCGAAAAACCGTGAAATATCACTTTCAACCACTAAAAGTTCACCCCTTTCCACCCTTCTCCATTTTTTCGACTCCAATTTATTTTTCCCGTCATTCGAACAATATTCTACTCCTCTTTCAGTAGATCTCATTCTGTTATTTTTTCCCTCTTTTATAATATTTCTTGTCTATCAGCACTGGTATATCTAATAAGCTTTGACTGTCTGCCAAATTTTTCATATACCTATGAAGTTTAATTCACGTAAAACTTTCCAAAATTCAGTTCTACTCACTGTGGGCAAATCAGGATCATCTAACTTGTGAAACTTTGTTTAAAGCTGACATTTGCTTGTTAAAAAAATAATGGACCAAACTGCATAAATAAAAAAATCATCCAGCTTCACTTTTGATAATTTTGTTCTCCCTGGCATTGGTTTGGGCAGGGTAATACAAGCCGATTTTTCTTATCAGATCTCTTCACTTGCCTATACTCGACTGGAAAAAACTATTCTGATAATAATGAAGGAACCCACACAAGTAACGAAATTCCTGGAAGTACGCCTATGACCGGCTGAATACTCGGTAGCCTATTATTCAAACAATAGCAGGTAAATACATTTTATGATAATCTGGATGATGTGCAAAATCGTATGTCTAAATAGACGAAAACAGTAAAATATTGCCGTTGTATAGAGTCCTGCAACTGCGCTCCGGTGGTCCATAGCTTCTAAACGGTGCAACTTGAAAATGTCTTTCGAATGCAAGCATCTTCCCCTCTTGAGAGAGTATCTTTGGAAAATATTCCGAAGTATATAAGGTGACCTAGAAAAGTGCACCAAACCAAACTTATGTTTTTTGTAACGGAACACCCTATATTTCATCACATGGTTGAATAGAGATTACTTTGACCATTAAAAAAATATAGGGTCATGTATGTTCATCAACGTTATTTCAGGAGATATATAGATATTACTTCAAAAAACATAAGGTATTCAACACTCTGTAACTCCTCGTGGAAAAATAAATAAATTCCAAAAACTCATGGGAGGCGAAATGACTCCAATATGGTCTAGTTTCTGTAACATGACACACAGTTGAAATTCCATTACCTTTCGTGTACCGGATAGATCGAAACGCAAATTGAAATATATCTTGTTTTTTTCAAATGGAAACCCATATATTCAATTTCAGTATTGAAAAGGCCATAAAATTTCCATTCGAATGATGTATCACACTTGGTATTTAGTTCACCCTGAAAATAACATAAATTTCCAATTGAAAAGACCAAGATATCTTTCAATTTGCGTTTCGATCTATCCGGTACACAAAAAGTAAAGACATTTCAACTGTGTGTCGTGTTACAGAAACTAGGCAATACTGGAGTCATTTCGCCTCCCAAAAGTTTTTAGAATTATTTTTCCACGAGGAGTTACAGAGTGTTGAATATCTTATGTTTTTTGAAGTAATATCGATGATATATCTCCGGAAATAACGTTGATGAATATACATGACCCTATATTTTTTGAATGGTCAAAGTAATCTCTATTTAACCATGTGAAAAAATATAGAATGTTCCATTACAAAAAACATAACTTTTGTTTGGTGCACTCTTCTGGGTCACCTTGTATAATTCGGAATATTTTCCAAAGACACTCTCTCAAGAAGGAAATATGCTTGCATTCGAAAGACATTTTTTAGTTGCGCTGTTTAGAAGCTATGGACCACCGGAGCGCAGTTGCAGGACCCTGTACAATAAGCACACGTACTAAAATACGCACATCAAATTAGTTTGTTTTCTGAGAATTTACTCTACGTTATTCTTGAAATACTAGGTATACTTAATATCATTTTAAGTTTACTATCACATATAAGCGATAGTTTCACACTATAGTTTCGTGATTTGTTCCTGTTTATTCACTCAAAATAATTTTTTATGACATTATAATAATTTAATTTCAAATATTATAACATTATGAACTTTTGTGAATAAATATTATTATTATTTTTTCCCCGTCAGGAATGTCCCAGTCAGGCCCTGTCTCGCTGGTAATGTTTACTCCAATAACCACTTTCCCCATGTCCGTAGGGTAAGTGACTTTTGGGTCCGAGAGTCATGTGCTCTGAGCAGACGAAGTGAACCTGGATTCGTGTGCGGCTAAGATTATAATTATTATAACAAGAACAGTATTCCCAAATATTCTTTGAACTGCAAGAACTTTTCATTTTCTAAGCATCAGTAATTTTTCACTAACTCATTTCTCCGAGTCTGATGAAGATGAGATTATCAAACTTTCTTGTCGAAACAAGATTTTCAATTACCTCTACCTACCCTTCGCGCACAGAACAATAATTCCAAAAATAATTAGAGTGGTATTTTATAATGTTCCGAAGACATTTTCAGTCAACAGTATGGGTACATACCTACACTTCCCTAGTTAGGTAGGTATACTGTGGAGGACGAAAGTATAAAAGCATACCAGAGATTACATATTTAATTTGTGAACTTTATTTTGTATCCTGTGACAATTTTATTGTGTTCATCATATAATATAATATAATTTAGTACCTATCTGAATTTATCACCATATTGCTTGCGCGCCTTACATCTGGCAACATACAGTTACGTCACCCGGAACTCAATGGTCAATGTTTCTCTCCCCAGCCAGCAGCCAAGCCCGTATGTAGTGAAAGGTTGGCAACGTTATTCATTAGAGAAGGTGACGTGTTAGATTTCCTTGCAGCGATACTGAACTAAATTTAGATCATCAGGATAAATTAATATCTTTCTATACCTTGTAATTGATCTCTCTGGCAACTTTATTAACAAAAACATGTCTCTGTATATCGCAAAAATATTCATAAGGCAGGCGTGATAAACGAGCAGACCTTTCGCATTTAATAGCTGGGCATGAGCTGGCCACGTTTGAAGTGAATCAGCTGTGCGATACACAATTTGCTGTCAGTTATCAAAAATGGTAAATTATGAGGGGGCACGTGAACAAAACTTGTTATTGTTTTACATTGTAGTTTTAGTGCGGTGACTAGAAAAGAATAGTAGGTCAATTCGGTAGTTCAAGTAATATCTATTTTTCCAAAACGTGAAATAGTCATTTGTTTTCTATGAATGGGTTTTTCCTGATTTTACCGCAGTGTTAAAGAAATTGCTAGTGTTTCCTCGATAATGTACAATAAGTGTCAATGTAAGTACTTTTACTTTTGATTTTGAATGAAAATATACTGCATTGAAGTAATATAACATGACTACAACCACTGTCCTAGTTATATTCTCAAAGATTGTATCATAGCTTCAGAGATGTTCAGAATATCGATTCGGAGTAGGTATTTTGAAGTTAGAACATTCTAAACTTTTCCCGCCAAAATACAGTGTAGGTAGTATAATAATAGTTCAATATTAATTTATGAAAGATATCTGATTGTGGCTATTTTTATAACGGTCACAGCTCTCAAAATGTTTGTTCTTTCTTTGTTTATTTAGGAAGTCATCATTGATTTATTTATATGTTGTACGGAACCAGAATTTTATTATTAAGTTGCCAGATTCTCTACAATACTGTTACCTCTGTGTCACTGATACCCGAGGGGGGAGTAACTCTTTCATTAGGTGTACATCATAACATTTTCATTACTTCATTAATCATTTCATATTCAACTTAAAATCGAAATCTGTGTTTCTGGGGATCCGTGATATGATTTTCTTCGGTTCCAAGTTGGCAAGTTTATGCCGTCTGACAATCGGTAAGTGATCGCCTCGGTGATCGCTGAGCAGACGCGGATTTTAATCAGTGATTTTCCGACGAATAGTTCATTAATGGTAATTATTTTTCATTAGAGTTAATTACTGCATTATTTTCATTAGGTGTACAAAAAATGGCTAGTTACTTCCCTCTCGCTGATACCTATACAGAAAGATCTTGATAATTTCTATGTGTAGGTAATGTAAAAACTGTAATGCTTTTCTGTGCACTCTAGGGGTTTTTCTCAGGGAGTATTATTATTATTATTTTTTTCGTAAGGATTATCCGAGTCTGTACCCCTTCGCGGGATCCGACACATCCGAAGGGAGCGCAGGATTTAATAATAATAATAATAATAATAATAGGGCGGGGATTAGCGCAGTGGTTAAGCGCTCGCCTGGTAATCGAGAGATTGCAGGTTCGATTCCCAGACAGTGCGATCTTTTTTCATTTTCAGATGTGAAAGTCTGAATGACTGAGGCTCGTGTCGGCTGGGAATAATCCTCCACGATTCACTGTTGCGTTCCAATTAACAGTGCTGCTCCTAAAGTGGCGTATGGAGTTAGTAACAAGGCCTATCCAGAACACATGGCTAATGACCATAGCAGTCGATGCCAAAACACCAAGAAAAAAAAATAATAATAATAATAATAATAATGAAAAAGCAGGGATTGGAGCATTTCTTTTTAAGGCAGCTATCCGTGCGGCCGATGATCTCGGTCTCGTATTCGACACTGAACGGGCTAACCCAAACTCTGTCACCGAGTTGGTACCCGTTCAGCAAAAAGCTTATATCAAAACTGCGGAGACAGAGGTCCTGCTACAGCAACATATGGATAAGCCAATGCATGATGTTTTCTTTCACAACATCGAAGACCTTGGCTTATCCAAAGGCTTGACCTTTGCCTTCCTCAGATCGAGTGAGCTAAAGTAGGAGACCGAGGGATTCATAATGGCCTGCCAGGATGGTGTCTTCAACACCCGTGTCTACCGTAGTCGCGTGATGGGTATAGACGTCCCTGACACCCGATGCAGGGCATGTCGTGGGGCACCTGAGACCGTAATGCATTTGCTATCTGCATGCCTATCTTATGCGGTCTCAGCCTATATCCACAGGCATAACGCGGCGCTACGAGTGTTGTACTACCATCTACGACACTCGTACGGTATAGACGAGACACCGGTGTTGCCTTATGTTCCGGGTGATATTGAGTCCGTGGTGGAGAATGAGAGGTGCCGGATCTATTGGAACTACTCATTCCCCACCCTCAGGCAAATACAAGCCAATAAGCCTGATGTCCTCCTTGACCACCAAAGTAGAACGATATTCGTCATGGAGTTTTCCGCTCCAGGCGAAATGAATATCGTTCGAAAAGAGGAGGAAAAACGGACTAAATATCGAGATCTTCTCTTTGAACTCCGCAGGTTATATCCGGACCACTCTGTCAAAATGGTGGTTCTGATTATAGGAATCCTTGGTGGAATGATGGATACACTGCTCTCCAACTTGAAGATAATACCTGCTTGCCGTAATATGGCAGAAATCTTAGCAGCGCGAATGCAGAAGGCCGTTATCCTTGGTTCGCTCCGTCTACTCAGGGCACATGATTCTCGGACCCAATAGTCACTCACCCTACGGACGTAGGGAGTGGTTATTGGGGTTAACGACACCAGCGCGCCCTCCGGATCTACTAGAACTACTCATTTCCCACCCTCAGGCAAATTCAGGCCAATAAGCCTGATGTAGTACTCCTCGACCATGGAAGTAAGACGATTTTCGTCATTAAGTTTTCGGCTCCAGGCAAAACGAATATCGTCCGAAAGGAGGAGGAGAAACGGACGAAATATCGAGATTTACTCTTCGAACTCCGCAGGCTCTATCCAGACCATTCTGTAAAAATGGTTGTTCTGATAATAGGGTCCCTTGGCGGTGTGATGGATTCATTACTCTCGAACTTAAAAATCATACCGGCATGTAGAAAGATGTCAGAAATCATAGCCGGAAGAATACAGAAGGCTGTCATCCTCGGTTCATTACGTCTGCTCAGGGCACACGATTCCCGGACCCAATAGCTGCTTACCCCATAGTTTGGGGAGAGGTTATTGGGGTAATGATGTTGCCAGCGCGCCCTCCGAATGTATCGGAGCATCGGAGACAGGGTCCGACTGGAGAATTTTAATTCAAATCAGAAATAATAATAATAATAATAATAAGAATGATGGACACACTGCTCTCTAATTTGAAGTTGATACCGGCCTGCCGTAATATGGCACAAATCCTAGCCGCTCGAATGCAGAAGGCCGCCATCCTTGGTTCACTTCGTCTGCTCAGAACACATGACTCTCGGACCCAATAATCACTCACCCTACGGACGTAGGGAGTGGTTATTGAGGTAAACGACACCAGCGCGTCCTCCGGATGGGTCGGAGCACCGGAGACAGGGCCTGACTGGTACACTCTTAAGAAAATAATAATAATAATAATAATTCAAAAATATAGATATATAAATATACAAAGACAAATATTCAAATAATTTACCCAAATGATAATAATATTATTAATATAAATATACCAATCTAAATATTCAAATATAACTTAAACATGAATATATGTGACTGAATTAATAAACATATGAGTCGCCCAATTAAACCATTTCTGGTTTGTTCATGGGTTATACAATTATTCAATTAACTGGCTAGTGTATTTGAAGTGAATATGAGAAAAAATTAAGCCCCTATCAAGTGTTCTATTGGATCGGGTTCAATATTAAATACAAATTGTTTGAATATTTTTTTTGAAAAGGTTGAATGAGTTCAGTGTATATACTTAAATGTTTTGTACATATTTGGTAGAAAATTGTAAAATCTTGGTGCTACATAAGTGAAACATCGCTGTCCTGCTGGTTTTTTTTTGCTAAAATTATCTGAACATTTTCTCTATTTCGATATCTAGTGGAGTATTGGTGTTCTATATTTTTGAGACATCCCTTGTTCTTATACATATATTTGGCAACGTTGAACAAATAGAGTTGTCTAATTTTATGTACTTTCGCCTCGGCAAAAAGGGATTTTGTGGAGTAAGTATATTTTTTACCATACATTATTTTGAGAATATTTTTCTGCAGTATTTCTAATTTTTTCAGATGTGTCTGAAGAATTCCTCCCCAACTCAAAATACAGTGTGTTTCATAATAAATGCACAGGACTTCAGAATGTGATAGCTTGTCCAAAAATATGGAAAAAAGTTTCTATTAACTTACCCTCTAAAATGCACCATTTTCGAGATACAGGGTGGTGAAATTTAAAAAAAATAATCGTTTTTTGCGAATATCTCTGGAACCGTTCATCGCACAGAAAACAGATTTCCTAGGCATTTTCTACTCATAATAAGCTATGTTTTGTGCGGATTTTTTATTTTTTCAAATTCATAATTGGTGAAAATTTTGAAGGGGTAGTTGGTGCTTTTTTCTCCAACTTCTACGCCACTGGAAAAAGTATGATTTTGAGCCACTGTTTTCTACACAAAAAAGGTACTCTTGGTCATAAGCTCTAAAGTTGACCGTTTTCAAGAAAAATCAACTTTCATGTTGAAAAACATGGTACATTTTTTTAAATAATTTTTTTCCTAATTATACAAAATTCATTTAAACGTTAAAACAAGTAACAAAACCAAACGTTGACTTCTTAATCGCAGAATAAAAAAAAAACAACAATCATACTCAGCTGAATTGTTGGAAATGTCCGCCGTTAGCTTCAATGCACGCAGCAATTTTTCGAGGAAAAAACATTATTTAAACAACATGAAAGTAGATTTTTCTTGAAAACGGTCAACTTTAGAGCTTATGACCAAGAATACCTTTTTTGTGTAGGTAACATTGGCTGTTCATATAGGAGGCTCAAAACTGTACTTTTTCCAGTGGCGTAGAAGTTGGAGAAAAAAACACCCACTACCCCTTCAAAATCTTCACCAATTATGAATTTAAAAAAATAAAAAATCCGCACGAAACATAGCTTATTATGGGTAGAAAATGCCTACGAAATCTGTTTTCTGTGCGATAAACGGTTCCAGAGATATTCGCAAAAAACGATTATTATTTTTTAAATTTCAACACCCTGTATCTCGAAAATGGTGCATTTTAGAGGGTAAGTTAATAGAAACTTTTTTTGATATTTTTGGACAAGCTATCACATCCTGAAGTCCTGCGCATTTATTATGAAACACCCTGTAGAGTACTGTAAGCGAGATTCTACTAGAGCATAATATATAACTTTCAGTTAAGTCGGATCCAGGTAGAGCGTAGACATTTGAATTTTTATAGCATATATCTCAACGTCTTTGCTACCTAGCTCTTTCACATGTTCGTCCCATTTTAGGTGGGAGTCAATAGTGGTTCCTAAATATTTCGTGTATTTCGCAGATTGTATGTCAAAGGGTATTCCTCGATTGTCCACTGAGAATCTGCGGAATATCGGTATAGATGACATATAGCTTGCAAAAGGTACAGAATACGTTTTTTCAAGGATTACTGTTGGTTGCATGTGACTAAACCAGTCGATAACTTTCGAGAGATCATTCAGGGCCTTGCTCTTCAATTCTTCCCAGGTGGTTGCAGAGTAAATGACTACAGAATATCTGCACAGCTGTATAATTTCCCGGTTGAGTTCAGACTCAATAAATTGTTAATATATATTGAGAATAGAATTGGTCCGAGTACGGTACCTTGCGGGACACCGCAATACACTTTCTCTTCCAAACTTTTATAGTCGTGTATTTTGACTAGCTGTTTTCTGTTCTGAATATAGCTTTGCATAAGTTTTATTGCTTTACCTCGGATTCCTGCATCTTCCAGAACTTCCAGCAGCTGTGTGTGATTCACAGTGTCAAAAGCCTTTGTCAGATCCAGGAAAACGCACAATGAAGGTCTACTTTTTTCGATGTTTTTGTACTAGTGGGGTGGGATAGTTCCTTTTTTGGTAAAATTATTAGGTTTCTGGCTACCAGCATGAAACTTTCCACACTTTGGCTTAATGTGTGTTAGATCAAAATTCTGCCCAGACCCCATTGTTCAGACACCCTGGTTCAAAATGGCGGCCAAAATGGCGATGCTACTAGTTTAAAAAGAAAATTTGCTGAAATCGAGCATATTTGATATCATTTAATATGCTTAAGGCTTATGAATAATAAAACAAAACACCAATAGCTGGACCCATGTGGGACCCTAAGTAACATACAAAATGGCGGAGTAATGGAAAAATACAAGAAAACAAATGAAATACAATGAAATAAAGTTATAATTAAACAAAAATAACCGATGAAAAGAAGTAAAAATGAAATAATGAAAAGCAGTGAAAATGTGGAATAAATGTTATTTGAAAATAGTTATACACTGCCAACACACTGTCCATCGCACACATATAGTGAAGTGCATGGTAGATTATGCTTGCGGCATTTACACGACGACTTGCATGTATTCTTGCATTTACAAGAAATAATTTCCTGACACTGAACAGATGCTTCTGGAAGATTCGGCCATAATGGTTCATAACCAAGTGGAAGTTCTTGTTTCTTCCATCCACAATCTTCTGGGTTTACAAGTATTGGATTGCTGGCAAGGCATTGGCGCCAGATGTCAGCCTGTAAGGAAGCTCGTTTTATATGCTGCTTCAGTGCCTCAGATGTTGGTGGAATATTTTCTATCGAACGGTTGTGCCGTGTAAACAGAATTATTCTGCATTCATTTATGTCCTCAATAGTACTGGTTCTGTTGTACATAAGTATAGTAAATCCTCCAACATGTGACATAAAGTGCTTGACAATCTAATAAAAACTGGTGTTACATCATCATATATATTTCATGTTTTCAGGCAGTTAGCTTGCCTATTCCCGCAACTATAATTCTTCTAATCCCATTAGATGCAGTTGACGAAATGCAAACAGCGCAATGATGTAAACATCTGAATCAACTGTCATAACCATTACCAAAATTATCAGATCTTAACCCAGGTACAAATGATAGCAGTTCATCCTTCAATTTAGTCCTGTACAATGCATAATTTTCAAATCCAAGGGACTTCATTCTTGTTTCAAACAAATTGCTCAATTCGGCAAGTTTCAAAACAGGCGATGTATCACTGAATAAATACAAATCGTGAATGTACTCAACAAGTTCAGCCAGAGCTGTACCATATACAAGGATTTCCTCATCGCTTATACTTGCTTTAGATTGTCTTTCTGCACTTCTCCCTTGTGTTCTGAAGGCAACATAACACCGCTTATGGTACTTGGCCTCCATTGCAACTAAATCTGTGGATGTTAATTTTGCTAATAACTTCACATCACATAATTGCACTGCTATACTGTAAATTGTTGGTCCAATTCCTAATGTAGATGCCTCAACAAGGCGTTCTTTTGTGGCATCGCCATCACAAAATAAACACACAGCTTTGGGGTCATTAACATTGAATGACGATCTTGTAGATGTCTCTGATGTGGAGGGTTTATTAATATCACTCGTACACACTTTATTCATTTGCCGCTGAAGTTTGTAACTGTCATATTTGTTACGGCAAATTTTATGAAACACTGCATTATGGTATTTTAGGGTTTTTTCCACCCCCTCTCCTTCATATAACTGTTGCAGTCGGACTGTTTTTGGAAGTAGTCCGTGATCACTAAAACTTTTTAACAATTCCGACACGGATTCATAGCCAATATCAGTTGGATGAATTAAGGGCAAGCCGGAATCATCTTGACAGAGGAAACAGAGTTCCCAAGAGATCATTGGCTGCAGAGATAATGGAGGCAATGATACATCCTTCAGATCCACAAACTGAACTTTACGTTTTCTGGACATTTTGACAGCTACTGTACTTCAACATTACCTGCAATAAAAAATTAAGGAATAACGATTAAGGCATTGACAAAAAATTAAGGAATTGACAAAAATAACAAGATATATAACCCTTAAGCATATTAAATGATATCAAACATGCCAGATTTCAGCAAATTTTCTTTTTAAACTAGTAGCATCGCCATTTTGAACCAGGGGGTCTGAACAATGGGGTCTGGGCAGAATTTTGATCTAACACACATTAAGCCAACGTGTGGAAAGTTTCATGCTGGTAGCCAGAAACCTAATAATTTTCTGCTATCCCACCCCACTATACAGTTCACTAGTAAGTATAGCGATCGCGTCACTCGTAGGTGTATTTACTACACATAATTCTTGAAGTAACACTTAAGTAAGTACTAGTAGCAATTACTCTATACTTTGCTTTATTTACTTCGATATATAGAAGTTAATACTGCAGTAATTACTAATGTTGTCAAGTATTTCCTCCATTGGTGTAGTTTTTAAGAAGCTACTCATAGACTAACTTCATATCTTCAATTGAAGAGGTGTTTTGGCTTTTTTTATGAATTATGGTAGGAAAAGGAGGGAAATGTGTGAAAGTAGAACGTATGGGGAGGTACAATATAGAAAATTATTTCGGTGGGTCAATTATTTTAGCTAGATTGCTACTATTGAACTATGTACTTTCAGGTTCGATAAAAACAATGTTGAACGGGTAGCTAGACAGTTCTTAGGAAATCATATTGAAACGAGGGGAGCAGCTTTATCAAATTCAACGAAAATGGAACAAAAAGCTTCTCCATATGCCCAATGAGTGCGACAGAGACTTTTCGTGTGGAGTCTCAGTCATTCTCATTGGACATACGGGGAAGTTTTTTGCCCATATCTCCGCAGCCGTTCGACATAATCCCATCAAACCTGGTATCACTGGATTTGTCTGACGATCCCTAAGCAAACAAGGAAAAATACACTGGGTGTCCCATTAAAAAATATCATTAAAGTCATTTTTACTCGAATGCGGATAACACTATATATTTAGGGTGGGGTTCAAAAATTGGCCAATCGGAAAAGAAAATCGACGTGTTCGAGTAGTTTTCCAAAATATGTTTATATTCAGAAATAATGAATTCATTCCATACATTTGCATCGTACTGTATAGTAAAGAACAAATTTTAAAAAATTTTGAATCAACTCTGTTTTGTGGATTTTTTTACGGAGGTAGTTTCCAGGGTGCGTAATGAGATACAAAATCTGAAAAATCTGAAATAGGGTAGGTAAGTATGCTTTCTCAGATCGTTCTGAATATACAGAGGAAAATAAATTTCAAGAAACAATGAAATAAATCTGTTTCGTAGATTCCATTTACTACGGGGATAGGTATATGAATTTTCAGAGCGTTCTGAATATACAGTGAAAAAGAAATTTCAAGAAACGATGAATTAACTCTGTTTTCCGGATTTTTTTTATTATTGGGGTAATTTCCAGGGTGAGTATTGAGATACAAAATCTGAAATGGGGTAGGTATGCTTCCTCAAATTGTTTTGAATATACAGTGAAAATGAAATTTCAAGAATAGATGAATTAAGACTGTTTCGTAGATTTTATTTATTACGGGGGTAATTTCGAGGGTGAGTATTAAGATCCAAAATCTGAAATGAGGTAGGTATGCTTTCTCAGATCGTTCTGAATAAACAGTGAAGAAGAAATTTCAAGAAACTCTGTTTTGTGGATTTTTTTCATTACTGGGGTAGTTTCCAGGGTGAATATTGAGATACAAAATCAGAAATTGGGTAGGTATGCTTTCACAGATCGTTCTGAATATACAGTGAAAAAAAAAATTCAAGAAGCGATAAATTGACTATATTCTGCAGATTTTATTATTATGGGGGTAGTTTCCAGGGTGAGTATTGAGATACAAAATCTGAAATAGGGTAGGTATGCTTCATCAAATCATTTTGAATATACAATGGGAAATAAATTTCCAGTTACGCACTTTTTATCCCATGATATAAGTGATTGTCTCAGCCACTGACAAATATGATCTTATGTTTTACCATTGTCATAATTAAAAAAAAAATTATACCTAAACCCTTCATTCATCACATTCATCATGATAATAATGTAGAAAATTCAATTCGGAAGATTTCGAACGAGTAAAACCCTTGCGCGTATACTACTATTTCCTTTGTGGCGCCACAACCGCGTTTCTGTTTTCATACTAGTTCCAAACTTTTGGAAATGCCCTCAATAGTATATCTTGAAAATACATCTGAATTTTATGGAATTACAAGTTATTCTTCGATAAATCTCTCGAAATCCTTAAGATACATAGGAAATCTTCCGAAATCCTCGGAAATCTCCTGAAATCGTATGGGATTTCTACGAAATCCTCGGAAATCCCCCGAAATCGTATGGGATTTCCACGAAATCTTCGGAAATCCCAAATTTTTCAAGAAATCATATGGGATTTCTCCAATACGTGTACATTTTCTGATGAGTGGTCACCCCCTCGATCAGCACAAACTCCGACAGAACTACCGGGGAAGAACAAAATTGCTGCAAAGAAACAAGATGTCATGCCTTACCAGGACGGTGCTCATTGCCATAATCCTATACTATAGAAAAAAAATGGATCGAAAATCCCTCAGAAAACAACAACTTTCCCGGCAATACCACGAGGAACGTTGAATTACATCCAATGAATTTCCATGCAGAGTTCCTACAAGGCTATCTCTTCAATTGCTAGTTGCATGGAAATGTTAATTGAAACATTTGGACCACCCATTTGAATTAACATTTCCATGCAACAAGCAATTGCAGAGATAGCCTTGTAGGAACTCTGCACAGAAATTAATTGTTCGTCGTGGTATTAGCCAGGAAAGTAGTTGTTTTCTGATGGATTTTCGACCAAATTATTCCTATTGTATAGGATTATGGCAATGAGTACCGCCCTGGTAAGGCAGGACACCTTGTTTCTTTGTTGACAAGCGCTCATTGTGAACAATGCAGATTTCTTTATTTTCAATGTTGCTGCCACAAATATGCTTGCCGTTCCTATCTTATTCAACTCCTTCGGAGTGATGAAGTAGACTCAAGAGGAGCTGCGACAACTCGACGTAAAGACGCGCAAGATGATGCACCTATACAAAAGCCGTGGTGACCGTGCTGGTATAACGTTCGCCTTTGGAGCGAAGGCTCGAGGATTCAAAGCCTCGCATGGTCATTGGTCTCGTGCATGGCATCACACGTTAAAAGGTAAGGGCTGCGTCTTTCCTAGCTCACACAAGTCACTCGAAGACTTCCGAGGGTTGCGCGTAGGCGTGCAATCGGTTGACGGAAATAACAATTATTATACATTCCAAATGACCCAAATCCTCCTTTCCTCGGTTAAATATCCCCCGACAACAAGGAGGGCGAGGACTTTCGAGTTTGGAGTGTCTTCACAGCAGAATGGTATTGAGTACATTCATTGCGGACTCTAATCGTCTTATAATTTGTATAAATCACAACGTTTCAACCGCTTCTATCTATGGTTTTGGACGGAGCCTGTAAAGTAATCAGGAGTTTGGATCCCTTCTCTGCTTGGTCCGTGACCATGAAAACGCAAGTGTTTTGGAGCGTTTCTCTTTATCGTAGCAGTCCGTGCGGCTGATGAACTTGGTCTCACGGCGTGATACGAACTCTGTCACCGAGTTGGGGTCTTCTTCAGGAACTTCGAAGACCTCGGCTTACCCAGAAACTTGAACTACGCCTTTCTTAGGTCAAGTGGGCTGAATTCGGAGACCGAGGGATTGATAATGGCCAGCCAAGATGGTGTCTTCAACACTTTGGTCTACCGTAGCCGCGTGATGGGTATAGAGATCCTTGATACTAGATGTAGGGCCTGCAGCATGCCCAGCTTATGCGGTTTCAACCCATAACGCGGCGCTACGACTGTTGTACTACCATCTACGACACTCGTGCGTTATAGACGAGCCACCTTATGTTTCGATGGATATAATAATAATAGAGTCCGTTGTGGAGATTGGGAAGTGCCGAATCTATTGGAACTACTCAATCCCAACCCTCAGGCGAATACAATCCAATAAGCCTGATGTTGTCCTCCTCGACCACCAAAGTAGGTCGATTTTCGTCAGGGAGTTCTCCGCTCCAGGTGAAACAAATAACGTTCGAAAAGAGGAGGAAAAATGTACTAAATATCGAGATTTTTTCTTCTTCTTACTTCGCAGGCGCTACCCACCATTCTATTAAAATGATTGTTCTGATCAAATGGGTCCTTGGTGGAATACTGGACACACTCCTATCCAATCTGAAAATTATACCTCGGATTGTCGTGATTCATTAGAAATATTAGCAGGACGAGTACAGAAGGCCGTCATTCGTGGTTCACTTCGTCTACTCAGGGCACATGATTCTTAGACCCAATAATCACTTACTCTACGGCCGTGGGGAATTGTTATTTGGGTTAGGTTAGGAAGGGAAGTGACTCCGGCTACAGGGCTTTACTGGGATATTCTTAACGAAAAAATAATAATAATTATACCCTCTCATAAATACTTACTCTTAAAGTGGCATGTAAGGAAATGTT
Source organism: Chrysolina oricalcia (assembly GCA_944452925.2). Lineage (NCBI taxonomy): Eukaryota > Metazoa > Arthropoda > Insecta > Coleoptera > Chrysomelidae > Chrysolina > Chrysolina oricalcia. Next base: position 47,236,661 of record OX101822.2, read on the forward strand.
TTTTCGTACCAGATTTAAATTTTCTTTTTGCCTGGTCCGAAAGGGGTTGAAGTGGTATTGCACCCACCTATTGCGTGTAGTAATAAAATACTTAGTGGCTCGAACTTGCATTCATAACAAATGGTCATTGGTGGAACACAAATAACATTTAAACAGTACATTTCTCAAATGTTATGAAAATAATATAAACTAATGTGTATTCATGTGTGGAAGGTATGAACTTTTTTCATTGTATTCATCAAGTCATAATCTTGATAACATTGTAAGCGCACCAGTGATATCTCATTGCAACCTACAAAATTGAAAAATACCAATATTTATTGGACAATCTGGTATTCGAAATATTGTGAGCCCCCTACTCAACTAACTACCCGCAAATAGAATAAATTTCAGATGATATTTATATAAGCGCTTGCTGGACTTTCCGAAATAAGTTATATTTATTCAACAGCCCTAAAATTATAGAATCAAGAAAATTGTTGGACGAGCCGTTCCTGGAAAGTTTTTCAAAAAGCCTTCCTGTAATATTCAACTCCTCAAAATAATTTACACCAAATATAGTCAATCTCCGAAAAAATTACGAAAAATCAAGCAATGTCTTTATTTCCTAGGATTTCTAATGTTTCGGGTGAATAATTAGGGTATTCGTCAATGAATTAAAAGGTAACAAGGCCCAAATAACATATTGTAAATATGGATATAGCCACTATGAATGTCTTGCAGAACTGAATCTAGTGTGTTGAAGTGTTTTTCTTCGGAGAAACTACATTCCACTACGAAAAAGGTATTTATAACATAATTTTCAGTTCCAAGTAAAATTGAAAATGTATTGTGACGTACAATCACAACTGTGTGTATCATGATATTTGTACATTCTCAAATGTTTTTAATTTCCCAGAAGTATCTTCCTCATATTTCACCGATATAAACCTATAACTAGTGATATTTGAATCAGGAAATTTTTAATTTCGATGTCGCATATAAATAATTTTCCTTTTTTTCAATTGTTTATCATTCTATCAGACACAAATATTAATTTTGTCGGTTACTGTCAATAGTACTTTGGAATATTTTTCCAATGAAATATATTGAAACTTATTGAAATACATATTTTGAATTCAATTTGTGTTTGAGGATGAAATCATGACAACCACAGAATCTATTATTTTTTTATTTAAAAATATTGCGTTTTCATTCATATGCTTTAGAATTTCTTATTTCAATTTCAGTTCATATTCGATATGTTTGACCCAAAAATGTAAATGACTTCGATTACAAGGTTCATCGGCATGTCCATTGATTTTTCCACGAACGAAACATTCCACTCTACTAGTTAAAAAAAATCAACTTATAAGTACTTAGCGAGAGTATGATAACCATGAAAGTCAGTATGAGACCAGTATAGATTTTGCGTTGTTGCATCTTCTGGAGCTGCTGAAGACGCTAACTTTGTTGGCGAAACGTGCGTCGAGTGTGATTGTGACGTAGTTTTGGTGTTTGGGTAATTTCTTTTTCTTGAAAATAATGAGTTTTCTTTCTGTGATCGTAAATACGACCATATTCGTGTCTATGAAGGAATCAGGTTGGCTGAATCTGGAGAAACATTTTCTAACTACCCAAAAGTCAAAGTCTTTTCGGAGCTTGAACAGATTTTCTAGACGGAACAAAACAACACTCACAATTACAAAGCACAAAACATAATTTTTCACTCTTAGCTTCTCGAACATCGCACCGAAATGTTACAATTCACTGAAAAACTGAAAATCCTGCTTCACAAATAAACTGTTTACGTTCGAACTGTCCTCAGCTATTTACCAAACTGACATGAACTGATTTTATTTATCTTTTACTATAATTAACGTTTATATAGGAGCAGAAAACTGTAGTTCACAAACAATAAGCTTATGACTTGAGGCATAAGATGTCCGGAGGACTGCTCACTGCTAATATCCTATACAATAGGAAAAGTTGGGTCGAAAATCCATCAGAAAACAACTACTTTCCTGGCTAATGCCACGACGAACATTGAATTACATCTGATGAAATTTCCGTGCAGAGTTCCTACAAGGTTATCTTTGCAATTGCATTGACTGCTAGACCTACCCTATACTGATTAGGGGCAACACCCCGAAATCGATATATAGGTGGTCCGAATGTTTCGATGAACATTTCCATGCAACAAGCAATTGCAGAGATAACCTTGTAGGAACTCTGCACGGAAATTTCATCAGATGTAATTCAATGTTCGTCGTGGCATTAGCCAGGAAAGTAGTTGTTTTCTGATGGATTTTCGACCCAACTTTTCCTATTGTATAGGATATTAGCAATGAGCAGTCCTCCGGACATCTTGTGCCTCAAGTCATAAGCACATTGTTTGTGAACTACAGTTTTCTTCTCCGTTTTATACGGTTTTGACGATCGTGGTTCATGGGTATTACTTAGTTGGGTGGCCGGCACTGGGATTGCGCTCGCAGTTTGGAGTTATCCACTGTGCGGGCGCGATCTCAGTTTCGGTCTTGAAATGGATTTTGTTATCGATTCATTCGTTGCAGTCATTAGTTATTGACTGCTAGACCTACCCTATACTGATGAGGGGCAACACCCCGAAATCGATATATAGGTGGTCCGAATGTTTCGATGAACATTTCCTTGCAACAAGCAATTGCAGAGATAACCTTGTAGGAACTCTGCACGAAAATTTCATCAGATGTAATTCAATGTTCGTCGTGGCATTAGCCAGGAAAGTAGTTGTTTTCTGATGGATTTTTCGACCCAACTTTTCCTATTGTATAGGATATTAGCAATGAGCAGTCCTCCGGACATCTTATGCCTCAACGTTTATATACACATTGTGTAGATCATTTTTATACAAAAATATTTATTTAGCAAATTGTATGGCATCTTTATTTCTTACTATAGTCCGTAAAATAAGGGAATGGAGTAATGAACCACTCAGATGCATCGATTCCATAGACGTACCGTAATTTATCGGACCGGTAGGTATAAGTATGAAACTCATAATCTTTCAAAGACCAGCTCTTTTTATAACTGTAGGTACTGATAGAAGGATATAAGAATTGGTTACAAGCAAGAATTGTAGTAGTTGGTACTCGGTGTTGCTGGTTTATAGTGCTTTCTGGAAATTATTTGTGTGAGCTTCTGAGGTCAGCTTGTGTATGTAAAATAAAATTCAAGTATTATGGATGCTGAACAAGAACCATCAAAACAGTCAAAAGTGAATGACAAAACATTAATTTTGAGCTGTTTTAAGTTCGTTGCGAAATAACAACAAAAGTGCCAGTGTAGATGAGACTGTTACAAAAGCATATTCTATGTTAAGCATAGCAAAGTCCACCATCTATAAATTAATGAGAGTAAAGAAAATTGAAGCTCTTCAACCACCAAAAACATCTTCGGGTGGACCACAGATCACGATAGACGAATCGTTAAAACAGAGGTTAAGACGTAAAGTCCATGCGTTTTACCTAAAAACTGAAATTTCCACACTGGATAAAATATGTCTTTATAGTTCAAGCTAATCCAGATTACTCATCTTTCTCAAAAATTACATCATCAAAATTTTTAAAACAAATTGGCTTAATCTATAGTCTACACCAAACATAAGAGACAATCAGAACTGATAGATGAACGAGATATTGCGATGTGGAGAAGAGACTATTTACGCAATATTACCCCGAAACGAAGATCGACGCATGTTTTACCTAGACGAATCGTGGATAAACGAAGGATTGTCCACGGGTTTGAATCCACCATCTGGCAAGGGTAAAAGATTATTAGTAGGTCAGAAGGGTTTGTGGAAAGAGGACTTTTGATTTTTGTATCGAAACGAACAGGTGACTATGAATGGTGACGTTTTTGAAGAATGGTTTGAACAAATGATCGAATTTTTCCGAAGGGATCTACTATTGTTACGGACAATGCGAGTTACCATTCTAGATTACAAGAACATTTACTCACACGCAATTGGGCTAAAAGCAAACTATTGGAGTGGCTTAGCTCAAAAAACATTGTTTTTCCCACTGATCCACTGAAAAAAAACTTGATGGTATCGCTGAAATCCAAAACACAAGTACCTATAACAAGTACATCGTTGACCAACTAGCCGCTTCACGTGGAATATCAGTACTTCGATTCCCCCGTATCATTGCGACCTGAATCCCATAGAACTAATATGTGCTCAAATGAAAAAGAATGTACCCCGAAAAAATAGACCTTCAAAATGAAATATCTTCGGTTATCGCTTCAATGTGAAGTGACCAGCGACAATTGGAAAAAACATCATGTTATTACCGTAGAACATGCTATGTGGAAAATTGACAATATTTTTGAAGACTTGATACATATAAAGATGATTCATCTTCTTACGACTATGATATAATATAGTTATTGTAAATATTGGATTTATGTACTTACTAATTGTTTTTTTTTTTAAGAAATAACTTCAATTGGTTGAGACTTCATAATAATCATTTTTTGTAATAATTTAGTTATTTTTATATAACAAATGACTGCTGCCTTCCACGTTTTTAACTTCCAAAATACTATAATCGGTGAAAATACACATCCTGCTATTTTTTTTTATTGCATTACCAACTTTTTGTTAAGACATAACATTCCATAGCAATGTTTGACGTAAACCTAAATATTTTCATAGAATATTTACCTACCATTATATTTCTGAACAGAAATTTTACCCCAAGATGCACAACTGAAAGGTGCCTGGTCAGAATTGTAAACCCTCAAATCCGACAAATACGTATTGTGCCGGGTTGCACTACCTAGCGAATGAAAAAAACAGTTGTTATAAACGTTCTACATCAAAATTTGCAAGAGCCGTCCTTTATGGATTTTGCAAACTAAATAAGGATATGTTACTCCGCTACTTCAATTTACCGACCATAGTTGTACTTACTTGTTTGTCGTTCTGTTACTTCTTTATTCTGTTCATTTATTAGTTTTCATATGTAAATACTTGTCCTTTTTTATTGTTACATATATTTTGTTGTAATTCCTATTATGGTGTTAACAATTTCTTTACCTTCAGGAATATATTACTCAGTTTGAAAAGAGCTCACGATGACAGTCCACCTTTTCACCTTGTGGCCAAATGTGCCTTATGGGAAACAACGGCCATTAAAACAAGAAGAAGAAGAAGAAGAACCTTTTTTGCACTGATTTTTTTTTTCTTCAAATTTTGTATTGATTTTATTTTATGGGCGAATATAGACGAATTATTATTCTTACTATTATATTCATTCGTGGCTACGCCCATATGTCCAGGGTAATGCCACTTCTGGTCCTCTATAAAAGATTAATAGATCATTAAAGTTGGGTGGATATGAATTAGGGAAATTAATAATTATGAACGGTATTTTGTGAAATTACCAATACGTGTGGGTGATTATTGAAGTTCTCGGGATTTCTTTCTACCTACTCATCGGTTTCAGGTCAAAGGAGTTGAAATGCAGTAAAGATTAAAAGCAAACAGTGTAACCATTACTGTTTTGATTTTATTCCAAATCGGACTTCAGTGTGTTTCCATTTAAGAGAACTGTATATTGTGTATCTAGTAGTAAAAGCAATACATTCCCGGACGACAATGTAAATTGTTGGCCAAGGCGTTAAGCCGAGACCAACAAGCATTGAAGTCTGGGAATGTGCTTTTACTACGAGGTACACATACTATTTTTTCTGAAATCGCAATCAGCATTATCAAAAACTAAGGAATTCTACATATTGTTTGCGTGAATTCAATAACTGTCTAAAATGTAAACAAGCCGGCAAAAAATTTCCCGTATCGTTTCGAGGTGAGGGAACCTAGTTCTTCCAGAACGAAAGGTGCGTCCAGTGACATAGTTTGGGTTGTTTTCTATTTTTATCACTTTTATCTAAGAAATAGCATTTTTGCAAAAGCTGAACTAATGAATTTTTAATGCGGAAAATTGTAAATTGAAAAAGTATCACAGATACCTAGGAAAAATAAGTGTAAATGTATTTGAGGAAGGAAAACGCTCTGCAGAAATATAGCAATATATGATTTTCGACGATGGCCATTAGTGTACTTATTTCTTTGAAGGTGTGAAAACGTGAAGTATCAAAGACAGTTATATTATCACACTGTAGCAGTCTTTCTAAGATATCACAAAGTAACCTTATTCTATGAAATATCAAGACAAAAATTAAACATTTAAATCAATAGCTCGTTACTTTCTCAAAAGCAATAAGTTAAGGAAATACATTCAATAAAATCCAAAAAAAAAAGGAAGAAATACATGAAATACCTTGACGAGGTATTGAAGGCTTTCAAACATGAATCAAACTGATTTTTCACCATAACTAGTACTAAGTAATACTACCTTAAACTATATATCTAACAAATATGGCTGAACGTATGTTTTCCTGTATATTATGCTTCCTTGTCTCCACTGCAGTAACATCTCCAGGTTGCTGAAAAATTATAATCATCAAAAATTCCGACATACACATGAACATGATAATGACTTTGTTAATAATATTATAATCAATGCCTTTCCTTTTGATATGAAAATTAATTAATTAATTAATTAATTAATTTTCATAGTTTTGGAGTAAAATTTTCAAGACTGTAAAGGAAACACAAAATGTATTTTATTTAATAATTTACAGAATCTAAAATAATTCTATGCAAAGGGAAACATTACTACTGCAAATCCCTACAAGTCGATTGGTAATAATATTATATTTCGAAGAGGCTTTAACACAGACTGCATTAGTGAAAGTCCAAATTTTGAAGTGTGTTTTTTTGGGAGTCATTAAATTGAAGAATCAATGACGGCTTTTGAGAAAATGCAGTACAAATTATGTCATACTCCATACTGGAACTTCAGAAATTTTAATAATAATATAATTACCACAAAGTTCGAAATATTGTAGGAGGGTTGTACAGGCTATGCGGCCTCACAAGCTCTTCGACCCATTAGATCTTATCCTCATGAAAAAAAGAAATACATGACGCACATTTCTCCTTTTGTGTTTATAGTGGCATCGACTGCTATGGTAATTAGCCACTATGTGTTCTGCTGGGTAGGACTTGTTACTCGCCCTAGTCGAGCTACGAGATTTTAATAATTCAAATGTTTAAATTTGATTTTAAAAATCCCAGCCATAACTGGGGCTCGAACTCCGGTCCTTTGGGCCCAGAGTCGGACGCTCTCACAACTGCGCCACACCCGACATAAAAAATCAATTATCTCTCAGATGTAGTTCAATATCCGTCATAGCATTAGTCAGGGAAGCAGTTGTTTTCTGTCAGAAATTTGCCTCATATTCTACTTTATTGAAATTAATTGAGAGAGAGGAATTTCAATATTGTAAAAAGTAATCGATTTAAATAATGTTTCACTCTCCAGTAAACTGCCGAATCTTTCGCATTTAATTAAACAGATGATATTCAACGACTGTTGTTGAAAAATACGTAAAAATACATTACTGTGAGAAGAGGTGCATGGTGCAAAAATGTCTGAACATAACCATATAAGTCAAAATAGAAAATTGCAGCTGAAATAATAATTTGAATATACAGTTAGTATTAAAATAGAGTGTAATAGTGTTTCCGAATAACAATTTTGTTTTAGTTCTGTAGCTCGATTGAAATTAATTTGAAAATTCATTGTTCACTGTTTCAATATTTCATAACTGAGGTAACTTGCAAACACATTTTTTATAATTTTTTTTGTTGAAGATATTTATGGTGTTCAATAACCATTTTGAACGTAAATTTTTCTTCATTCAATCCATTTTTGCACATTCTGCGGGTTTTTGAGATAAGGATGTTAACACTGTGAATTTAAAACAAAAAAGTATGTATCAGATCAACAACCTTAATTGTCAAAACAAGAAAATGCATTTTCTTGGTTATAAATAATTTTTTGCTTTGAAACAATCAACTTTGTCGTTATAACTGAATAAATTATATAATCCAGTTTATGTAGACAAAAAATAGTCTGAACGTTTTTTGTTCAGTATATTTAATTTCAAAAATGGAATTTATTTAAGTTCGCTAGAAGTTTCACTCTTGTTTCCCATTACATCTGTCTTTTTTATTTCAAATTATATAAAAGACTAACCTAAAAATACACCAAAAAAAATACTGTAAACTCAAACTTGAGGAGCTATCATATTATTATGAATGTGGTTATACTTGGTAGATACGACTGGTCTCCAACACAACCCTATTCCGAGTTTGATCACAGAAATTGCAATTTATCCACTAACTGACATACATGGCTTGGTAAGAAAATATCATGAAAAATACTAGTGGCACTACTGACTCGACTTTCATTACTGTCTGTCAAGTAAAAAACTGGGCTTGTTGTTGAAATACGGTTGTACTGTAAACGATGACTGAAGGATGGATCATCTTATTTAGAATTTAAATAATCATAATATTTTTTAACATTTCAAAGCTAACTTTTATAGGAATATTCTGACTTAAATTAAAACAATAATTGTACTTACCCCTAAAATCCACAATACGTTCTCCAGGTACAACCCACTCTCACAAAATCTTTTCTGTGTTGTCAATTCATGATCAAAAATAATTTAACGTATTTACCGGCCGCTGCGTAAGAACTATCACGTTTCAAACACGAGGTGAAATGTCTGAAAAGGACACAGATAGCAGTTCATCGCATCGATGTCTGCCGAAAACAAACAAAAACAATTTCAAAATTGTGTGTTCATTGAAGAAAATATAACAAAATATTTTCTTGGGTTGAGAAATGTTTGTGAATAATATTTCAATTTGAGAACATATCATTTCTTGGTCTGAAAAGAAAATCCTGTGTCGATGTTAGAGAAAATATTCTTAATATTTATTGAACCAAGAAAGTTTTGTGAGAAATTTCTTGATTTGACTCATAAATTGAATAAAATGGGTTAGTAAGATGTTCGCTTATATGACATGTTTCATCTCTTTTAACCCGAGTCTAAAGTATTGAGCTTGTAAAGGTTGACTTTGTAGGTTATCAGCTGAACCTGTTCTCTATCTGTGAAGTAGGTATATTCTATCTATTGTTATATAATTGCATTATGAATGTCATTCAAATACCTTTCAGCAAGAACATTATTGACAAGATTAGTTACTCTTCGTACTTCGAAGCTCCCTCTTTTTGACCCGATTCTCTATAATATTAGGTGTACCTACTATGTCTTTCCAGTTTTGATTCTCGTCAGCTGTTTCGTTTGAAAAAATGCACACACACAAAAAAAGTGTTAATCATAATTATTCTAAGAAAATTATTCTGTTATACAGGGTGGGTCACGGTCGATGGTACCTTAGACGTTCACGGAGAACGAGACATAGGATCGTTCTGAAAATTTGGTTTCTCAAGTAGTTGCTCTTGGTCTATCGATCTAAAATATTTTCATCAATGCAGCGTTGCCGCTTATACCAGAAAGTAGCAGCATCTTTGTTATTTCAAATGGGTCACCCTGTATATTACCGCATTTTGAACTTGTCATTCCTTTCTGATTATTTCTGCTTCATACTCCCCTATACCTATCTCTAACGGTTTTTGAGATATTGGTTATTTTCCATATTTTTTATCCAAAACAGCTCGAAATGAATGTTTATTTCTGCGGTATTTGTATTCTTAGGAAGTTGCAATTTTGTGTTTAGTTCATCAAGATCATGTTCATTGATTCTGTATAGAGAAGTTTGTTCTGCGTTATACAGGGTCGTTCAAAATTCATGATCTTACTGCTAGATACGAAAAGGGTTGAAAGTGCGTTTTTTTAAATGGAACGTTCTGTATGTTATGAAATATCCTGAAAGATGACTAAATTCCCTTCGAATTGATGTGTCATGTTCCTATACCTAAATAGCCAGAATTCCGAGATAATAGCAATTTTCACTTGTAATCTCCCAAGTGCTTGAATTATTGCCGGAAAGTTTTCGAGTACATGAATTTTTTCTCTTTAAATTAAAATAAAAAAGGTATGTTCTAATCGTGTATTGAACCATCGACCTAGCGACTCATAGACCGCAACACTACCGCTGAGCTACGGGATTTATGATAAAAACTTGCGACAAATGGTGTATTGAACTTCTTCTGAAATATGATTTCAGAATTGACAATTTCTGCAATAATCGTGGAGAAAATATTTTCAGACACATTCCAAATATCTAGTAAATACATAATTATCTCCTTTCATATGAAAACTAGACCTCCATTTGAACATTGAATCAAAATATCAACTTGTCACATGTCAAATGTTCGACAGAAAAATTTCCACTTTAATTTCGCCCAGGAGGATAAAATTTCCGGAAATTTTTAGGGTTGCCATGGTATCTAAGTAAACAAGAACGAATTTTTTGATTGGCTACAAAAGTGAGGTGTAAAATTTTCAAAAAAAATCGATTTATTTTTCTCATATTCATCTAAGGTGGCTATTAAATGTCATGATGATACATGACATTATGAAAATTTGACAATTAGTGCACTATTAATAATACCGTTGTGTGTTTCTTAACGAAAGTGACTCAAAAATAATTGAAGTAGAGGGAAATAACTATTCAAACGAAGTTCTGATGAAATTGTTTATTCTTCATGGAAAATGTGAGGGAATTATAGCAATAACGTGCAGAAAATTCAATAAAACGTACCCTGATTTACAACCAATGAACAAAAGGAAGTTTGTACGATTACAACATAATTTCATTATCTGTCAAATATTAGAAAACGTTCACAATAAATTTTCAAAATGCCGACCATTGGGTTCCAAACATTTCAAAATCCGGGTATTTGGAGATATAGTTGTAGCACTCCTTATTTCACTGGCATCTAGCATTTTTTTTGTTTCAAATTTAAACTCATTTAGTGATGACAATTTTGTTAAGTATTTTACATATCAATATTTCAGTGGTTATAAATAGTTCAGGTGAAACCATCTTTAGTTATTTCTTATGAATTGTTGGAAGATTTTCATTTCTCGGTGTGAAATGTTCTTACCGAATCCCCCTTGTACTTGAATTAATTGCCGTAAATTTACCTCGTACATGAATTTTCTAGTCGAAAAATTTCCGGCAATAATTCAAGCACTTGGGAGATTACAAGTGAAAATTGCTATTATCTCGGAATTCTGGCTATTTAGGTATAGGAACATGATATATCAATTTGAAGGGAATTTAGTCATCTTTCGGAATATTTTATAATATACAGGATGTTCCATTTAAAAAAACGCACTTTCAACCCTTTTCGTATCTAGCAGTAAGATCATGAATTTTGAACGACCCTGTATAACGCAGAAAAAACTTCTCTATACAGAATCAATGTACATGATCTTGATGAACTAAACACAAAATTGTAACTTCCTAAGAATCCAAATACCGCAGAAATAAACATTCAATTCGAGCTATGTTTTGGATAAAAAATATGGAAAGTAACCAATATCTCAAAAACCGTTAGAGATAGATATAGGGGAGTATGAGGCAAAAATAATCGGAAAGGTATGACAAGTTCAAAAATGCGGTAATATACAGGGTGACCCATTTGAAATAACAAAGATGCTGCTACTTTCTGGTATAAGCGGCAACGCTGCATTGCTGAAAATATTTTAGATCGTTAGACCAAGAGCAACTACTTGAGAAACCAAATTTTCAGTATGATCCTATTTCCCGTTCTTCGTAAACTAAGGTACCATCGACCGTGACCCACCCTATAATCTATAAAATGTATGTTTAATCGAAGAAATCTATTTTTTCAGTGCGATTTACTTCAATCAAACATTTTTGCTTTTTTCTGTCCAAGAAATTAGATTCCTTTATCCAAGAAATTACGTTTTCTCTGTCCAAGAAATCACATTTTCTCTTTCTAAGTAATTACGATTTCTCTGACCAAGAAATTATGATTTCTCTGACCAAGAAATTACGTTTTCTCTGTTCAAGAAATACATTTGCTCTAACCAAGAAATTACCTTCTATTGAGAACTTCAAATTCTCCATTTGAAAGAATAATTTTATAGATTATATCTAACAGAATTATATTCTTGTAATAATGAAAGCTGCATTATTTCGAGAACTTGTTTGTGTTCATGCAAATCTGAATAAAAACAGTGTTGAGTAATTCATCGGAAAATTTCTAAATATGTATCACAACCAGATTGAAGAATAGTCGATTGCTCGATTGCTCGATTTTCTTAGCCAGCAGAAATGTTTATTTATCTTAAGTATTTGAAAATTTTCAAAATTAAATCATCAGAAATGTTATCTGAAGATAATATTAGTATACTTTGAGAATAATATTGTCTTGAGAGGAGAAAATTGAATATTTTGTACTAAAATACAAAAAATATTCTGATGAATACTTTAGTTCTCTCAATACAAGAATATTTTCTCAGAATTAGAAAATTGCTCAAGAATATTAAAGTTTTGAAAGAAAACTTTCGATTTGATCAAAATAACCAAATTTTCTTGATTAGAAACGATATTCTATTAATTCAAGACAGTTGATTCAATACTTTTGAAATTGTTAAGTTGAGAAGTAATTTTTATGTGTGTACTTTAAATGCTTTAAAGTCCCCCCCCCCCACCACAGTCGCCCGAACTCAACTCGAGTTAACTTCAGTGCGACTTCGGGTGACTTCGGACGCACTGAATCGTTTTGATCAACTTCAAGTGACATTTTCAACACATTTCCCACCTCTCAGGTGAAAATCCAAAATATACAAATTGTAGATATTGATGTATACTTCCATATGCCGTTTACAGAATTTGAATAAGATGATTTCTCTTAAATCGGCGCATTAGAAAGATTTGCCCTCAAATTGTTTATAAAGCGATTGTGCAAAAACTACATATCGGAAAGGAACCATCTTGCACACAGTTGAACCACATGTTATTATCTATCAGTTACCGCAATATTGTTTGTCCAGTTACGGATTTATAAATTTTTTTAAAATGGTCTCTTTTTCGAGGTTTTCCCGGATTTTCCCAATGGAAAATGCACCGATCCGGTCGTATGAAAATCCATTTTGTAGGTTTTACAAATCTCTACAAAAGTTCTATTGACTGAAAAACAAAAAAAGATTGTGTTGCAGATTTTGATTTATTTTCATGTGTCTAATATTTTACAATATTTCACTCTTTATTTTAAAAACAAAAAATGTAATTTTTTATATAAAAAAGAAAGAAAGAATAATAAACAATTTAAGTTGAATGACTTTACAATTTATTTTCAATTAAACGAAATAAAACTGTAAAGAGTTAACATATTGTATCTTTTTTTCACTATTGCTTGTTTAAAAAATTCCAAGAAGCGATTTTGCTGAGTTGAAAACTAGGGTTTTCAATAACGAACTATCTCATAAAAATTAGTATAGGCCATTTGCGTCTTTTATTTTTGTAGCTTTTAGCTTATAGCTTGGTCTAGTTGTATTGTGCGAGTGAGAGGGGTAAAACATGAAAAAATATTACAAAAATGTATCTAAATATTCTAGTTTATGAATTAAAAGACAGAATAGGTACGTATATGGTATATAAATATCAGATAGCATGTATTATTATAGACTCTTATCTGGAACTTGGTTCAACCTATCAGACGTTTTAGGATAATGAAAATCGGTATTGTTTTGAAAAGTTGTTTGGCAACTTAATTGAAAGTGTTATATGTATCGAGAATAAAATCATTCCAAATATGTGACATCTCAAATTTGTTTTGAGATGATATACACACAAGAACTGTTTTGAATATTTTCTGGGATAATCAATATATTTGGGTATACAGTGTGTCAAATTCAAAATTTACCAGTGGGAGTATCTCGGAAATGAAAAAAGATTCCAAGAAATGCCCAACTCGTTTCGAGGGAACGTCGGGAGTACCAAAATAAAATATGAGCGATGCTCTCACCATCTTCACCCATTAACCCCCACTTAAAAAGTTTTAATGGCGAAACTTCATATAGTGTGATTTATCATTGGAAAGCTTTCAAAAAATGCTCTTCAGAGGTACGCAATTTTGGGGGTGTGAGGGTGTTATTGCAAAAAAACTGAAAAACATTCCAATTGACAAGCTTGGTCGAATGAATTCTAATATAGTTTGCATACATTGATTCCTTTCTCCACTGAAGAAACCATTGCCGTGAGCCCAAAAAACTGCAATATACTAAAGAACTAACAATCAATGGAAAAATTTCACTAGAATGAAACGTTGTTACATTTATTATACACGAATTTATAAGGAGAGTATTCTAACTTTCTTATCTTTTAAGTTAAAACACATGTTTACATGAGTAGAAAATGATCCCCATCGAAAAATATAAAGAATAATTTTGTTCTGTCGTCCGGTCTATAGCTCTGTGGCATGTGTAAACGCTATCATTTCGGAACCCGTGGAGATATTGCTTTGAAATTTTACCATTTTAATAACTCGAGGACACTTTTGCTCAAGTTTTTTGCGATCAGAAAACCAGAAAAATGTTACGGGGTTTTTCCGTTTTTTTGCACTTTCTATCTCCGTCGATACAGGTTCGGGGATTGATTTGAACCCTGTCATATTTCTTCAAGATTTACTCCCATATGTCCTACAATGGTGTATAGTTTTTGAGAAGGTTCGGAAAATGCTAAAAAAGCCGAAACATGTCTGAATCGTTCATTTAACCCTTTATAGGGCAGATTGATACAAAGCGAAAAGAATGCATTTTCATTTTGAATCGCACTGAATAACTCGATGTTAGTGGTTTTGTAATGATAAAATAATATAACATCGTTTCAAAGTATTTTTTCTTGGTGGTCGATGCTTTGACAATCAATACCCAAGCATACTGCATTTGGACACTGGAAATATCAAACACAAAAAAATCAAAAGTGTTGAAACATTTCAATAAGTATTTTCAAATATAACGAAAAACAAGAAAAAAACACTTGAATCATTTCTTCTAGCTATCGTTCTCAAGGTCACATGCGGTAATATCACCACAAATTTAGGTTATGTCAAAAACAAATGATAATATCATCCTAGCGGCAATAGAAGTTGTTTTGCTAATTATTCCAGTTTGAAAAGCATTATACAGAGTGTTACATAATTCAATACAAATATTTTAATGACTCATCCCTGGGGTCAAAATAAGACTTTTTTCCTATAGCATGTGTCATACAATCCACCCCCTCCAAGCTACAGACATCGCAAGAAGCGCAAAAAAAATCTTAAATTTTGAATTGTGGCTACAATTATGCATCAAATATTTTGAAAATTCACAGGCACTTGTATTTTTAGACGATCTATTCATTTCTTGATTCAAAAATAAGGTAACTCGAATCGAAAGGGGTGAATGAGGGTTGCATACAGATTTGAAGGCAAACATTTTATATTTCCTCCAAAAAAATCTGAATTCAAACATCATCGTTGAGTTGGCCACTAAAAAAACATACATTTCAGTCTGTTGCATTTTTTTGAATTAGCTAACCATTTTAGAGAAAATCGCTGGTAAATAAAAGGGGTGTATTGAAGTAACAAACAAAAATACCTAGAGAGCTATGACTTTTCACTTTGTTTCCCCTATTGTCGCTTTTGACGTTTAATTTGTGAAGCAGCACTTTGATTCACTTGTTAGTTTGACGTTTGTTAAACAGTTTATCTTTTTGTGTTTTTTGGTTTAGTATAAATTGTGTTTTGTGTCTTGTAGTAAACGTTGAAATGGCAAATTATTCAAACGACCATCTCGCTGATATCCATTTTGTTTATGGTCTGGCTACTGGTAATTCAGTTGAAGCTCGAAGGTTGTACGCAATAAGATATCCCAATCGCCGTCTACCCACGTACGAACTTTTGCAAACACTCATCGTTATCTTCGTGAGTACGGAAAATTCCAGAATCCCAGAAATGATGCGGGGAAACCGCGTGAAGTCCGTAACCCAGTGACAGAGGAGCAAATTTTAAACCTCATTGACGAAAATCCTGGATTGAGCAATAGGCAAATTGCCCGGTATTTAGATATTTGTCATGTAACTACATGTAACTATCTGGCGAGTGTTGCACGAAAATAGTTTATACCCATACCATATTCAACGAGTACAAGGATTGCTTCCTCAGGATTTCCCGCGACGCTTGCGGTTCTCGAGGTGGGTACTTGAAAAGTGCGAAAGAAATCAAAGTGTTTTATCCCTCGTCCTTTTCACTGACGAGGCTAACTTTAGCCGCGATGGAGTTGTAAATTTCCACAATACTCATGTCTGGACTGTAGAAAATCTGCACGAGATTAGACAAAATCGTTATCAGGAGGTTCTTTAGCTTCCGTTCCTTTACTAATTCGTCAGCGCCTATGGTTTATGCACGATGGTGCTCCACCGCATTTTCGAATAACAGTGCGCACTTATTTAAACTTACGGTTTCCGAATCGATGGATTGGCAGTGCAGGTCCAGTACCTTGATGGCCTCCCCGCTCACCAGATTGTAACCCGCTAGACTTCTTTTCCTGGGGGTATTTGAAGAGCCTAGTTCATGATGCAGGACCAGTGCCTTTGATTTTTCTGTAATATCAATTGTCGGAGAAATACTTAAAAAAAATTGAAAATTTACCGTACCAATGGTAAAATTAAAATTCTTTAAATCGCTTCGAGTACGTCTTACAAGCCCCACTGACACTTCAAATCCTTTCTTCTCGTACCAGATTAAAAAGTGGAAAAATTATGAAAAAATTGAAAAAAGTGTAAAATTTGTACTTTTTATATAAATCGCAAACTCGATAACGAAATGAGATTTCACAAAAATGTATATGTTCACTTTTATTGTCATTGAATAGATATACAAAAAGTTTCCATAAAATTTTCCATATCTTGATAAATAAACTCGGAAAATCGACCAAACATTGAAAAATTTGCAAATCGTGGCTGGACTTTTAAATTTGACAAAAACCCAAAATTTGAAGATGTCAAAAAATTTATACATTTGAACAATTTTATAGTCCTCAATTTGGTCTACGAAAAATTCATATGAAATTTTTTCATATGTTGAAAAATAAACGAAATATTGAATTTTCTTTTAAAAAACCATCAAAAACTCGAAAGACCGCAGCTCGTTGAATTGCCAAGCTGAAATGTTTCCCAAGTGTTAATCCCCTGCCCAACTGTACTCCCAGGTATAGTCTATCCACTCCTAATTGGAACGGCAATAAAAATAAGAGCAAGGGGTGTTCATAATCACTGCCCGGCAAATGGCAAATGTATATACTACCAATGCTTTTATTTGTAAAGCGTCCATGTTATAATCATAAACATGTCTGGCCTGTAGCCCCTAGTTGCCCAGATAGTTAGTAAACGTGCCATCAAGGGTAGTTGAGGAATAAAGGCTCGGCTAGCTGGACTGACTGAATACAAATTAGTTGTCCACTTCACAATATTTCTTTATCAGTGCCGTGTGTTCGTTGTAAATAATGAGTATCCGGGGTGATTATTTGTGTTTTCATTGTATTTTAGTGTTTTCGACTCGGAAATCAAGTACCTGAAAATTTGAAGTTTTTCATAATTACTCAGGATGGAAAAATTCAGTTGAGATACCATGTGTCTACTTTTACATGGGCGATCGATTGCTATGATTGTAAGAATGAGTAACTGAAGAAATACCACTGAAAAATAATATACCGACGCCTATGTCGAGGCGGGAATTCCTTCTCTGTGCTGTTCCAATTGGTATTGGAAATACTATACCACACGGACTCGTCTAACTGGTAAAGATAATATTAAAAGATTACAAGCTTGCTTGCAAGAGGGGAACTTTTCATCTCTGTATACCCTGGTTGGCATCAATGAAATATATAGGAGTTTTCTCAATACATTGACAAATATCAATAAATTGATTTCTTTCAAGAGATGTAGAACTTTGTTTCCTCTTTTTAGGTTCTACTTGTAGAAGTTTTCTTTTTGCCTTTCTTGCATCTCTTGCACTTTTGAACTCAATGTCTTTAAAGGGGTTGAAAGACCGACCAAATTCTATGAATGATTTATCCTGTAATATTTTTGCAGTTATTTTCCATATAGTATTGACGCAAAAATCTTTGTATAATTTTCGCTTTTCAACTTCCGCATATTTATGGCCCAGTCTTGTAATATATTTGCTCACTCTACATTTGAAGTATCTCTGAAATTTGATAGTTCCTGCTGCAGCAAAACAGTTCAAATTGAGTCCATACTGATTTTTTGGTACGCAGAGTATTACTTGGGACTGATTTTATTATTAAGTTAGTTATATTTTCTTCATTTACACTTCCAAATCTCTCCATTTTCATAACAATTGTATAATTTCAACAAAATGTCAAAATAGCAAATTTGAATTGGACGCTTAGCACGTACTAGATTTATTTACCGCAATATGTCACACGACTTGTGGCAATTGTCAAGAAGGACCATGCAGTTTATTCGCAAAAGGAATGAAGCGGGTTTATCAGCGAATAAATTTTGACAGATGAGGAAAAAAATCATCATTATTTTCCATGTCCGAAACTGTTGAAACATTTTCAGAATTCCTCTGCGTTCTCTATCTAGCTTTTGCGGGGGGGACAAGGGATGAAATTTTTTAAACTATAATATTCCACGATCAGATATTTTTCACTATTTTTACAGATTTTTCCGATTCTAATTTTGCGAGTTTTCCAACTTATTTCGAGAAAAGGGGGGCGGTGAGCCCCCTGCCCATTTTTTTGTTCGCTGTAATTTATTACGTCTAAATCCATCAAGAAAACTTCTGAAACCCTACACGTTCTCTATCTAGCTATCGGGGGCAGGGGGGACAATTTCTTCGACATAAATGTATCGTCATCGGAATTGAACCATCATGTAAAATTTCAATTCCATAGGATGAGATGAAGTAGTTGTAATTCAGCTTGCAAGATTTTCACCCATCTAAAAAATACACACAGAGCAAGTTACATAAAACCCTTTAATTAATTAATAATAAATAGGGGGGAAATGATTTTAACTCTCTGATTTTCGTAGGCTCTATTCACGCCACAGAATGAGTCCTCGAATGTGGACAGTGGTTGATGGTTGATTACGATTCCCTAAAATTATACAACGATTCTATTTGTTGACTAAATTGGGTAAAACATTTTTTTTTGTTTCAGAAATTGATCAACACGCTGCTCTATGAAAATCCATGTCCCTCAAAATCACTTTCAACTCTACGAGACTAGTCAATAAACTTCGGCTGATAACATCCAAAGCAGCTATGGACGTCGGCGCACAACGCGAGATGAGCAATGAGTATACAGAAATCTATAGTCGTTTACCTCTGAGGGTACAACTCGTCTACGGCATAGGACATGTCCTCAACGATGTGTGTGCCTCCATGTGGTTCACTTATCTTCTAGTCTTCTTTCATCTAGTCCTGGAATTCAACAACTGGGAGACCGGCTTCTTACTCCTAGTGGGCCAAATAGCTGACGCGTTAGCCACGCCCTTCGTAGGTTATCATTCCGACCAAACTGATACCTTCTGGTTTTGCAAGTACGGCAAACGGAAAATTTGGCATCTCTTCGGTACCGTTTGCGTTTTGGCAGCTTTTCCGTTCATCTTCTCGCCCTGTGTAGGCTGCACCGACAGCCATGCCGGTGCCCAGATATTCTACTACTGCATGTTCATAATAATCTTCCAGTTTGGTTGGGCTGCGGTGCAGATCTCTCACTTATCCCTTATTCCGGAGTTGACGCCCAACGAGCATGATCGCACCAAGCTCACTGCTATTCGGTACTCGTTCACTGTAGTGTCCAACGTTCTGGTCTACGTGATCACTTGGGTAGTGCTGCACATGAATAACGGGGAGAGCTCCAAAATCGGCCCAGGCGACGAATCCAAGTTCCAACACGTCGTTTGGTCGGTATTATCCTTCGGAACGCTTTGCTCGGTGATGTTCCACCTCTTCATCAAAGAACCAGAAAACGGCATCGGAAACGACGTGAGAGGCGGCCAGCTGAGAACCAGCGTAGCAGATCTACTGTGTAACGTGCGAGTCTACCAAATCGCCGTAGTTTACATGTCTTCGAGGTTGTTCGTGAACTTGACGCAAGTGTTCATCCCCTTGTATCTGCACGAAACTCTGGACATGTCCGCGAGCTCTCTAGCTTTGGTACCGCTGATTATGTTCATCGGTAGTTTTTTCACGTCGTTGGCTATTGAAAAAGTTAACCGATGTCTCGGTCGAAAGCTGTTTTACTTCGTGGGGGCGCTCCTAGGGGTGCTCGCGTGTATCTGGATCAAATTCGGTGAGGGGAGTGAATATGTCAATTATTACATTTATGTTGTCGCTTTGCTGATTGGTTCTGCGGGTTCCATCGTTCTCGTGACGAGCTTGGGAGTGACTACAGATTTCATCGGCGAAAAAACTGATAGCGGCGCTTTTGTCTACGGTATTATGAGTTTCACTGACAAGTTAGCCAACGGCGTTGCTGTGGTTATCATTCAATATTTGCATAAGGACGCGTCGAATACGAATTATTACAGGGATGTTTTGACAAACGTCTGTGGGGTGTCTGTAGCCGTTGGAGCTATAGCTGTGATCGGATTCACGTGCAGAAGGAGAAATACTCAAGTGTATCATGCAGTTCCTGATTACAATTCTATAAATTGTAATTGAGATTATGTACCCGACAATGCAAAGTCAAATGTGATATTAACTATAACTTTTATATTCATGTACATTGCTTCCGTAAAATAGTGGAACCGTTCGTTAAAATTCAAGGGTGAAATAGCGCTTGAACTAGTTATAGTTCATTTTTATGATGAGTGTAGGAGGTTCGACATCATCAAACATAAACAGGGTGAATTACGATCAATTACGAAAGTTAAAAAGTATGTTCTCCCCATCAAAATAAGTGGAAAACTAAGTGACATTTGAAATATTGGATAAAAAAAATTCGTTTTGTTTGTGTAGCAACGCGTCGCCCCTAGGCGTCAACACTTGGACCGCCAATATCCATTTCGCTCTGAAGCTAGTAGTTTGAAATGGAGTTTCAGCTAGGCTCCTAATAGGAAATGGCAAAAATAAATTGTTTCTGCAGAGCACCACATTGTGGAAAGTTGAAACAAATGTCCGTATTTTGGTGTCGAATAAGCTTTTCGTGTATACGACCACAAGGTTCCTTTGAATATGAATTCCATTTGGGCCGTGGTGGTCGGCTGGTAGAGCGTTCGCCTCACATGCGTGGGGTCGTGGGTTCGATCCACCGATTCACCGGTCTCGTGCATGGCATCACACGTTAAAAGGTAAGGGCTGCGTCTTCCCCAGCTCACACAAGTCTCTCGAAAACTTGCGCGTAGGGGTGCAATCGGTTGACGGAATTAACAATTTTAACAACAACAATTTGGGGCGTAGGTATCTACAATCACATCATTACGCTGGCATATTGAACAGTATCGATTTACGGAAAAAGTGAAGTACGACCACACCAGCGAAGTGGTCGTGGTGTTAGAGCGTTTGCCTTCCACTCAGGCGGCCCGGGTTCGATCCCCGGACACCTGACAAGGAGCTGAAGTGGTTTGGATTCCACTTCTATCTATACTGTAGGTCCTGGATCTCCCTTGCTCGCACAAGCTCTGATTTTGAGGGGTTTTCACCGAAAACCAGGAAGTTTCGTAAAAACAAACTAAAAAAATTACACCTTATCGCAATGCAAAACCGTGTGACAACTGACGTTGCTTTTGATGGTTGTTCTCGATTGGCATATGATATGTCTGTACCTACTTGAATCATCTGTCGGAAAGGGGTTATATCACATCGGCTGTCCCATGCCACAAATGCGATGTGTAAATTTCAGGGTTTTGACTTCAATCTGTGAAAATACTGATTTTCTACCAAAATTTTCAATGCCAAACTCATGAATGTGCTATTAGGTTATCTACTGTGAACGAGAGTGGATTCGCGAATATGAAACCTTACCAAGGTTTTCAAAGCAAGAAGCACGATATTCTTGAAACTCTTCTTATTCAAAATGACAAATTTGCACATTCGTGGTTTTGGCATGGTACCGACGACTGATGGTTTTGTTTATATCCTTACACACAGTAGGTTTTCGTTGTGCACTAGGTTTACAATCAAATAAGATTAAGAGAAATTGAACATCCACCATCATCGATACTTTTCGATTCTGCAATCGCAATTCGAAATGTGCAGGAGTAATTTCTGCAGGAGCATGGCTGTGTTTATGAACTCAAATGATGCAGTATTATATCCTTGAAGTTTGTCCTATAAAAAAATTGAGTACCACATTTAATTTTCCGTAAGTAATGGTAGTTCACCCTGTATATCTATTTGATCTTCAGTCTCATTGCATATATTGCAGCACCACCTTTCATCATTGGCATCTACTAGTTCTTTTTTTTCATAGGTGTAACTTTATCTTTCTTCGCTATTCTTCTCTCATTTTCCTCGTTTTTTTTCTTCTAATTCTTTCAGTTTTCATCCCCTCTTTTCTTTGTGATAAACTTGTCAATCTTTGGAAGTTGCAACTATGTCTTCCTCATAATGTTTTATGCAATATTTCATCAACACCAACTGATGAAACAACTGTTTGGTCATCATTTTCCAAAATATCTTGCAATAAAAGATTCAGCAAGGATTTCTTCACAATTCGCTATGGAATCTTCTGTTGATGACTCATCGGAAATGAAAAATTGATAGATTGGAAAATAAAATGATCTTGGTGATTCATAGTTACTATTAAATTCTAGTGGGATTTGATTCTCAACGCCAGCTTCCTTTGGAACATCATCTGAAGAAATACTAATTTTTGAACCCAGATGAACAATTCCGTATCTTCCAGTCTTTTTCTTCAATGCTAGATTCGTTGTATGATTTAAGTTTTTCATCTGCTATAAGACTTTCCAAAATATATTACTGGAGGTGCAGATCTTGACTTTTTCTTGCAGTGACTGTTTCAGTATTCCTGTTATCTATTATTTTTTTTAATTCAAATCAGAATAAGTCTCTGAATTAGGATTGGAAAGAAAAAGCCCACAGGTTCTGAATCCATTCTGAAGTAATCCTGGCCTAATGGATTACTGTATAACTTTGTTCAGCAATACACCGAAGTTTTCACACGACAAAGGCGAATTCCCGCATTTTCAGTTCTCGTTTTTTTTCAACCAGCCCTCAAGGGGTAAAACACAGCAACGCCGCACATATATCTATTTCAACCGACGCGTCGGTTGAAATAGATATATGTGGAGAATTGGGAATCAAAGGTGTGAGTCCAGTTTATTTTGATTTGCAAAATTCTCTCAATAGTAATGTTGAGTGTGACACATGACAATGGAGATAGACAATAGCTGGAAATGGTATGTTCTCATGTAGAGGCATGGGATACAAATCGTTGGTCATGTATTAAAAAAAAATCTGCCCTGTCATCCGATCATTGCACATGAAAATAAAAGTGAATCAGCTAAATTTTTGGGCACCTTTCCAAGGTCCTCCATTTGTGGCGCTAACTTTCCTGTTGCATTGACCTTCAATAATTTGTTTGAAATGTACTCCTATCGCGACGGCCAAGTTGCAAGACTTCAATGACAGTTCTGATAATTGGCGGGAATATTTTTACTTCTACCAACTTATAAAATATTGTATGTAGAAGCAAGACGAATTTTATTGATCTCATTTATTGATGAAAACAAATCAATCTGACGATCACTGCATCAGGGACATTTACCTTACTCATAATATTATGAGTGTGTATTAAAATCACTGATAAAAAATTAAAGTTGCCATTTAATATCCATTGCGTCGTACCTCCTACACCAATCACCATGTATGTATTAATGACGCTATTTGAAAAGATATGCAAATAACAAGACACTTCAACGTATTTCGGCACTTTTATCAAAAGTTATTCCTTGAATGTTTTAATAAATGTATCAACTAACTTTACGAAAGTAATTTACTTGTGTAATCATTTGGACTGTGGATAGTTGATTTCTTAAGTAACCGCAACTTTCTGTGACAACTTACTCAATAATATTAGCAGAATATTCCGAACTGGCGCATTTCATCTTCATTCAGAATCAATTTCAGCCAATCCATCGAAGAATGTCCTTCTTCGATACATATAGTTCACAAAACTGCGTAACTTTTTACGTTATACTTATATTTTTTAAGTACCTACACGAATTATTAGTTGAGATCAGCATATTATATAACTATATCTTATATAAATGATACAGCTGGTGGTCCAACATTCAGCATTAAAATTATATGTTTATAAATGAAAGGTGTTTATTTTGTTAATGTATGAAAATTTGTGTTTATTTATTTTTATTCCTATAGAGATATACAAATTGTTGATCTGATATATTTTGATGTACAATAAATGTTTAATATTCTAACTTTTTTCTATCGGCCAATCATGTTATTAGCAGTGCTAGGTATGTCTACAATAAGTAGAGCACATTAATATTATGGTCAACATGTTAAAAAATATTAATTTCATAAACAAATGAAGTAATACTGTCCGTTGCAAAATTTTTGAAGATTTCAGTCAAGGTACTTGAGATTTTGTTTCTCTGCCCGACCAACTTCAAAAACTCTCCACTGAATATGTTTTTTCAAATTGTGCCCCACGAAAATAATTTGTTTAATACAAACACTTCACCGTTTTAAGTTGGTTACATAATATGAGGTCAAACTCCACACATTATATACCTTGTATTTTTTTACAGAGTGGGCCGGAATTGATATTGATTTTTTTTTATATATTATGTAATGATAATTATACCATTTCTTAAGCTGGGGCGTGGCACAGGGGTAAGAGCGTTCGACTAGGGGACTGAACTATAACACCAAATTAAAAAAAACATCTATCGACCATTCTAACAAAAACTGAAAAAAAGATTACGAATATCAATTGAAAGGGAAAATAGAAAAGTCAAAAGGCACAAGAGCAGTAAAGCTACTATTCTTCCTCGTAGCTATCCAAAATTATAGATATTGACCAGAAGTAGGTAGATCAGTATCATTTAAAGAATGAAGGAAACTACAACTCTTGTCTAATTTAGTCTTATTATTAGTTTATTTATTACGACTGGTTTCGGCTTGTCATACCGTAGTTGACGCCCAACGAGCATGGTCGCACCAAGCTCACCGCCATTCGATACTCGTTCACTGTAGTGTCCAACGTACTGGTGTCTACGTGATCACTTGGGTAGTGCTCCACATGAATAACGGGGAGAGCTCCAAAATCGGCCCAGGCGACGAATCCAAGTTCCAACACGTGGTTTGGTCAGTACTATCCTTCGGAACGCTTTGCTCCGTGATGTTCCACCTCTTCATCAAAGAACCAGAAACGACGTGAGAGGCGGCCAGCTGAGAACCAGCGTAGCAGATCTACTGTGTGACGTGCCAGTCTACCAAATCGCCGTAGTTTACATGTCTTCGAGGTTGTTCGTGAACTTGACGCAGGTGTTCTCTCTAGCTTTGGTCCCGCTGATTATGTTCATCGGTAGTTTTTTCACGTCGTTGGCTATTGAAAAAGTTAACCGATGTCTCGGTCGGAAGCTGTTTTACTTCGTGGGGGCGCTCCTAGGGGTGCTCGCCTGTATCTGGATAAAATTCGGTGAGGGAACTGAATATGTCAATTATTACATATACGTTGTCGCTATGCTGATTGGTTCTATGAAATTCGGTGAGGGAACTGAATATGTCAATTATTACATATACGTTGTCGCTATGCTGATTGGTTCTGCGGGTTCCATCGTTCTCGTGACGAGCTTGGGAGTGACTACAAATTTCATCGGTATTATGAGTTTCACTGACAAGTTAGCCAAAGGCGTTGCTGTGGTTATCATTCAATATTTGCACAAGGACGCGTCGAATACGAATTATTATAGGGATGTTTTGCTAAACGTCTGTGGGGTGTCGGTAGCCGTTGGAACTATAGCTGTGATCGGATTCACGTGCAGAAGGAGAAATACTCAAGTGTATCATGCAGTTCCTGATTACAATTCTATAAATTGTAATTGAGATTATGTACCCGACAATGCAAAGTCAAATGTGATATTAACTATAACTTTTATATTCATGCAAATTGCTTCCGTTGAGTAGTGGAATCGTTCGTTAAAACTCAAGGGTGAAATAACGCTTGAACTAATTAAAGTTCATTTTTATGATAAGAGTAAGAGGTACATCATCAAACATAAACGGGGTGAACTACGACCAATTACCGAAAGTTACTCAGTGTGTTCTCCACACCAAAATAAGTGGAAAACCAAGTGACATTTGGAATATTGGATCAAAAAAATTACATTTTGTTTTTATAGCAACGCGTTGCCCGTAGGCTGGAACTAGTTGTTTGAAATTAAGTTTTATCGAGGCTCCCAAGGAAATAGCAAAAATAAATTATTTTTGCAGAGCACCACGTGAAAGTTGAAACAAGTGTTCGAATGTTGGTTGTGAATAAGCTTTTCGTGTACGCAATCACAACGTTCTTTCGAACATGAATTACATTTGAGGAGGTATCTACAATCACATCATAACGATGGTATATTGAACAGTATCGATTTACGGAATGAGTCAATTACGACCACTTCACACCTCATCGCAAAACCATGTGACAACTCACAACTGACGTTGATTTTGATGGTTGTTTTAGAGAAAAGTGAACGATTTCGAGTGTACCTACTTGAATTCTCTGTAGGAAAGGAGTTATTCGTAGGATGTTCTTGTTTGTATCCTCACACAAAGTGGGTATTCGTTGTGCACTAGGTTTACAATCAGATCAAATTAAGATAAACTGAACATCCATCATCATCAATACTTTTCGATTCTTTACTCGGAAATCGTAATGTGCATGGCTGTGTTTATAAACTCAAATGATTCAGCGGCCCATTCTTGAAGTTTACCCTACAAAAAAATTGAGTACCCTATATAATTTTCCGTAAGTAATAGTTGTTCACCCTGTATATCTATTTGATCTTCAGCCTTATTGCATACATTGCAGCGCCACTTTTCATCATTGGCACCTACTATTTTTTTTCATATGTGTTACTTTCTCTTTCTTTGCTATTTCTTTTCACATTTTTCTCGTTTCTTTTTCTTCTAATTCTTTCAGTTTTTATCCCATCGTTTCTCTGTGATAAACTTGCCAATCTTTGGAAGTTGTAACTATGTCTTCTTCATTATCAGATAATGTTTTATGCTATATTCCATCAACACCAACTGATGAAACAACTTTATGATCATCATTTCCCAGAATATCTTGCAATAAAATATTCAGCAAGGATTTCTTCACAATTTGCTATGGAATCTTCTGTAGATGACTCATCTAAAATGAAAAATTGATAGATTGGTAAAATATAATGATCATGGTGATTCATACTTACTATTGAATTATAGTAGGATATGATTCTCAATTGGAGCATCATCTGATAAGGAAGGACAATTTTTTAACACAGATGAACAATTCCATATCTTCCAGTCTTTTTCTCCAAACAATGCCAGATTCGTTGAATAATTGAAGTTTCTCATCTGCTATGAGACTCTCCAGATGATATTACTGGAGATGTAGATCTTGACTTTTTCTTGAATTGTATGTTTCAGTATTCCTGTAATCTGTTATTTTTTCAATCCAAATCATAGGATTGAAAGGAAAAAGCCCGCAGGTTCTGAATCAATTCTGAAGAATTCCTGGCCTAATGGATTACTGTATAACTTTGTTCACTAATATACCGAAGTTTTCACACGACAAAGGCTAATTCCCGCATTTTCAGTTCTCGTCTTTTTAAGCAGCCCTCAAGGGGTGAAACACAGCAGCGTCGCACATATTCCAACCGACGCGACGTTCGGTTGAAATAGATATACAGATCATCTCACAGCACTGCGAACATAGATAGAGTTAGAGCAATTCATAATTGCCCATAGAGTTAGAGCAATTCATAATTGCCCGGCCTATTTTCAAACTTTTTAACAAATAATACTTTAATCTGCCGCAATGTACGTCCTTGATCATTGAAAATACCATTTGACAATTTGCCCTTTCTCAGCAATTTCGCAAACCATGTTCAACAAATGTTATAACGTCTTTAAATGAACTACCTATTAAAAGTGTCTTTGCTAGATAATTATTAGGATGTCACGATGACAGTTATTGTCATCGTGAACAGCGAAACCGAAAACGGCGAAAACTGAAGGGGTTGGATCATAGTTAATTAGTCATTTCTTCTCCTATGTTCGCAGTGCTGTGAGATGATCTGTATGTGGAGAATTGGGAATCAAGGCTGAGAGTTCAGTTTATTTTGATTTGCAAAATTCGCTCAATAGAATTGTTAAGTGTGACACAACGTGACAATGGAGAAAGACAATAACTGAAAATGGTATGTTCTCCTGTAGAAGTCAGGGATCCAAATCGTTGGTCATGTATTAGAAAAAATCGGCCCTGACATCCGATCATTGCACATGAAAATAGAAGTGAATCAGCTAAATTTTTGGGCACCTTTCCAAGGTCCTCCCTTTATGGCCCTAACTTTCCTATTGCATTGACCATTAATAATGTGGTTGAAATGTACTCGTATCACGACAGCCAAGTTGCAAGACTTCAATGACAGTTCTGATAATAGGCGGGAATGTTTTTACTTTTACCAACTTATGAAATATTTTTCTCATTTATTGATGAAAACAAATCAATCTGACGATCACTGCGGACAGTGGCGGACACTGGGACATTTACCTTATTCATAATATCACTAAAAATTGAGGTTGCTATTAAAAAAAATATCCATGGCGTCGTCCTCCTACCCGAATCACTCTGTATGTATTGATGACGCTATTTGAAAAGATATGCAAATATAAAGACAATTTAACCCTTTCAGTCCCGATTTTTTTAAATTTGGAGTAAAATTATGAAAGTTGGTACATCATATGTTTATTTTTTTTTATGATTTTCAGTTTTTGTTAATAAATTCTATCTTCACCCAATTTTGACATTTGATATGTACACTGTAGTGTACACTGGGACTCAAAGGAATCATAGCCCCCCAAAAAAAAATTTTAAAAATATTAATATTTATGATTTCTTAAAATATTGGCAATAAAAAAATTGTATCTACTTATTGAATTTTTATTTTCTAGTATGATATAACAAAAAACAATTTTGTTCTTTTGCAATACATAAATGTACATTACATTTTTGACACATATTATAATGAGTTCTGCTCTTACATTCGGGGAATTTGCAACGGGATGCAAAGCTTTTATCATCAATTGTAGGTAAATGATTGTAGCCATCTAATCGGACTTCATCCACAGGCTGTAGTTCCTGTGGTCTATGTGTCACAGTTACAGAAGGCGATAACGATGAAGTTGATGGCCTTCCTCGTTTCTTTTTCTGTATATCTTCATTATGAATATCTTTATTGGTACCAATAAGAGCTTCGGCAATATATGCTCGAAAATGCAAAAGGTCCATAACATCCTTTTTTCCCAGTCCAAGGGCTATAGCTTTAGCTTTATATTCAAGCCATCCATTTGTACAAGCTAAATCTAAGGCATGAGTAAACATTCGAAGGGTCCATTTACGTGACCGAATAGTAGTTCTATAAATAGTTATCCATTTTATCGACTCCACCCATATTGACGTTATAGTTTCTGATAACTTCTGGACGAGGAACATTTATGTACTGCTTTGATTGTTTATCCCATCTTTTGCACTGGTCTGTTGAACCGATACCCATGTAATTAGAAGCCATAGTTACTGGCTTATTGTCAAACCAATTGGTTAGAATAACTTCTCCATCTCCACTTATGAGTTCCTCTGCAGTACCGCGACCCTTCTTTTTCATCTCAGAATCTGTAGAGAAGGGAGGATTTTTGAATCGATCTATTCGTGCAGTACCAGCAACATATATGTATCTGTTTCTCAAATACTGGAGAATATTATAATTTGAGAAATAATTATCGATATATAATTGTACATTTTTCTCATTGATCCTCTCAGTAAGCTTCAAAACAACAGAGGCTCCTAAACCAAAAACTTCCTGTTGATCAAGAGCAAGTTCTGTAGTAGAACCTTGATATATTATGAAGTCGTACATAATGCCGCATGTGTCACACAAAGCAAATAACTTTATACCCCATGGAGTGGGCTTCCCTTTGACATATTGCTTTATGTTTATTTTTCCTTTGAATGGGATTATCTGTTCGTCGATACACAAAGCGGTTTCCAAAGGCAGTTCTAACATACGACTTCGAAGTATATCATAAAGTGGCCGCACTTTCCACAATCTATCCCTACATTCAGGTGGTTTTTCTTGAACATTTACGAAATGCAAATGTTTTCGCAGTTTGAAAAAACGATCTCTAGCCATAGCATCAGCCATCATAGGAATTCGCAATTTATTTTCCCAATAACAGCGAACTCTGGGATAATTCAGGTTTCCCATTAGGATATGTAGAGCTACAAAAGTTTCCAACTCACCCTGACAGGTTGGAGAGAACCCAGCATGCTGCTGTACGGCGTAAAGATTTGTATTCTCAACCATAAGGTTGAATAAATCATTAGTTAAATATTTTCGAAAAAAATGTAGGGGACTTCCCAATTCTACTGGCTGAATAGTCATTGGATGAAACCATGTTATTTTTGGGGTAAGGTATTGAACATTAGTGCGCCAAGAAATGTCTTTTTTTTGTGTTAGTTCATTTTCTATATAGTAAAAATTTATACGTGCAATTTTACTTGCTCTGAGCTTTATTTGCGAAATTTCATTGGAAACTTGTTGGGGGTTTACAAGTTCAATAGAAGGTTCGGCCATTTCAACGTCCTCATCAGCTTGCTCCTGCACAGGAACATGAGGAACATCTACAAATACCTCATCCCGCTCAGGTTCCAAATCAGGAGTTTCGGGCTCATCCATTTCAAACTGCGCACCTGATAGTCAAAATACATCTTATTAGCTAACATGCAACTTGAAAATCATCAATTTCAAACAAACCTTCTGGTATATGAGAATCAATCTCCCATCGATCATCATCTTCGCTCAAAATATCAAGGTCTGAGTCATCATTTTCCAAATGGTAAACAAGCTCTTCGTATGCAAGCGGTCTTCCTCTCATTTTGAAAAAAAAATGCTGAAAGAATACCCTTTTTATAAACTATCCAAAAATAGGTTAGGTATATTTACTTACTTCACCAAGACCCAATGTACACAATAGTGTACGTGTCTATATTTGACGAAAACTCCAAAACAAAATCACCAAAGCACTAACTAGTATTTTAGACGGTTAGTTTGAACTGTTGTTTATAACTGAAAAAATGTACAACTCTGATAATCCAAGCTACCCCAAACAAAAACGATACTAAACACGTCACTGCTTGTCGATTCCGCTCGAAACACGATCGCTGTAACAATAAAATACGCAATTTTCATATCTGTACCCATAGATGGTACCTCACGTATTACAACGTCATTATGATATACACTCAAGTGTATGCTGGGACGCAATGGTCATAATCGAAATAAATTTTGTATTAGAATAGATTTGAATTGCCGTACACTACAGTGTACGCCAGGACCGAAAGGGTTAATGTGTTTCGGCGTTTTGGCCGTGCTGGTAGAACGTTCGCCTTTGGAGCGAAGGGTCGAGGGTACAAAGCCTCGCATATGGTCATCGGTCTTGTGCATGGCATCACAGTTTAAAAGGTAAGGGCTGCGTCTTTCCTAGCTCACACATGTCTCTCGAAGACTTCCGAGGGTAGCGCGTAGGGGTGCAATCGTTTGACGTAAATAACAATTTTTTTTTTACCAGAAATTATTCCTTGAATGTTTAACAAATGTATCAACTAACTTACGAAAGCAATGTATTACATAGTCATTTGAACTGTGGATACCTGATTTTTGACGTAGCTAACCGTAACTTTCCGTGACCACTTACTCAATAATATTAGCAAAATATTCCGAATGTGCGCATTTCATCTTCATTGAGAATCAATTTCTGCCAATGAATCGAAGAATGTCCATTTTCGATAGACTCAATTAACAAAATTGAGTAATTTCAAACGATATATATTTTTTATGTAGGTACAGGAATTATTGATTGGGATTAGCATATATAAGAAAATCTTATATAAATGATCCGGATGCTAATCCAGCATTCAGCATTTGAATTATATGTTTATAAATGAAAGGTGTTTAATTTGTTAATGCATAAAAATTTGTGTTCATTTATTTTTATTCTTAAAGAATATAGATATACAAATTGTTGATCTGATGTATTTTCATATATATTCAATAAATATTTAGACTTCTAATTTTTTTCTATTGGCCATTCACAGTATTGGCGGTGCTAGGGTATGTCTACAATAAAAACAGCATATTATTATTAGGGCAAGCTGTAGATAAAAATAAGAGGCTCTTTTCTTACAAAATAAATGAACTACTTTTCATAAGATAGTTCGTAAATGAAAACACCGGTTTTCGCCCCAGCAAAATCGCTTTGTGGAATTTTTTAACAAGAATTAGTAAAAAAAATTACAACTCTTTTGTTTTTTTTGCGAATATCTCAAAAATTGTCGGAGGAATCGTTTAAAAGTCAATAGAACTTTTGTAGAGAATTATAAAACCTACAAAATGGTTTTTATATGACCAGATCGGTCGGTTTTCACTGAGAAAACCTCGAAAAAGAGACCATTTTTCAAAAATTTATAATTTTTATAAATCTGAAGCTGGACAAACAGTATTGCGGAAACTGATAGATAATAACATGTAGTTCAACTGTGCGCGAAATAGTATATTATACAATGAGCAGGAGATGGGTCATTTCATGCTCATTGTACACTATACTTTTTCTACGACTATCTGAATCATTAACAAATATGTAATATTTTTAATAATCCTTTTTATCATAAACTCTCCTGCCGTCATTTTTACATGGTTTTGAAAAGTTTTTCTTTCTTCACCCGTTGAATGAAACATCTATTTTTTCTTTTTGTACACGTACCTACCTACGTCGTGAAACAAATAACATTAAAAATTTTCAAATTTTGACAACTTGGAAATAAAAAAACTGTATGCAGAAAAAATCAAATACTTATCGATTTCATAAAATGAAAAAAAAATGTGGCTGCGTGGATTTGAACCCTCGCTCCCACTATCTAAAGTCCATGTGTCATCTGAATCAACTCAACTCAACTCAAATTTTATTTGTAATAACTGTGATTTACATACATACAAAGTCTGAACTATACACATAACAATTATTTTCATCCTTCTTCCTAACTCTCGCGAAAGAGAGAAGGATGAATCAGGACATGAGCCACTTGTTCACCGAGCGATGAACCGTTGCCAATCTATCCCTCGGTTGCAACTCTAAGCCGAACCCTGATCTCCCCTGAGAGAGACTTGGAACGGCCCCCGCGGTGTTTGCGGGCGGGTCCCTGTATACTCCGAGACTAAGGTCGATGATCGGGCACAATCCACGCCACCTGCAGAGCTCATGCGTGGGTGTGGTGTTATTCTAAACAGATATTGGACGACGATGATCATTGAGGTGGGCAGTATGATGTAACTCCCGGAAAATGCTCACTGTAAAAAACCGGGTTTTGAAATTGGTCTTACTTTTCCTGATTGCCCCTTATGGGTCCGGTTCTTCGAAACGTTCCTGGAATAAATCCAGAGCTTGGTAGATAAGTCCCCCGTGTCTACGAGGTGCGTTATCATGCACCCTGATACGGGTGAGACTGCTTGTTAGCGGGCTTTTGGGTAAGAAGTGTTTATAGAAGTTGTAAGACAACTTTCTAATATATGTCGGAACTGAGTCGACGCCACTAATCTCCCGAAGGGTGATCAGCCGAATGTACCTATCACTGTTTGTGATTATACGGAGCGCCTTGTTCTGCATCCTGTCCAGCTTCGTTAGAAGCGTAGGGCCCAGGCTGCAGAACACAGGACAAGCGTACAACATTGCAGGACGTATTATCTGCTTATAGAGCAAGAGCTTATTCTCGAGACTCAGCTTTGAGTTTCTGGCTATCAGAGGGTAGGTTCGCGTTATGGCAGCCCCCGCCCTCTGAGTAGCCAGATTGATATGTCTTTGGAATGGCATACGCTTGTCGAGCTGTACCCCCAGGTATCTCACAGTGTTCGACTCTCTCACGTACCTGTCCTTGATTCTCACCCCACGAGGAAGGAGTCTTGAGATGACTCGTCTCCTCGTGCAATTGAGAATCTCAGTTTTGTCCGTGTTTACCCTAATCTTATTCTTCTCCATATACGGCACGATCTCCCCATCCAAATAAATTTGGATCTTCTGAGCAGCGACCACGCTTGAGACTGAATGCGCGTATAAGGCGGTGTCATCCGCATATATCGCAGCATTCACTCTCTCGGATCGGGGAAAATCATGAGTATATAGAGAATACAAGTGGGGAAATAAGCACGATCCCTGTGGGACACCCGCTTCGACCGTGCACCCTGACGAAAAATTGTTGTTCACTCTTACCACGAAAGATCTGCCTGTGAGGTACGAATCAATCAGTCTCACTGTATTTAAAGGCATGCCTGCCCTTGACATCTTGCTGACGAGACCCTCGACCCAAACAGTGTCGAAGGCCTTCTCCATATCCAGCAGCACCATGACTGTGTTGAGTCCTTGATTAAAGGCTTCCTTCACCCCGTGCACAATTCGGACTACCTGCGAAGTCGTATTGTGACCTTTTCGGAACCCGAACTGCACGTCCGGGATGAGTTTCAGCCTCTCCTCAAGGATCAAAACAGCCTTTTAAGGATGATTTTGTCCACCACTTTAGCAATCGCGCTAAGCAGTGATATAGGTCGGTAGCTGGATAGCTGATGCTTATCTTTGCCGGGTTTTAGGATCGTTATTACCACAGCTTGCTTCAGACAATCTGGGTAGTACTGCCATCTGAGGATGGCGTTAACAATGTGCAGCAACTGCATCAGAGTCATCTGAATCAACACTCGTCGTTAGTAGAGCAGATAATAATTTGTTCAAATTAACTGCTATATAGGAAGTATCTGTCAACTATTCAAAAATATAGAATCCGATTGTAATCAATCTTTTTATTGAAATCATTCTGGTTTTATGAAAAGAAAATCATACCTTTGTCAGAAGATAGGCATTATCAGGAGCTTCTGATATAAATTTATTAATTTAATTGTTAAATCATCCTCACTATCGCTAATCATTTTTAATAACTTAAATTTTTCAATCTATTTTGTAATTATCTACTTATGTGAAATGTCAAATTATTAGACAGACGTAAACAAACTTGATTCGATATTATTTATGTTCATAAACTTCGTTAATACCTACCTATAATGACAGTCTAGTAGTTCATGAAAGTCGTAGGAAATGAAATATTTCGATACAGCTAGCCCGTGGGAAATGAAAATCGGTGTTACAATGTGGTAGGTTTCGTAATCGAAGACGCAATTGAAATGTTCATTTTTCTTAATGGTCGTATGGTTTCTGTCCAAAGTGTGGTTTTTGCACAATCGCGTTATAAACAATTTAAGGGCAAATCTTTCTAAATGCGCCGATTTGAGGCGGGAAGTTACTCTAAATGCTTCAAAGTGCACTCGAGGTCGCCTGAACTCAACTTGAGTTAACTTCAGTGCGACTTCGGGTGACTTCGGACACACTTTGAAGCGTTTTGCTCAACTTTCAGTGACATTTTCAACACATTTCCCACCTCTCAGGTGAAAATCAAATACGAGTATATACAAATTGTAGATATTGAGTTCAATTTGTAGACGCCTTATACAGAATTTGAATACGACGATTTCCCTCAAATCGGCTCATCTTGCAAGATGTGCCCTTAAATTGTTATAAAGCAATTGTGCAAAAACTACAAATCGGACAGAAAACATCTTGTGCACAGTTGAACTACATATTATTACCTATCAGTATCCGCAATATTGTTTGTCCAGCAGATTTATAAAAATTATAAATTTTTGAATGATGGTCTCTTTTTCGATGTTTTCCAGGATTTTCTCAGTGGAAAATTCACCGATCCGGTCGTATGAAAATCCATTTTATAGGTTTTATAATTTCCTACAAAAGCTCTTTTGTTGTAATTTTTTTCACTATTGCTTGTTTAAAACATTGCACAAAGCTATTTTGCTTGGGTGAAAACTGGGGTTTGTTTTTTTGGAAATATCTAAAATAACATTCTAGGAATCGTTTTACAGTCGATGGAACTTACAAAATGGATATTCATACGACCGGATCAGTGCATTTTCCACTGAGATAATTTGGGTAAACCTCGGAAAAGATACCATTTTTCAAATATTTATCATTTTTATCAATCTGAAGCTGGACAAACAATATTGCGGGAACTGATAGATAATAATATGTGGTTCAACTGTGCGCAAAACGTTTTCTGTTCGATGTGTAATTTTTGCACAATCGCGTTATAAACAATTCAGGGCACACTTTGCAAGATGCGCCGATTTAAGGGAAATTGTCGTGTTCAAATTCTGTAAACGGCACCTGGAAGTAGAGATCTACAATTTTTCTATTTTGGATTTTCAGCAGAGAGGTGGGAAATGTGTTGAAAATGTCACTGAAAGTTGATCAAAACGCTTCTAAGTGCGTCCGAAGTCACCCGAAGTCGCACTGAAGTTAACTCGAGTTGAGTTCCGGAGACTTCGGGTGCACTTTGAAGAATTTAGAGTAACTTCCAGTGACATCTTCAACACATTTTCCACCTCTCAGGTGAAAATCCAAAATATACAAATTATAGATATTGATCTCCACTTCCAAACAAAATAGTCTCTCGTAGACTTCCGAGGGTTGCGCGTAGGGGTGCAATCGGTTGACGGAAATAACAATTTCAACAACAATTTCAACAAATGCCGGTTACAGAATTTGAATAAGATAATTTTCCTTGAATCGGAGCCTTTAGAAAGATTTGCTCTTAAATTGTTTATAACGCGATTGTGCAAAAACTATATCGGACAGAAACCATCTTCCCCACAGTTAAACCACATATAGAGGTTTTTTCCCACACAAAATAAAAGACGCAAATGGCCTATACTAATTTTTATAAGATAGTTCGCTAATGAAAACCCCAGTTTTCGCCCCAGCAAAATCGCTTAGTGAAAAAAATTGAAACTTTTTTGTTTTTTGGAAATATCTCAAATATTGTTCAAGGAATCGTTTTACAATCAATGAAACTTTTGTAGAGTTTCATAAAACCTACAAAATGTTTTTTCATACGCCCAGATCGGTGTATTTTTCACTGAGAAAATCCAGAAAAACCTCGAAAAAGAGACCATTTTTCAAAAATTCATAATTTTTATAAATCTGAAGATGGAGAAACAATATTGCAGAAACTGGTAGATAAAAACTTGTGGTTCAACTGTGCGCAGGATGGTTTCTGTCCGATATGTAGTTTTTACACAATCGCGTTATAAACAATTTGAGGGCAAATCTTTCTAAATGCGCCGATTTAAGGGAAATTTATTTAAATTTTTTTTTATTTATTTATTTATTTATACTGCATACAAACAGATAGACCTTTTACATGTATACAGTTTAGATATATAAGTATGAATATTGTTAATGATAAAATATTATAATATAACATAATTTAAAATTAAATTTAGATATGGTCAACTTATAAAACTAGACATAAAATACAATTAGTACAATTAGATTTTAAACAACCCTGGAGTATAGATTATAGTTCTCAAATCAGAATATCACAATTCATAGTCAACTTATATAAAGAAATAAATGAATGACTGAGTGACTATTCTCTTAATATTGCTAGTATTTGAGTTTTCTTCATATTGAAGAAATCTATGTCATTGTCACTGTTTTGTATCAACTTATTTCCAGCAATCATGCAGTATTCAATTGGTGAACCTATATTAAATATTTTAAAAGTGGTTTCTCTACGTCGCAGTCTTATGTCGGGTACGTTTATATTGATTTTGTTTAGGATATCAGGTATAGAAATTTCACCTTGTAAAACATTGGAGATAAAAATAATTTGTGCATTTTCTCTTCGTCTGCTCAAACAGGTCATGGTAAAGTCCTTCCTTTGTTTTTCATATGAAACCCTAAATGGGTACTACACCGTATTTTTTAAAATGCATTGATCTCAGAAACTTTTTCTGTACTCGTTCGATTGTTTCAGAATGTATTACAGTTTGTGGACTCCATATGACACTGACGTATTCCAATTTGGAACGAACACTCAGAAAATTTTCTTAGTAAATCCGACAAAAAAAGTAGGTTGAGTTAACAGTGGTAAGATCTCTATTTGGTAGACCTTAAATTCTGTTAATATAACAGTTGTTATACTATTAGTTGGTCACTTGTATATTATATCCTATAGATACAATAACTTTTTTATTGTGATAATAGAAGGGTCCGTCAAATGAAAACGGTCGATTTCTTTAAATAGTACAGAAAAACTGTTATTGTAATAAAATGCTTGTGAAGTTTCATGGGGTTATTGAAGAAATACTGTTACGTGTATATACATCACACTGTTGAATCAACAATCAGTGCTTTTCATAAAAAGTAATTGTTGTATTGATAACATAGGGTTACTGTCAAATAAACAACTGATAGATATTATTTCTTGACAAATATTTTATTGCATGAACAGAAAAATATATTTTTTTAAAGTGTTCATAAATTCCCACCTGTTGAAAGAAAACAACCACGTCTAAAAAAAGTGACGACTGACTTATAATCGATTCTGCCTTTTGAAAGAAACACAGTACATAGTACTGATACGTAATAATAATAATAACGTAATAATACAGGTGTTTTATAAATAAAACTATAAACAAAAAACTTTTTAAACGAACGCAATGCACTATACTTTTATCAACTTCCCGTATTCCACTGAGCCCGAACAATATTTCCATTTTTCGTTTGTATTGTATGGATTTCTTCCCAACACCACCATAATAACTTGGTGAACAAGGACACTGCAAATTCTAAACTCACGAATTACGAAGACACGAATTCTTTGAAAAGTGAAATGACTTATATGAACCACAAAAGTTACAATCGGTCTATTATCGGTGCAACTCGGTTGTTTCCGCTTGCAGTGCTTTTATTATTTCATTTCAATTGCTCTTGTTAGAAGGCAGACACATTGTAAATTTAATATTCCTTGGTTAAAATTCACAGAATAATTTTGTCAATGCAACATTCAAATTGTCGATGTCGATTTTTTGTTTGAAATAATGAAAGACTGTTCTGGTGACGGCATATTTTTATACATAATAATGTATACTGTTGGGTCAACCGGCTACCGTATAGTCTATATAAATTGTTACCATTAGATGCAGAGTGATTATTTTGTTCCATTTATGGAATTATTATTGATGTTTGACTGTAATTTACTGTCAGGATAATAAAAAAATGCGATGTATATAATATATTCTTATACTCACAATAGAGGTTTTATGGTTCCGAAAACAATATAAGATTTAACGACTACAAAAAAGGATTTGTTGTACGCACAATATTTTTCATAGTGTGAATTTTATTTTTGTTATGTTAATAGATATTATACTTCAAACTGTTCATAAAAGTACCTCTGTTAATAATACATAGGAAATTTTCTGAGTGAAGGTATGTGTTATATAATGTAATACAAGTTTCCCAGGTGAACTCCTGCCCTCTTCGTAATATGAAACCGAGAGTTCTATTGCACTGGGATACTAGTGTCTTTATATGTTCAGTAAATTGAAAGTTTTTCGAAAATATCACCCCAAGATCTTTCATTTCCTTAACTACCTCTATTGCAACTCCATTTATGGAGTAATCTGGGAGTAAGTAATCCCTTTTCCTCGTAAAGGACATTGCCTTACATTTTGATTCGTTTAGTGTGAGATCGTTCGCTTTGCAGTATTTAGTAACAGAAGCAATATCGCTTTTGAGCTTATTCATGTCTTCTTCAGAGCTAATCTTCATGTACATTTTTAGATCATCTGCATACAATAAGAAGTTGGCATGCTTGATGTGATCAGATATATCATTTACAAACATTACAAACAACAGTGGACCTAGTATGGACCCTTGTGGTACCCCTGAATGATTAACAAAAGGATTTGACTGGAAATTGATGAATTTGACTACGTTTGTACGATTTGTGAGATAGGATTCCAGAAATCGGATGACATTTTCTTAAAATGAATATGATTTTAATTTTTGTAATAGGACATAGTGGTTAACTCTGTCAAACGCCTTAGCCATATCAGTATACACAGTGTGAACTTCAGATTCTTAAATTTCACTTGCTACGTAGTTACTGAAAATCGTCATATTCGTAACTGTAGATTTATTTCTGATAAAACCATGTTGTTCACTAATTAAGACTGGATCTACATGGGTAATGATTCTATTGTATATTGTTTTTTCAAATATTTTTGATGACGATGAGAGGACAGTTATGGCACGATAGTTTTTTATTTGACTGGTATTACCAGATTTATGAATCGCTGTGATTCGTCCGTTTTTGAATTGGTTTGGAAATCATCTTATTCAAATTCTGTAAACGGCATATGGAAGTAGAGATCAATATCTACAATTTGTATATTTCGGATTTTCACCTGCAAGGTGGGAAATGTGTTGAAAATGTCACTCTAAATGCATCAAAGTGCACCCGAAGTCGCCCGAACTCAACTCTTATTAACTTCATTTCGACTTCGGGTGACATCGGACGCACTTTGAAGCGTTTTGATCAACTTTCTGTGATATTTACAACACATTTTCCATCTCTCAGCTGAAAATCCAAAACAAATTGTAGATATTGATCTCTACTCCCAGATGCCGTTTACAGAATTTGAATACGACGATTTCCCTTAAATCGGCGCATCTTGCAAGATGTGCCCTTGAATTGTTTAAAACGCGATTGTGCAAAAACTACACATCGGACAGAAAACATCTCGCGCACAGTTGAACCACATGTTATCATCTATCAGTTTCTGCAATATCGTTTGTCCATCTTCGGATTTATAAAAATTATGAATTTTTGAAAAATGGTCTCTTTTTCGATGTTTTCCCGGAAAAAGCACCGATCCGGTTGTATAAAAAACCATTTTGTAGGTTTTATAATTCTCTACAAGTGTTATTGACTGTAAAACGAGTCGTCCAATACTTTTTGAGATATTCGCAAAAAAACAAAAAAGTTGTAATTTTTTTCACTATTTCTTGTTTAAAAAATTCCACAAAGCGATTTTGCTGACGCGAAAACCAGGGTTTTCATTAACGAACTATCCTATAAAAAGTAGTATAGGCCGTTTGCGTCTTTTATTTTGTGTGAAAAGAACCTCTTATTTTTATCTACAGCTTGGCCTAATATATCAGTTTCCGCGATATTTATTTGACCAGCTTCAGATTTATAAAATCATGAATTTTTGCAAAATGGTCACTTTTTCGAGGTTTTCCCGGATTTTCTCAGTGAAAACTGCACCGACCTGGTAATAAAATAACCATTGTAGGTTCTATAATTCTCTACAAAAACGATTCCTTCAATACTTTTTGAGATATTCGCAAATCAACAAAAAAGTTGTAATTTTTTTCACTATTTCTTGTTTCTTCTATTTTTATTTTCTTCTTCAAGGCGTAACTTAAAGTAGATGATTGATAAATATGTGATGGTATTACATAATTTGGGATATTTACTAACATGAAATGGGATGAATGGGACTCGGGAGTAGAATCACTATCATCTGGAAACATTATCTGGTACACAGATGGTTCGAAAACAGATGAAGGAACATGAGCAGGAATATACGGGGTGAGGCCAAAAAGGGACGCAATAGTCCCACTTGGTAACAACACTACAGTATTCCAAGCAGATACACATGCCATAAGGACATGCATTCAGATGAATCTAGACCGTGGGTATGAAAGAAAACATTCTATCTGATAGCCAGAGCGCTATAAAAGCTCTGAACTCAATACAGATAAAGTCTAAGCAAGTCTGGGAATGCTTTCAGAGCCTCAATGAACTTTCGAAACGCAACGAGGTTACACTTGTGTGGGTGCCCGGGCATAGGGGAATCGAAGGCAAAGAAAAAGCAGACCAACTTGCGAAGAAAGCATCTGAATCACCATTCACAGGTCCAGAACCAGCGTTTGGAATTAGCAAAACCCGATGCGGAAACCTAATCTATGAGTGGAAGAAATCAAAACACCAAAAATATTGGGAACAAATCGAAGGGCATCGACACAGCACAGCAATGGTGAGGCACCTGAGCCAAACCTGAAGGCTGACACACTCAACCTTAACATATCTAAGATACGCACGATCACCGGCTTACTAACCGGACACTGCGGCCTTAGGCCATGGGAATAAATAGAGAAACCGAGGACTGTAGACTCTGTGGTGACGAGGAGGAAACAGCCTCTCACATCATCTTCGACTGCGACGCGCTGCTCAACAAGCGCAGCAGAATATTCGGGCAGATCAACCTAGAAACAGGCATGAATCCGACACACCTAGTAAATAGACTACTGAACCTGGTGAAAAATACAGGACTATTTAACTAGGAACCCCTGACGACAGAACAATACAATACAAAGTGTTAAGGGAAACCTCAAGGTAAACCGGTATCTCGCTCGTCAGCCTTTAACCAACCAACCAACATGAAATTCAAAATAAATTAGAGACAAAAAGAAACATAGGTGTCACAATTTGAGAGGACAAGTTGACAATAAAATTATGGTTACTCGATCATATTTTCGGTATTTCAAGAGAAAGATACTGAGTGAGAAATATAGATGTATAACTATAGTTATAATATATAAATAATCATTTCAAGGAGGACGAGGTGAGATATTTCCTTTTTGTTTTTTAAAGGTATTTGTATATGGTACTAAGATCATTGATGTCTGTTCTTTTATTCGAAGTTTGCTCTGTATTATTTATATGAACCATTTCAAGAAAGAGACGCTTATTGAGATTTTGTTCATAATCATGAATTTTTGCACTGTCATAGCCAATTATATGAACTTTATCTATAACATGTTCTACAAGGCTACACCAGGGGCGTACCCACGAGGGAGATAAGGGGGATATATCCTCCCAGAGAAGGTCGGAAGGAAACAAAACATCTGGACACAGACTTCAAAAGGACCGACGCCGAGTGGGACTACTATCTACTATTTATACTGTGATTTGTGGTTCAGTTGTCATTCAATGCGCGCTAAATGCTAATTTCAGTGGAGGACACAGAACTGAAACACAGAACCGCTGTGTCCTTCCAATTTTTTACGTTGTATATGGCGCGATAAGATTTGTAATTATTTATTGTTGTGTCATAAAAGTATTTAAAAAAAATCCTAGTCATGAGTAAACAAAGTTCTTTAGCAAACTTCCTGTTCCTGAAAAGAAGGAAAACTGATTCAGGCGAATCATCTAGCAGCTCGTCGCCCTTGAATGTGAGTGAAACAGGTGAAAATTCATCAAGTAAGAATCAACCTGAACATGTGTCTGTGTATCCTAATGACACTGGAAACTTTGTGAACAATTATAGCAATATCGCAGATAAATTACATGTTATTAATTCACTTTCGGTTCCACCACCGACATACACGTTTCCGTTAATCGACAGGTACAATGACAAAAAAGTGAAACTTCGATTTCAGCATAAGTGGCTCACAGAGTTCAACTGGCTCTCCTCTCAGCGAAAGAAAAGGGAGCATTCTGCAAATTTTGTGTATTTTTTGCATTAAGAGGAGGAGTTAATAGCCAGCCATTAGGTGCTTTGGTAAAAACCAAAATGGAGAACTGGAAAAAGGTGAAAGAGGTCAGTATTTATTCAATCTTAAAGTTGTAAGCTGAGTTGTGATTCATTTTTGTAGATATTTAATTCACACCAAAATACCCAATTTCATAAAGAATCCATTTGTTCTTACGAAAATCTAGTAAAAATCCAAAAGGGAGTTCAGGATATTGTAATAGACTTAATAGATGAAAACAGGAATAAAGAAGTGGCACAAAATATAACTTAAATTAAACCAATTATAGAAGCTGTATTAGTGTGTGGTAGAGATGAACTGTCACTTAGAGGACATCGAGATTCCGGACAACTGAAAATAGATGATAATTCCTTAAATGAAGGAAAATTTCGTGCAATTTTAAAATACAGAGCTAGAGGGGACTCCGCATTAAGAGAAACACTTGAAAAATCGAGTAAAAGAGAGACCTATATAAGCCCGAAAATTCAAAATGGAATTATCATCAGTATCAACACTATTATGCTGAATAAACTG
Source organism: Chrysolina oricalcia (assembly GCA_944452925.2). Classification (NCBI taxonomy): domain Eukaryota; kingdom Metazoa; phylum Arthropoda; class Insecta; order Coleoptera; family Chrysomelidae; genus Chrysolina; species Chrysolina oricalcia. The sequence goes on from OX101822.2 coordinate 47,280,895, forward strand.
GTATCCAAAATTAACGAGGCGAGGGCGTTTTCTGTTCTAGTAGACGAAACAACTGATATATCTACAATTGAACAAGTAACTTTATGTGTAAGATATGTCATTGAAAATAAAATCCACGAGGATTTCTTACAGTTTGTTCCAGCAGAAAATGTAACCGGTGAAAGTTTGGCGAATTTAATTACAAATAGTTTAGAAATATTTGGATTAGATATAAATAATCTTGTCGGGCAAGGTTACGATGGGGCAAGTAATATGTCAGGTAAATTCAATGGTGTTCAGGCAGTTATTCGTCGTAAATACCCTAAGGCGATATATGTGCACTGTGCTGCACACTCTTTGAATTTGACTGTTTCTAAAGCTTGCGAAATTCAGCAAATTAGGAATTGTCTCAATACTCTCGAAAAACTGTATGATTTCTTGAATACTCCAAAGAGACAGAATGTTCTTCTGAAAAATATTGAAGAGTCCTCACGCAAAAACCCTCAAACGATTATGTACAACACGGTGGACGACTAAGTATGAAGCAGTACAAGATTTTCTGGAATTATTTGAATATGTCGTTGAAAGTTTAGAAGAAATATCGAGCTGGAAAGACTCTGGAGATGCAAATATGTTGCGAAACAGCCTGAATGATTCTGATTTTTTGGTCTCTCCTCAGATCCTGAATCAAATATTTAGCTTTGGCTTACCACCTTGTCGTTTCCTCCAAAAAGCTGACATCGATCTCTAAGGGAAGCCATAACTATGACGGAAAATACAATTTCTTACTTGAAAGACTTACGTCAAGATGCTAATAAGCAGTTTGACACGATTTTCAATAAGGCTCAGGTAAGAGTTACAATATAAAATGTGAAATGTGTGTTTGTCATTTTTGAATTTTTTCTTTCTTTTCGTATTTTAGGCTATTGCCTCAAGTATTGGCACCAACATCGTGTTGAAAAGAATTATTTCCCGCCAAAAAAATAGAGCAAATCCCATATTACAAGATTCAGAAGCACCAGTAATGGACTATTTTAGGATTGCCGTTTATATTCCATGCATCGATCATTTCATTAGCCAGTTAGAGGAGAGATTTGCTAACCATAAACAAATTTTCAAAAGCTTTATGTATTTAATTGCTAACGGGAGAAAAAAAAGGTTGCGATGTCTATGACGAACTTTTAGATGTTTATATGCCTGATGTGCCTAAAGTCATTTTGAAAACGGATATTGAATTGTGGAACAATTATTTGAATAGCCATTCCGATTCAAGATGAAAACGTCAAGCTTTAGCGCTTTTGGAATTATGCAACCAAGAAGCTTATCCTAACACGTGCGTTGATATTCTGTACAATACCAGTTTCTACAGCCACACCAGAGAGAACATTCTCAACTTTGAAACGGATAAAAACCTACCTTCGGAATTCTACTTCTCAAAACAGGCTTAGTGGCCTAGCAATGATGTCTGTTCATAGAGAATTATCTATTTCCGAAGATAAAATTATCGGTGAAGTGGCAAAAAGACCTAGGCAACTAGATTTTGTGATATAAAAAGCTTATCCGAATTTTCAATAAAAATGTGTTCCTTGATTATTTTTATTATCCCCCCCCCCCCAAAGCTACTGTCTGGGTACGCCACTGGGTTACACGATCTTACATTCCTTCTGCAGTCACTTTTATGGGAGGTTATTCTGTCTTTGAGCATTCTACATATTTGACCAATGTAAACTTCATCACAACTTCTACATGGAATTTCATAAATAACATTTGATCTATTCTTAAATGGTACAGGAGTTTTCAACTTTGAGTGTAGTTGTGATATTGATTTTAAACACGTTTTACCAATTTTAATATTGTCTACATTTTTGAACTGGATATGAAACCAATCAGAACTATTGAAAACAAAATCATTACCAGCTGGTACAGAAAAACAATAAATAGTAATCGTTTTCTGAATTTTCACTCACACCATCCCATGAAAATGAAATTCAATTTGATAAATAACCTCAAAACCAGAGATGTTAAGGTCACTCCTAAATCCTTGAGAAATGATTGTCTGAAAGAACTTCAAAACATCCTTTTAGAAAATTCATATCCAAAATCGTTAGTTAATAAAATTTTATTTAGCTCCTCTTTTTCTGATTCGGATTCAAATAACCACCCACCAAGAACTAATCATATTCCAATTTATGAATCCTGACCTCATATATAGATGATTTGACTCCAAAATTAATCAATTTTTTCAAAAATGTAGACATTATTAAAATTGGTAAAACGTGTTTAAAATCAATATCACAACTACACTCAAAGTTGAAAACTCCTGTACCATTTAAGAATAGATCAAATGTTATTTATGAAATTCCATGTAGAAGTTGTGATGAAGTTTACATTGGTCAAACATGTAGAATGCTCAAAGACAGAATAACCTCTCATAAAAGTGACTGCAGAAGGAATGTAAGATCGTGTAGCCTTTTCGAACATGTATGTTATAGATAAAGATCATACAATTGACTATGACAGTTGATTATGAACAAAATCTCAATAATTGAAATGGTTCCTATAAATAATACAGAGCAAACTATGAATAAAAGAACAGACATCAATGATCTTAGTACCATATACACATATCTTTTAAAAAAACAAAAAGAAAATATCTCACCTCGTCCTCCTTAATTGAAATGATTATTTATATATTATACCTATAGTTATACATTTATATTTCTCACTCTGTATCTTTCTCTTGAAATACCGAAAATATGATCGAGTAACCATAATTTTATTGTCAACTTATCCTCTTAAATTGTGATACTTATGTTTCTCTTTGTCTCTAATTTATTTTGAATTTCATGTTAGTAAGTATCCCAAATTATGTAATACCATCACATAATAATCAATCATCTACTTTTAGTTACGTCTTGAAGAAGAAAATAAATTTTGTCGAAAGCTTGACATAAAAATAAAGAAATCTTCCTAATCGGTCTACCTTTGACTGCTTCCCACTAATTTGTAAATAAATTATTGAACAGTCACGAAAACAACCCCTTATTTGTTGGCATAAAAAGTAGTTTATGTATAAGCTTTTCTGGAGCACTGGCTAAAATTCAAATTTGGAGGCCTCTTTGTGCAATTTTGTATGTTTGATTATACTACAAATACAGTTATACAGGGCCGTTCCAACCATATGTGCAGGTCGTGCGGCGCACATATGGTACGGCGAAGATATTTTTTTTATTTTTACCAATGTCTGAAAAATCAGTAATAATATTTAAATGAATAATTTATAAAATGTTTATTATTATTTCTTGAAATCTGTTGAAATAATTGCCAAATTCAATCCTATAATGGTTGAACATACTTAGAGGGTACAAATGCAAAGTAACAAAATTTCTTGGCATCCACATTCAAAATGAAATATTTGAAATACTTAATAGGCAATAATTTAAGAGAAAATATTTTATATATGAATAAAAATTCAAAATATTTTTCTATTATTCTTGATTGCACTCCAGACATGAGCCATCAAGAACAAATTTCTGTCTGTATCAGGTCTGTAAATTTAGAATCAACATCAGGGGAAATTGTTGTTGAGAAACGTTTCTTACATTTTGCTCCAATAAAGACACAACAGCTGAGGGCTTACAAAAATGTCTACTAAATGCTTTAGAAAGACATAATTTGAATTTATATGATGTGAGAGGATACGACAATGGTGCCAACATGCGAGGCAAGCATGTCGGATTACAAAAAAAGATTCTAGATTTAAATCCAAGATAATTTTTCGTACCTTGTTGTAACCACAGTTTAAACTTGGTTGTAAATGATGCAGGTGGGGGAAACAACTCAAGCTGGTAATTTTTTTCTACAGTTCAAGAACATAACAATTTTTTTGGCGTCAACTAATCGTTGGACCATTTTGAAAGAACATATTTTCAATTTAACTTTAAAACCACTTTCTGAAACTAGATGGTCGAGCAGAATTATTGATGCCATTACTCCTTTGAGGTATCAGCTTGGGGAAGTCTATGATGCTTTGTATAGTATATTTAGTGGAGTTTTTTTTCGATACAAAGCATATGGCTGAATCTTTAGCAAATGAATAAAAAAGTTACCGGTTTATATGTACATTAATATTGTGGTATAATGTTCTGTTTAGAGACAATACTGTTAATATTACAAACCAAAGATTTTAATATCTCGGAAGCATGTAACGAAATGAATAATTTGCTAAAGTTTTTCAATAGTTAACGCAGTGATAAAGGATTTGGAGGTGTGTTAGTTGATGCTTCTGAACTTGCGAAATCTTTAGATGTAAAGGCAACACTAGAAACTGAAAATGTGTTTAGACCAAGGCGTGGTAAAAACCAATTTATTTACTAGAATGACGAACCAATTACAGATGGAAATCGGGTTTTTGAAATAAACAATTTTTTTAGTACATTTGATATTGTTATAAGATCAATTAGTGAAATGTTAGACTTATTGTCGTCCCATTCCGACCATTTTCAATTTATATGGGATATTTTCAGATTTACCAGAAAAGGAACAACTAAATTGTTGTTCACAGCTTGAAGAAGTTTTAACAGACAAAAATCGTAATGAGCGTCACATAAATGGAACAGAGTTCCACGAGTAGCAATTTTTAAAAAATCTTAGACTACAAACACCGACACAAATGTTAGACTACATTATAAAAATTGGTTCAACTCATTCTGTTTCTCAAAGTTATAGTTAATCAAAAACTACTTAAAATCGTCAATGGGCCAACAGCGGCTCGATAATTTGGCAATCATATCGATTGAAAGTGATTTGTTGGACAATATAAATGTGACTGATCTTATTTCTGAATTTTCCAGAAAGAAAGCGCGTAAAGCTACTTTTATTTAGTGGTTATTTAGTGTTATTTAGGTTATTTAGATTAGGTAACTTCTTGTTTAAGAAATGTTTATATTTTGTTTGGTAATAAAATGTTTATTTTTGCTTCACAGTTGTATTATTTAATAATTAGCGTCTAGCGATCATGTCGAATGTACGTAATATAAAATCGTATAGAATTTCAGAAATGTATGCACTAAAAAAAGCGCTGTGATCACATTTTCACGACGGCGCTCGACCAGGTTGGAACGGCCCTGCAGTTATAGAATAAAAATAATTCTGACAATGAAAAAGTATATTACAACAACAAAAGCGAAGTGCCCTTAACAACTTTTTTCATTGTAATTTTTCTTTAAAGTGAAGTAAAGAAGTTACATAGTAGGCGACGGACTTTTGGTTCTCACTGTATAAATGAAAGGACAAGGAAATACAAACTGAAAGAGGATTCTAATGTTGAAAATGTGAATTAACGAAAATAACCTGCTTCATTGAAATTATTTCAAGGGTAATTCCTTTTTTATTCTATAAGGGAGTTAGATTTTTTTAAACAATGGATTTGTGAATATTCGATTATTTGCATTGCATAAATATACAAATCTATTCTTGTTGAAACCCACGTTTCAATCATTCCAGTTTCGTTCCGAATAATTTCAAAGCAAGTCATAAGATGAAAATTCCCGGCAAACATGTTATTGTTTCGAAGTGAGTCAACAGTTTCAGCATAAATTGATAAGATTCAATTGAAAACAGTTTTATCGATTGTCGTTTTCTTGCCTTCAGCCAACTGCACGTTGTATGAAAAATGGATAAAATATTCGAGTTTATCAATTTGACTAACTGTTCCAATAAACCCAAATCTTCGTGAAATAGAGATATATGACAGACAACAATATTCTCCGAAGTGCGTACTCACTGATTGTGCCTTTAAGTTCCTTGATTTTTTTCCAAGGACCTCAATGATTCCGAAGGAACGAGAGAGTGTCAGAAAAATGTTGAGTACTTGCATTTCAGACTTCCATCGTCTTAATGGTTGAAAGATTTCTACTTCTTTCTACTTCTCACTACGTTTCAATTGCTTGAATCTGCAATCGTATTCAGGCGAATACTGACAAATTAAGAATCTACACGATGTTTTATATGTCTGTGTGTATGGTGTAATAACGTTGTAATTACGCGCGGTCTTGTGGCGCGCGTGTATTTCGCGCTTTTTCTCCTTTCAAAACGGTCCATTAGCGGCCTTCATACGTTTTTAATTTCCACGCTCGGTTAGCTGAAAGATGATGTTCCTCTCTATGAGGAACACTAGCCTCTTCCCAAAGAATGCGGTGGTGCTCTGTCCATGCATGGTCAGCAATTCCCGATTTAGATGTATCCCCCCGTTGAGTCCACTTTTTGTGTTCAGCTATTCTCACAGATAATGGTCGCTTGGTCTTTCCGATATAGGAATCTCCACATTCACATGGGACCTAAATAAAATTTTTGCTGGATTCTGTTGTGTTCTCTGGTTTCGTCTTGGTGAGAAAGCTCCGTAAGGTACTGCTGGATTGAAAGCAACTCTTGATGTTGTTTCCGATCCTTCTGATCTTCTGATGCAGGGAAGAACAAGAACGGGGTTTTGTGGTCGTTCTTCGATCGTCTTGGTCCTGTGTAGTTGTTTCTGAACTTCTCTTATGAGTTTCTCGGAACATCTCTTAGGAGTTTCTCGGAATATTCGTTTCGGCGTTGGTCCTTTCTGATGTGGTTTATTTCCGCATCCAGAGACTCCTGATTGTTGCACCACCGAATTCTTTGGGACGAGGCTAGTGTAAGAGAGGAACAACATTGGTTCAAACGCAAATTTATTGAAACCGCCTGTATCGAACCCAATGGTGCCTTCAGCCAACCGAGCGTGGAATTCAAAAAAGGAAGGAGACCTTTAATGAACCGTTTTGGAGGGAGAAAAGGAGCGAAAAACACGTTAGATTTTAGTGGGGAACTCATTCGCTTTCAATAATCATCAAGATCCTATTTACCCTTCACACCTAGCATCGTTGACAAATAGTGATATTCAGCAGTAACCGGAAAACCGGAAAATTTTACGATTTTTTTTAAAAGCTCATAACTCCGCCATTCTTCAAGAAATAGGGTTGGCCCTTCTCATGAAAGTATTGAATTATATGTACTCTATGAGTGCACAGAACAAGGCTCTGGCGGAACATTAGTTTTGGCACAATAGCAATTTGAATTATTTTGCACTCTCTTGCAGCGTGCCTGGATGCTCAGTGATGATCAGATTTCAATTCCTGAAACAGATTTTGAAAGTAGTAGTAAAGTAAAGTACAGTACCAAAAAATGTTTATTCTCATTTTGTGCTAAAATGCTGCGAAATGGGTGAAAAATGCTGGCAAACATGACTAAAAACGGCCAAGCTCGTGGAAGCGGTCGAGTGGTAGGAGAGAGCGGGAGATGAAGGGAAGCGTATTATCACGTAACCCGTTCATTAGAAGAATTCCCCTCATATCCGGACTCTCCTACCACTCGGCAGCTAACGCGTCCGTTTTCAGTCACATCTGCATGCATTTTTCACCTATTTCGCACCATTGTAGCGCAAAAAGAGAATAAACATTTTGTAGTACTATACTTCTACTTTCATAATCTGTTTGAGGAATTGAATTCTGGCAGTCATTGGAGCATCCAGGCACGCTGCAAGATGGTGCAACAAAAAATTAAATTGCAATTGTGCCAAAACTAACTACCCGAAGGCGATTGTTTCCTACACACATGAAGTACACATGATTCAATACTTTTATGAAAAAGGCTACTCCTTGAAAAAAAGCGGAGTTATGAATTTTTCAAAAAATCGCAAAATTTTCCAGTTTTTCTCCGTTACTAATGATCCCACCGGTTCGTTAAACATCCTATTTTGTTCGTATTTCAATTATCTACAATTCTTTTCATTGGAGCAACCAGATTGTTATATTACTTTTAATTTTATAAGCAAAACAATTAAAAACACGTTTTTTGTTATATTCTGTTGTTTTCGACTCGCAACTGTCATTTATTAATTTGTTATAAACATTTGAATAACTATGGACCGTCTTTCATGTGTCGGTTTTCTATCAGTATTTTTGTTAAAAACTCACTCATTTTATGCTCTATGGCTTGGTGTACAGGCCCTTATGTCGTCATAAAGAAGCTCAATGATAGTATACCGCATCCAGTTCACCCCAACGAGCAAACCCAAAGTTGTTAACGTGGAGAGGTTAGCAAAAAAACGAGGCCACGATCCCCCAAATTTGTTCCAGAGGGTCAACCGAAATGGTGATGGTGTTATCCGGGATGGATTAGCCTAGAGAAGGAGGCAGTGCTACGAACCTGGTATTCGATGGAAGTATAGTGAATTGTTCTACAAACATTCATAAAAACCATAGATGAATTTCAAGGAATCGTCTAGAAACATGTCGGTGAATTTCTTTATTGTTCGAGAACTTATATTTTTCTATACGAGCCGTGGAATTGTGAGATTCAACAGTAGTTGACAGTCATTGATTGAGTCATTGATTAATGAAAGGATTAAAGTATCAATGTATCACAGTGTTAAATTGTGAAAGGCTTTCGCGGCCATCGTCATTTACATGATGGTTCTTCGGGTTGTAAGGCCGACGTATGTTCTGAGAAGGTCTCGACGTTTCGCCAACACGAGTGGTTAGCATTTTCAAGAGTTTTTGCAAATTTCTGCTTTCTTAAGTTGCTGTCAAATGTTTGACATTTGTTATACGTTGTCTCAATAAATACCTGTGATTTGACGTCCATAGCGTTAGCTGACATCATAGAATCGTTCGTACCGTTATTTTGTGGGTAGGGAGTTAATTGAGAATTTTTGAGAACTGGAAGCCAAACCTTGTTCAATTGTAGTCCTTCTTCGGTTCTGTTGAAGTTGCTGTGGTGTTTCTGGATTTCAATTGCTTCCCGGAAGAGTCTTGGGTAATAGGCAGATGTTGAAGAGATGACTTGGGTTTCTTCAAATTTCACTCTATGGTTATCGTTGTTGAGAGTATGTTCTGCGACAGCGGATTTCTGTGTGTGCCCTAACCGACAGCAAGCCTTGTGCTCTTTGATTCTTGTTTTAACGGAGCGTTTCGTGGTTCCGATATAAACGCTGCCACAGGAACATGGAATGCGATAAACCCCAGAAGAGCATAGTGCGTCTCGTTTGTCCTTCGCTGATCTAAAGTGGTCTTTCAGTTTTTTTGAAGGTTTATAAACGGTTTTAATCTCATATTTTTATATATAAACCTTCAAAAAAACTGAAAGACCACTTTAGATCAGCGAAGGACAAACGAGACGCACTATGCTCTTCTGGGGTTTATCGCATTCCATGTTCCTGTGGCAGCGTTTATATCGGAACCACGAAACGCTCCGTTAAAACAAGAATCAAAGAGCACAAGGCTTGCTGTCGGTTAGGGCACACACAGAAATCCGCTGTCGCAGAACATACTCTCAACAACGATAACCATAGAGTGAAATTTGAAGAAACCCAAGTCATCTCTTCAACATCTGCCTATTACCCAAGACTCTTCCGGGAAGCAATTGAAATCCAGAAACACCACAGCAACTTCAACAGAACCGAAGAAGGACTACAATTGAACAAGGTTTGGCTTCCAGTTCTCAAAAATTCTCAATTAGCTTCCTACCCACAAAATAACGGTACGAACGATTCTATGATGTCTGCTAACGCTATGGACCAATCAGATGTAAGAACGTCAAATCACAGGTATTTATTGAGACAACGTATAACAAATGTCAAACATTTGACAGCAACTTAAGAAAGCAGAAATTTGCAAAATAACTCTTGAAAATGCTAACCACTCGTGTTGGCGAAACGTCGAGACCTTCTCAGAACATACGTCGGCCTTACAACCCGAAGAACCATCATGTAAGTATATCACAGTGTTGTCAAGTTTGAGTAGAGTTAACCCTGTGTGATCTTTTCTCGGGGCAGCCCCGACAGTACAGGAATATAAATGGACCGCAAAGGGTTAATAGAGCCAGTTGAACATGAAGTGCTGATTTTCCATTGGAGGCAACTAGGTCGCTCCTCATGGATGGCTCCTCTCCCTTTCAGTTTGAGGTCTTTGTTTCTACCATCTGTCTAGCGAAATCTCCGGCAAGAAAACATATCCCATCCACCACTACTCCTAAAAATTAGCGGGTAATTCCTTTATTTTATGTATAATTACTACTATTTTTAAATACCTAATATAATGCGTTTAGTTAATTTTTTTCTGCTTTTTTGGGGAAGTAAACCCTCATGGGGAAGCTGCCTTAGTCGACGTCGTCATCTAGTATCATTGAATTGCCCCAGGTATTTATGTATTCTAGTGTTTCTTCGTCAAGGTGTTTTCTGTCTCTGAACGTAGGTGGGTATGTCCTGTTTTTGTCCTTTAAGTGTCTTATTAATGTTTTTCGTAAGTTTTGTCTTTGTGTTAATGTACATGTGTTTATAATGTGATCTATTGGTATGTGTGATGAGTATAGTTTGTCCTTGATCGTATTTTACTAGTATAAGTTTTTATATGTTGCTGGGATGTATTGTACTTTATGTTTGTGTCTTTTATGCGTGTAATTGATCTTATTGAATTTGTGTGTATTATTGTGTTTCTGTCTGTAAGTCTATGTTTTCTGTGTTGAGACTGTCTTTGCCATTCGACGTGCGTCCATCAAATACGGCCTATGTTGAAAGGTTTTTGCTACGCCGAATGCCATGTGTCCTTGTTCATTTGTAGTGGCGGCAGTCTATATGTGTGTTATGCACTCTCCTGGTATGTCTAATGTTCTGTGTATTTTTGCTTGGTGTAGTTTGTCTGTGTTCGATTTTTTTTTGTATATGTCATTTCTGTGGGTGTGCAGGTGTGTGTTTGTTCTACTTCCGCCTCAACCTACAGAGGTATCGTGCCTGCCAATACAAGCATAGCATCTGTGGGTGATGTACTTATATGCCATAGCAATAACCTGGTCATCTGCGAACGCTTGGACGGCGATCATCTCGTCTTTGTCTGTTACCAGGTCTTTTCTCATCTTTTTACTGTTTGTTTTCTAGTTCACCCTGCCATAGCAATCATGGACCTATAAAGTATTGTACTGGACCTAGCTGTTTACACCCTGGCCTGAAGTCGTGGATGGTCACAATCTGTAGTCGTGATATTGAGTTGGGCGTTGTCACATCTCGTAGGTAATAAGTCTTTATCATAGACAAAATTGTTTCACATACGTATTCCATTCGACAACAATCGAAGAATGAAGGATGGTGACAGTATCATGCAACTCAAGCCAGTATCACTTACAAGTTTTAGAATCCAAACTATAGAAAAAAATCATTATTTGCGTCTTCAAATGGTTGTGTAGAGTTTGTTGTGTCTGATCGTTTGTCAATGCTGTTGAATATCAATTTTTATACAGCAAGAAAACACAAAGTCGTCTCCATAATTTAATTCACCAACTGGGTAGTGTAATGGTGTACGGCAAGGGCTATCAATCAGCTAACCGTAGTATATTAAGGACATGTTTCGAACCCGTATATTCTCCTGAATATGTTGACCTAGTATAGGTAATATGTGACAACGAACAACATATTTCTTTTATATATTTTATTGCATCAATTTTTTCCTCTCCATAATTATTGATAAGCTGATGATGAGCCTGTATGGGTTCGAAACATGTCCTTAATATACTACGGTTAGCTGATTGATAGCCCTTGCCGTACACCATTACACTATCCAGTTGGTGAATTAAATTGTGGAGACGACTTTGTGTTTTCTTGCTGTATAACTATGCCACTCCACTTCGAGATACAATAGACTTCTACCACAGGTTGATCAATGTTTATGTTTTCTACAAAGTAAGCTTCTGACAGTTCTCTCATATTCTGTCATTGCCTTTTTGTGAGATTATTGTTGAAATAGTGTTTTTCGAACTTATTGTGTTAAATAGTGGCAGTATAATAGACAGAGGCTCATAATGGTGCAATCCTGTTGGGTTTGCGAACAATCCATGTGTTCGAACCCGAATATCAGATTCCATTCGTAAGTACCATAGGCGTTACAGTGGGTATCAATCTGTTTTCGCGGAACAAAATGAAATTAATACGTTTATTCAAACCTTTGTTTGTAGAGATAATGAAATAGACACCCCCCCAAAACAGTTACTACTTCATTAGGTCTTTGGATGATGCATTTAAAAGAAAAGGTTGCCAAAAAGTCCTAGAAATGTCTATAAAAATTTGGATTTATTTTCAGGAAAAGCGGCTTGGTTGAAAAAGTTGAGGATGAAATGTTCAACTGAATGTGTTCCAAAGTCTGCTAGGATTTGCTGCGAATATTTATTCTTCACAATATTCATTCATTATAATATCTCTATAAAATAACATGTATTCATTGAATATACAATAAATTGCCATTTTGGTAAAAAATTTATTTACTGGAAATCTGTTGTGAAAAAAAAATTGAGCGTCGCGTTTGTGGGCCCTCAGAAATGCCCTGTTGCCAAGTTGACCTTTTTGGATCACTGAAAGTCTGATATGAAAAAAATAATTGAACGTCCCGATTATAGACCCTGAACCTATTCTAATGGTACTATTTTTAGTTTGCGGAAATGCGCCGTTGCCAAGTTTTGATCACTTGGGATTACTGTAAGTCTGATATGGAAAAAACAATTGAACATCGCTATTTTCTGCCATCAGTTGATTCTAATGGTACCATTTTTGTTTTACGGAAATGCTCTTTTGCCAAGTTGGTCACTTCGTATTACTGAAATCTGATATGGAGATCAATCGAAGTGGACATTATTCTTTTCAATCAGGTGGTTCCTGCTATGACATTTTAACTTTGCTGAAATGCTGCGGAAATGCGCTGTTGGCAAGTTATGGATGCGGGAAATCATTAAGAGAAGCTTTATAGAGATTGTCACTGGGGAGTATTTTTATAAATTTTGAGCCTCTTCTAATGGTGCCATTTTTGTTTTGAGAAAATATGGTGTTGCCAAGGTAGTCACTTCGGATTACCGGATACCTGGAAATCGGGATTGATATGGATAAGAGGACAATATCCTATTCAATCAAATGATTTGATATTTTGAATTTGTGGAAATGCGTTGATGCCAAGTTATGGACACGGGAAATCATTCAGAGAAGTTTCATAGACGTTTTGGACGCAACCTAACCTAACCTAACTAACCTAGCTATCCAAGTTGCTATCTGATAAAAGAGTTCTCTTGAAATAAGGTCAAACGAAATTAAATCAAGATCGCCATGATCTTGTATATGTCCAAATGAATGTTGTCTTAAATAGAGTCAGTAATTTCCTCAATTGGAGAAACTAGTAATATCTTAGATCAAATAAATAATGCTTTATCGCAAGATACTATAATTCAAATGTTTACTTGGCATGTTTGATTCAAATTCACAATTATTTCGTATTCTCTTGAATTGAAGTGCTTTTTATTTGTGTCAAGGATTTGATAAGCTTCTGTTCAAAGCCAACATCTGCGATACAAGTGCGAGTAAATTACCATATCAAAGATTTCGTCTTTAACGCAAGATTATTATATATTTGGTACAAAAAATGGCATCCTTCAGTTATTTTTTTATTATCTTGTCTTAAAATATGTATATATTTGTTGCAAATATATATTTCCTTGATAAAAGATATTTATGTTCTTGATACAAGAACATATATTATCTTATATAAGGAAATAATGCTTTGGGTACGGGGTGTTCTAAATTCGATGCTCACCATTGGGATCTCAGAAATTTTATAACATAAAGCAAAGAATAAATTTTGGCAAAGTTGCATAATATGGAGCTAATGGTATTGCCGGTGAGAAATTTAGGAAAATTCCGACTACTCTCGATGAGATCTGAAAATTATATTTTCCGTTTTAAATTTTATGGGGCGTTATTCATAGACATAAACGAGAAGCACTTTCGAAAATCACTTTTTTACAATTTATTCAAAGATAATTTATAATAAATCAAAGAACGTTTCGGATTTCAGATACCATCGTCAGATCAATCATGTTATTCTCAATTTCTCACCATCATCAACTAACACTTCAAATTATGCAACTTTTCTACAATTTAGCCATTGCTGCATCTCTTATAGTTTCCGAGATCCCAATGACGAAAATCGAATTTGGGACACCCTGTACAAATTGCTTGATTATATACTCTCTGCTAATGGAAAATGCAGAAAACTACATGAATCAAAAATTGTATGTGAAGTAGGTTGGTCATTTGCTATTTCTCAGACACAAAGAAAATCATGTAAAAAAAGTGTTTTCTATATTTTCCACTGACAGAGAACATAATAACATATTTTAATAGAATTCTTTTGATGGGATTAAAAAAACTAAACTTTTTAAGGTATGGTAAACAATTTATTTATTACATACAACAGACATTTAAATATTTCAAACATAACAGTATAATCATTGGAACAAGCTTTTATTTGTAGACCCGTATAACCAACAATGTTAAAAAACTCTAACAACAAAACATATCCGACTAACTACAATAAATATAATAGGGAACTCAATCACCAAGCGTGAAGTAAAGTGAAATTATTATCATTGGTACAAGCTCGGTAATATTGTGATGTTTATCGTCATTTAATGGTATCTCGTCAATAACATCAGATGGCGTTGGCGAGTCATCGATATTTTTTTTAGGGGGTTCCCATACTGTTTTGCTCCTGAAAAAGAAATCAAGTTAATGAGAAAAATAAATAAATTATGATATACTTACAGCGAGATTTTCCGATGGATTTCCTTCTCTTTCATTCAATGATAATATGGCCCCTTTTAATTTTATTTTACTTCCTATATTCTTTTCTGTGAGGTAATTGATTTCTTCATCCGTTAGGAATTTCAATATACTCAGATCATCAATTTTCTGTCCTAAAAAAAACATTTAGGCAATGGTTTGATTGAGTCAAGTCGTTTTACACAATTGACAATTTTTGTAGCAATAAGTCCCTTGAAGCCTTGCATAAATTGCCTACACCACTATCAAATAATTTAGTTACATAAAATCTAAGCTTACTACCTATTAAATAAATTAAAAATAATATGAATAAAAGATTTGTTGGCATTATGGCACATAAGTAAATGAGTTTTATTTTATTTAGCAAAAACCGATCATCGGCCAGAAAAAAGCCTACTTATATATTATACAAAAAATTTTATTTTGGAAAAAATGCAGTAGCGTACTTATTTAGGTTTTTTTAGTATTGAAAGATAAGCTAGAAAGGGCGCCACTAATGGCTTAAAAAATTCACTAAAAATGTATTTTTATACATGTTCAACACCTACCAAAATTGAGAGAAATATACAAAAAGGTGTTTGAAAACTTTTGAGTGAAAACTTTTTTTAACACCCTGTATCTTAACAACTAGGCGATTGCAGATATCTATATGCCGATATGAACTTCGTTTCTTATAATCATTCAAGGATTATCACCCTTAAGTACCGGTATTCAATTAAGAAACACCCTGTATACATCATGCTCGACCACCTTGTTGAAATTTAAAATTACTTACTTGTTGTATGAAGTTTCTATATTTTTATGTAATTCGAAGCTTAATTCAGAACAAAAAAAATATCGGCAACAGGTAGGTACATTAAATACAAAAAATCAGATAGGTACTGCCAAAAACAAGGCGCTAGTGCATCAATAAAAATAGACCTGTGGTAATAGACGTCCATTGTATCTCAAAGTGGAGTGGTGTAGATATAGGTACGGTGCAGAAAAACTCAGTCATCTCCACAAAAACTGTTTATGGGAATCTGTTAAATACCTATTTGAGTTTTAGGAAAACATGTTATGAAACTTACACTTGCTTTATTATTGTTAATTGTTTTCATGGAAATAATTTCTTTAATTCAAAGTCTCATTTTCATATACTTCTTTTAATAAAGACAGTTGCATTAGTACGAAAATCAATAATCCTTGATTCAAAATCACCTGATTTTTTTTTGAAAACCATGAATCTTCCTCTGATAAGGACAGTTGTCTTGTACGAAAATAAAAAAATCTTTGATATAAGATCACCTGCTTTTCTTTGAAAATCATTACTGGCTTATGTCAAATGCATGTTCTTTGCACCTACCTATATGTTCACCGGTCAGCTTACAGACAAAAGGCGGCCATTTTCGTTACAAAAGAAAAGCAGATCGGTACTATTATAGGTACGTGCCTTACTGAATTTTTATGTATATTTTTATGTCAATATTGCCAAATGAAAGTCATTTAAGTATTCGTTGATAATTCTCTAAATACTTACTTACCTTCAAATTTGGTGTAGAGATGGCCAATTTTGAATTGATCAAGAAGCTCTTTAACTTCTTCCCCCATTTTCCAAAAAGGATGGATAGGAGTATATATAATATTAAGTAATAACTTTATTCACTTTGTAACTAAAAAAATGCAATTCAACGGCTTTGGTCAAAACTGCACACTGCACATGAGCCACAAAATTATCCACCACGCTACATTACCACTGGACGCTGGATTACTACTGAACTGAAAAAAGAAACAAGAGCCAACTTGTCTAGCCGTCTGTGCTACGTGGCAGCAGGGTAGATGGTAGGGGGAAACCGTTAAACTGTAAAGGCGTTAAACAAAGATTTGAAGATTTTCGGACAAAGACAGATCTCTTCTTAAAAATCACCACTTTATATGAAAGGCGCGGTCTTTGCTGTAAAATAATTTATAATCAAGATATTCGAGGATTTCATCCAAACTCGTGAATATTCTTTATCTAAGATAGTATTTCTTTTGTTGAAGATTATGTCTTTCTCAGAAGACAATTTTTAGTCAAGATAATGTATTTCCTTGGTACAAGCCGAACGATTTTTCTGTATAGTAATTCGATCACTGATAGATATGAGAAAGTGAAATCGCAGCAGGTGCTCGCTGCGCTCTCATTTTGTAAATTACCACAAGAAAGAGACAAACCAAAGGCGAGTCTCTTTCTTCGATAACTGATCAGTATAAAAAGGTGAAATCACAGCAGATGCTCGCTGCGCTCGCATTTTGCAAACTACCAGGAAAAAGAGACACGCTGTAACTCTTGATTCCATGGAAATGAAGTTGATGTAAAACTCCTGATTATTCATAGTTTGTGAGCTGTAGTATGATAATTTGTGACTGAGAATCCAGAACATTTCAACGTTGTTTCGCATCATTTAATGTTTTATAATTTTTTTTAACCAAAACCAAAACATGGCAACAGCGCATTTCCGCAAAACGAAAATAGTATCATTAGAATAGGTTGAGGGTCTATAATCGAGATGTTCAATTGTTTTTTGTTAGATTTCCAGTAATCAGAAGTGGCCAACTTGGCTACAGGCCATTTCCGCAAAACAAAAATGGTATCGTTGCAATTGACTGACGGCCACAATCGCGACGTTCAATTGGTTTTTCCATATCATACTTACAGTAATCCCACGTGACCAAAACTTCCATTTTCGTAAAACAAAAATAGTACCATCAGAATAGGTTGAGGGTCTATAATAGACACATTCAACTGTTTTTTTCATATCAGATTTCCAGTAATCCGGTGAGGTCAACTTGGCAACAGGACATTTCCGCAAAACAAAAATGATACCATTACAATTGGCCGAGGGTCCACAATCGCGACGTTGAATTGTTTTTTTTTTATTTTGTAAACTTTGTTAATCTAATTTTACTATCTCACCAAGTCCCATCGGATGTATATTCTATCACTTTCGTTGATATTTTCATCATTATTTCAAAATCAGCATTTTTTTCTTGTGATTGAACCTTATTTTACCAAATGCGTGCGCTCCTGTCCATCTGTATTTATATGATATTATACGTCCATGATAAATAACCTGGTCATCTGAGAACGCTTGAACGGCGATCATGTCGTCTTTGTCTGTCTCGAACCAGTTCTCCATCACTACTGTCCATAGTATGTGCCCTGTGTACATCCGCGTTCAGTCTGTTTGGTCACTTGTCCGCTTGTGACTTTCCTTCCTTTCAGGAAGTCCGTACACAAGCAGTTCAAATTGTAAAGGTTTCCGTCTGTTCGTCAGTTGTTGTTGTACGTTTGGTATCCAAGTCGAGTTAATATAGCGTTTGTTATGTCTAATGTTATCATTTGTGAGTATTTTTTTGTATTGGTTTCCTTGTATTGTTAGTACTAAGTGTTGTATGGCGTCTGTTATGCTCAGGGTCTTCCTGAAGCCGAATTGTGTCTCGATCGATCGATCGATTCTGCTGTTTGTCTCTACAAAGAACGTCAGTCTTCTCGCAAGGAGCTTGTCGAGGAGCTTTCCCTACGTTGGCAGCAGCGAAATTGGACTCTGTCCTTCACCCCTTTTTTGGAATCCTACCTTGTCTTAGTGCCGAATGGTATGCCCCCAGCAGGTGGTTTTCTATAGTTTCTATGATGTATTGTGCGAATTCGTTAGGTATTCCATCTTCCGCTGCTGTCTTGTTCGGTTTCAAGCCCCCAGCCAGCTTTGTTAGCTCTCCCAGCGAGAATTCCTCGTCATCACTTGCTTGTATATGGTGATCTTGTATGTCTCTCAATATTTTGGAGTATAGGGTTCAATCACAAGAAAAAAATGCTGAATTTGAAATAATGATGAAAATATCAATGAAAGTGATATAATATACATGCGACGGGACTTTGTGAGATAGAAACTCGTATGACGTACCTGATGTCATTGACTGAGAGAGTATCGATCCTTAGAAAATTAGGTTTACAAAGTTTGTAAAATTAAAAAAAAATAGACTTTCAAGTCTTTCATTTTCAAATAATCGAAACCTGGAGACAGTCGACTGAAAAAAAAGTTAAAAAGTATTCGCTAAAAAATGATAATTTATATATTCAATGAATACATGTTCTTATAAATGAATCTTGTGAAGAATAAATATTCGCAGCAAATCCTAGCAGACTCAGTTGAACATTTCATCCCCAACTTCTTCAACCAAGCCGCATCATCCAAACTCCTGTTGAAGTAGTAAATGTTTCGTGAGGTGTCTATTTCGAATCAATAGGAAAAAAGCGCAGTTGAAAAAAACGCAAAGGAAATAAACGCACAAAAAAAAGCGCAATGTTAAATAATCCCACAAGAGATGTCCACACGTGAAAAATTGCACACATAGACTAAATCGCACAAGGCTTATGTATAAATGCTCACATAGAGAAAAACACAATGATGTGCGCTTTTTTTCGATAATAAAATTAGGTGAATAATTGGACAAATGCAGACGAGACGTTAAATCCCTGAGAAAGCTCCTCGATTGCGCATGTGTAGATGGAAACCTAACCTGAGCAAGCTAACCTAGCTTGCGAGTCGAAAATGCGTGAATTAGTTTTTCGCTCGCACTTGACACACCAAGCTAACCTAGCTTGCAAGTTGAAAATGCGTCTTTTCCTTTACTGCTGACATCTCCATCGGCACATGCGCAATCGAGGAGCCCTCTAATGGGTTCAACGTCTCGTGGCAGACGAGACGTTAAATCCATGAGAGGAAATATAAAAAACTTTACGCGATTGTAGCCAATTCAGTAGAAAAGTATTATGAAACAGATGACAAG
This sequence comes from Chrysolina oricalcia, assembly GCA_944452925.2. NCBI lineage: Eukaryota > Metazoa > Arthropoda > Insecta > Coleoptera > Chrysomelidae > Chrysolina > Chrysolina oricalcia. The sequence goes on from OX101822.2 coordinate 47,300,351, forward strand.
TTATCTTATTTAAAAACAATAGCTAATCTAAAGTAGTTTATATTTCTGTTCAACAGTTACACTTCTTTCCTTCTTACTCTTTGGAAATTTGTTTTTCCTTAAAAATGAATTTTTAATGTGAGTTACTCACGAATAGAATCTGATATTCGGGTTCAAACACATAGATTGTTTGCAAACCCAACAAGATTGCACCATTCTGTCAGAAGTTTACTTTGTGGAAAACATAAACATTGATATTCAACAGCGTTGACAAGCGGCCAGATACAACAAACTCTACACAACCGTTTGAAGACGCATGTAATGATTTTTTTCGATAGTTTGGATTTGGAAACTTGTAAGTGATACAGGTTTAAGTTGCATGATAATGTCACCATCACCATCCTTCATTCTTCGATTGTTATCGAGTGGAATACGTATAGTGGCACAATTTTGTCTATGAAAAAGACTTATCACCTACGAGATGTGATAACGCCCAACTCAATATCACGACTGCAGATTGTGACCATGCAGACTTCAGACCAGGATGTAAACAGCTAGGTCCAGTTCAATACTTTATAGGTCCATGTTCCATGGTCCATGGTCTCGTTTCTTGTATCTGTTGGAACTTATTATACAAAACCACCTACCTGGTGAAAATATTATCTTCTCTGATGGAGGAGTAATTACAATGTAGAATACAAATTGAATCGACGGAAAGTACGAATCTTTTATATTGACAACTCAATTACATTTATTTTTGACAACTGTCATCAACTGCTATTTTTCAAGCTGTCACATTCAAAGTGAATAAAGAACGACCAAATCAGGTATTCCAAAGTATCGTTCACAACAATTGTTTTATAAATTCAGTATGTGTTTGTTCCTCCGTTTTTGTGTCGTAGTCATTTGGTTTTGTCCTTTTTTTCTTCTTCGTAGTTTTTTTAAGCAAGGCCCCACGGATCTTTTTGTGAGCTTTCTGTTATGTATTTGTGTATTGATTCTCGATCATTTGATCTGTTTCAATGTATTTTTATATGTTCGTTTTGTCTCTTCGTATGTCCTTCGTCTTCATTTTGTCTGTCTTGTTGCCAGTCTTTTCTTTTCTTGTTTGTTTTGTTTTCTTCTTAGATTTTTCAATTCTTCATTCCAACAAATTTGTTTTTGTCTCCTTGTAGCCTTCCTTCGCGTTCAACATCGTATGTCTGTTTTGTCTGTCTTGTTTGTCTTAACGTGTCCTATGTCTATAACTGTCCAGTCTTTTGTGTCTAGGTCCTTTTTATTGTTATGTCTACCCAACCTTGCTCCGTATGTGTTGCTATGTCCATCCTGTCATTTTCTATCAAATATCCGTGAGTTACCGCCCAATCCATCATTTCTTCTCCTCTGCTGCCTGTGTTTTGTCCCCCCTTGCTATGTTTTTTTGTGTTCAAGTCTCTCCCTTTCATTATTTTCTTGATTTTATCTTTTATTGTGTTGAATCTCATGTTTGTTGCCACCGGTTCGTCATAGTGAGTTTGTTTAGTCCTTGTCCTATTTGTATCGTTATTGTGTTTTCGTTTGTGAGTTTCTTTAGTTGTAACGGTAGCGTATCAATTATTAGAACTCAGAAAACACAATAGTAGGTATATTTGATTCTTATGTGATGCATAAAGACGACTCATTATTATTATCATGATTCAAGAAGTACGCCATTTACCGCAATTGTAATTGTTATTAAATGGTAAAAATGACAAAAACTACTTACAAGAGTTGAAGAAAGAGGGATATGTAGAAAAGATAACTCGGCGAAATTTCGGTAGTGTACAAGTATTCGAATTCTATCTATCGTGTCTTTATATAATTTTATTCACTGGTAAAGACTGAATCATTATTTCAAAAAACGCACTTGAAGTATGGTCTTTCCCGTTCTGAGTATCTCTCTGAACTCGTTCCCGGATATTGCCAAATGCAAATCTTCCTCTCTATCCACTTGGCACGACTTACTAACTGTATCGATTGGAACTGAAGCGGAATCATTGAAAACAATTTATGTTCCTCTATTACAAAGAAAGTTCGCCATTTTTATGCTCAACGTTTTAATGGAATCTATATTTAACCGAGTTTATGCGAATTCCCGAGCAATTCCAAGTGGATGTGGTGATTATTTAAACAAATACTTCAATCACTTAATGAAGCGTAGTTTATGTGGAAGACATTAAGTTTCATTACTAAATGGGTCAATGAATACGATGTTTCAATATAATTGTTGAATTGTGAACCATGCCAAGTGAAATAATGAAACACCGTACTACTATTACTTTGAGATTCTCTAGATTGTTGATACTCACATTTTAGTACATACTAATTAAACGAGAAAGTGGCGAATAGGAGACATCATTTATATATAAATATTTTTTTGAGAAATAATAGGTTCATAGAGAGTTCAATGAAAATCCGAAAATTTTCCAGCCGTGGTGGGGTCGCAAATCTCCGCAAAAAACAAGTGAAATCTTGCGTTTCTCTCTGTTTTCGATAATTTTCTCCGAAACTGTTGATTCCAAAGAAAATCCTTATGAGACAAAAATTAATAAATGCTACGACAAAAATGTCCCATCAACATTCAATTGCCATTCTTACCTCGCAGATGGCGCTTAAAGTTAGAGGTAGTTTTGGACATTTTTGAAAAATCGGTAGTATGCTGTTTTCCACATTGGATATCTCGAAATCGTCTTCTTTTATGTGTAAAATAATCAGAATAAATAGTCAATTGTAAACTTAATTGTTTTTACAAAAATTGACCTATACTATATACATGAATACCAAAGTCCTCCAAGAGAAAATTTCAACAGCCCAATAAACATTGAAAGACAACACTGACCTTTCTCACATATTTCCCAAGAGATTTCTTTTGATAACTATTTCACTCACTATCTCACATAATCTCGCTCTATCGAGTATTTATAAATTTTCTTTTGAATTGCTTGTATTTATTATTGTGTAACAAACTTCTCACGGCTCTCGTTTTGTGACCGGCCCTATACAAATATCTCTCATAATCCAGTAACCTTGTCATGAGAAGGAGGGGCTAAGTTACATCAATGGTGGTAGTAGGATTCACTCTTTCTTCTGGTATGGTATGTGACTGAAAAGCAAAATCAAAATTTTCGACCTCGAGAGCACCCCGGATCACTATTGAATATCTCAAAAACTGATAAATTTTAGCACCTTTTTTGTTTCTTCCCCATTTGTACCAAGAACAAGCCTGTTTTCGACAAAAATCTTCCCATGCATTTTTTGATGAGATAAAATTCGCTATGATATTACATAAGAATGCGCTCATAGCGCTAATGGTTGCCAAGATACAGCTTTTCAAAATTTGGCGAAAATATTAAGCTAATTTTCATGTTTTTATTTTCAATAACCTTCCTCATATGAGTAAGGGCCAGTTTTTCATGTTCGAGTTAACCTTCAGATAACTAAACTAATAGTTTAGTTGGTGAATGACATTATTTAAATGATGTTTGGAGGATCACATTCTAACCATTAGGTAATTAATCTGGAGGTTAACTGGAACTTGAAAAACCAGCCCTAAGTGAAAGAAAATATTATTCAATTTAATATTTTGAATGGTGGGGGATAACATGAACATAGGAATGACGATCAATAATGAGAGGAACCTTATGAGGATTTCTGTGAGTCCAATTTTATAAGTGAGCTGATAAAATGGGTGAATAAGGATGACCTTGACCTATGTTCCGTTTGATGCGTTCTCTGTTCCCTCAAGTTAAACAGCGGGCAGACAGATGATATTTTGAAATAAAATGCATGAGAAGTATACAAAAGTAAGTGTTCAAAATTACCTACTCACTGGTCTCAGATGTTTTATATTGAACCACCTCAACATCTGTAGACACCCAACTCATCACTTCCACTCACGCCTTTAGTGGCTGTGAATCCACCTCGTGCATTTCCGACCAGGGGAAACTTAAGTTACTTCAAATACTATAGAAACATGTAGACCTTGAAAAGAAAGCTGTATATTTTTTCTAATCCAGCTGGGACACCTGACCAAGTAGCTGAAGCCGGGAAGAAAATCCTCATTGAGCTGTACGATGGGGAAAGGTACAGTCAAACCCTCAACGACCTGCGCTACCAGCTCTTCACAAAGTCTGCAGCCGAGGACAGTTTCAACCTGGCCAGACTTCCTCCCTCGCAAGATGCTGCGAAACTACATTCATTCCGCACATACCACCAGATGCAGCAGTTGCTGGGTTATGAACAGAATCCGCTCGAATTGGAATATGTTGCTACAGCTTGAGGCCTTTCCCCATAGATGATGTCAAGGGAAGTAACCCCATCAAACCTGATGAGCATGATTTTCTACAGTTGCACGAAGGGATGCAGAAATGATTGCAGCTGCAGGAAAGCAGGTTTGAAATGTTCACTCGTCTGTGGAACCTGTAATGGCCAGACCTGCGAAAACCTGCCCGAAATTACTGTAGGCGTCGATGTCAACATCCACGATGTGGACGAGATTGCTCGACTATTCAATCAGCTGAATCGCTGGAGATATTATTGTCTAGGAACAATATCAGGTATACTCACGCTCTATTGTTGTTTGAAGTTACCATTATTTCTATTTATTATTACCTACCCGAATCTTATAGATCCAATTTGTGTATTACTCCGAGCAATAAAAGATATAGAGAGGGCTTTCCTGTCTCTTTCTTGAAAGCAACACACCCGAAGTTGTTTATAAACATCTATGGTCGGATCATGTTAAAAAAGGACATTATCGGATATTTCCGTTTCCACTCATTAATCAGGTTGGAATTCTGTATTGTTATTCACTCTTAACTTGGCGATCTAGTTTGTTTACGTGCGTTGACAACTTATTTATCGTCTTGTCAGTTCAGTTTGGATTTGAGCCTATTTGCATAATTGTTTTAATTTTGAGTGGTAGAAGTACGTTGTGTAGGATTGTTAAATTGTTATATTAGAGACTTTATCTCTGCAAAATGGCGATAACGTGTGCAGTTTGTGGACTGAAAAAGTTATCAAGCACTAAACAAACATTCCACAAGTATCAAATCAAGCCATGGGCGTCGCAGCTTGGCGGCATATACCATGTTTGATGGGCATACCCTACTTAGTTCTTAGTAGTATTGTTAAAGTTGAGTTTTACTAATTCCCGATTGTAAGACAAAAATACACATTTTGTTGAAATAGCTTTAAAGAAACTTTGTACTTTGAAAAATGATCACCTATTCATAAATAGGAAAATATTTGTTGCAGTAGGTAAACTGAAAAATAATTAAGTAAGCAAACTCAACTCTTCAAAACCGAATTCAAATTATAAGTCACCAGCTATAGACCCAATCTGCTGGGTACTGGAATGTTTTGTTCATACACAGGGATTATCACATAACCCGTTCATCAGAAGTTTTCGATGTTTCCATTTGAATAGAAAATGTTGCTTCCGGTTAAACCGTACGTGGGCATGAACTTCATGATTGTAAACGACACACTGTATATCATCACAAGTTTAAAATCTAATGAACGGGTTACGTAGGTATAATGATTGTCAAGACAATCATTCCATTCTCTCATATTCCTTATGATACTTTGACTGTGGTTCAGATACGTTATATTTTCAGGTTACCAACCAATAAAGCAATTGCCCAGTTGTGGTGTGAATCACTCCACTTAGAAATCCAGAATTTGAAGAAATCCTCAGTTATCTGTTCTAACCACTTTTGGCCTCACCATATTTTTCGGTCAGGTTGTATAACTATAATCAGTAGAGGAGCATTACCAGTCTTGGCATTTCATGATGAATCTTCATCTGATGCTATAAGGTGATATTTTTCAGTTTTTTTCAAAATATTTTTCTTACCAGTGAGAATTTGAGTGCAGTTTTAAGGGTTTCCGGAGTGCAAAATTCATACTGATTATCAAATCAAATGCTTTCAGCTTGTATCTGATTAATCATATTTATTCAATATTTCATGTCTATTGGACCAATATAAAGTATTTTTTTCGCAAAACAACAGCAAACATGAAGTTTCCTAACAAATTCGTTCATTTAGTGGATTCCAACTCCTTCCAGCGTTGAAAGATATTGAAGATGATAGCTCTGCAAGTGGCACTGTCCCCAAAGTAGAATATTTTAAAGCATCTTCATCTTCTACTATGACAGCACCAGAATCATTACTTGAAATACAAAATTATCGTAGCACAAAATTATCGCAGACAGCGACAAAAGGCCACTGAAATGAAATTATAATATGATGACTGGAATGCTCGTCAGGCTGCGCGAATTGATTTCTCATGGAGGCCGCCATGTTTGTTTTGTGGTTCCTGGCAGTGGCGGAGGAATCGAGATTGAGTTGATTGTAACATATAAAACTGATACAAAGTCGCGCTGCACTGCACTGGCGTGTTTACAAACCATAAATTGGGAAACTAATAACACGTACTGCAGATGAATGTCTCTCTCGCACCCATACAAGTAAGCAATAAAGTATTTCCCTGCTAGATTGCATGTGCCTCCTTTCTTCATCTCCTATAGTTATCACTTTATACGGGTGCGCAGTGGAACTAAGAGCATTCCAGTCATCATATTATAATTTCATTTCAGTGCAAAAGGCGAACAACGAACGACAGCAACGTTGTTGCCAGTTCACGAATTTCGCAATTTTTCTGCGAATAAAATGGCTGCCAGTCCAATCCCAGTTTAATAAGCTCAAGCCAATCAGAATCTTGTAGCATCGACGCGTCATAGTGACGTACTTGGACATGAGTACAGAGTCGAACTCGAACCAAGAAACAAAACTGTCACATATAACTCTCATACACCAAGAGCTAGTCCGTCACTGTCTATGGAGAATGGCGGCCATGACATGTCCAACTGCGTCACATTTCATAACAAATGTTCTTTCATCTCTTTCTATAAGTGCCCCCATTATTTTATGGGGATTAGACTCTCCTAGTCAAATAACGTTTAGTGTCCTTGGGACTAATCTTTAATGCAGCCATTTTATTCGCAGAAAAATTTGCGAAATTCGTGAGGGTATGAACAAGACTTTACCACGTGAACGCGCAAGAACTAGCAACAACATTGTTATCGTTTTTTTGAAAGTGGTTGATAATGTTTCACTTTGAGTAAGGTTATTCTGGACTTTCATTGTCTAAAAGAGAACAAAGAAAAATTCATTTCTCTGCAATTTTATTAACGACGTTTCAACTGTTAAAATCTACAGTCGTTATCAAGTGTATGATAAATTGATAACGACTTGCAATTTAATTTCTATTGCCCTACAGCAATAAGCACTACCTTTTCACATTCATAATTGACAAATGAAAGTATATTTTTTTCATAATCGTAAAAGAATTAGTGTATGCTATGTTATATAGTACCTACAAGTAGCGTGTTGACAATTCACACATCATGTATAATAAACAGTCTCTTATTTTTGCACCTGTTACATAAATAACTATTTGTCCACTACATATTCATCATGAATTCTATCTATGAATGAGTTATTTATGCAACCATTTAGGAAATGTTGCCATTTTTATGATAGGAAGAGTGTAATCCAAAAATTCATTGTATTAACGTAAGAACATCTTACTATTTTTTGACAACACTAGTAGAGTGTACCCAAAGGCATAACCTGTGCGGGTACATGGCAGCTTTTATTTGCTGTGGCGCTCCAGGGCGACTTTGTTTTCATTGGAAGCGCATTTACTTTTCATCTGTAGGGAGACCAACAGCACTACTGCTGGTGGTTGGTGCGCATTCCAAGCATTAGACGTCAGGGTTGCAGCTAAATAACAAACTTGCTTTCCAACCAGGCATGTGGTCGTCTATCGATGCCGAGACATGTGATAACAAATTTGTCTGCACCGACCGTGTCTAATTAATAATAAATAAGAAAATGTATCAGCACGCCACTGGTTCTAAGCTCAGCTCCGGTTTTCAAAACAATAACAAATCTTCCCCTCCGAGCTCGGAGGTCCCCCGTCACCAACAAATCATAACAAAGGATAGCGATATGCAGATTTCACATCAATATGTGTTGTTTATATAGAAATGGCACCTCTATATCTTTTATTGCTCGGAGGTGTATTACCTGTATATTAGATCTTTTTGATAAGGTTTCACCTTGGGATATTCAACAAATTAATATTTTCATTCCATTTCAGGAGATCTAGGACTACGAATATGGCACTAAAGGAAGCATGTAGGCGTAATTGTTTGGCACTGGTCCTTCGACGAGAAGGAAACACCTTTTATTTACTTTTTGTATACACTTCATATAAATGTTTTTTGCACAAACTTTGTATTTCAATTTCAGTCTTCCGGTTGTGAACAGTGGCCTCTCCCCTCCCCCCAAACCATACCCCTACTTCCCCAAACACCTTCAAAATGTTAAATTGAATAAATATACTCCACTGACTTATATCAGACAGGTTATTGAAGATATGAATACAATTTCAATTGATGAAACATGAAAATTTTCCTAAAATTTTCACATTTAGAAAAGGGCCCCGCAAACTCCTCATGGAATATGGGTCCCGGTGGATATTTTTGAAGTTTTGGTATGATGTAGTTCGAGTAGCTCTCAACCAATTTTATCATTGCGCCAACTTAAAAAAAATTAATAGTTTTGCTGCTAGGGGGCGTTGAAATCACCCCTTGCGCAGATTTGACTATTTATTTTTGAATCCGGTAACATTATTGTCTCTTGTTCCATTATTGCCAATGTTGTACAATATAGTGCTATTTTATTAAAAAAATCTTACCCCCCTTCTTTCCACCAACTCCTATTACGAAACGAAAAAAAAATGTATCGTCAAATTTTTGAATATGCCTGAATAAGGGAAATAGCAGTTTTTTATGATTATCCCCTCTCCCCCCAAAGAGCACAAAACGAAAAAACTTCGGTGGATTTTACTGAATTTTTAACATGATGCGCAGTTCAAGTTATTTTGAATAGAAATTAATTGAGTGACAATCCCCAAAAGATTATTATAAGCGGAAACAATATCTTTACGTATTTTAGTTTAGATCATACCGAACCCAACACAAAATACGGATTTATTTTCTGAAAGAGAACATTTGCTCAACGTAAACATTTACTATAAGACTCTTGACATCGTTATCTGCCAAATCAAAAATAGATTTGAAGCCATGAATACCACTGTCAGCAAGTTCAACTTTCTCACTCCAAAATTGTTAGTTAAAATGTCGGAAGAGGATTTGTTCAGATCATCCGAAAACCGAAACCGAAAGATATAAGAGAGTCTGCAGAGTTCCTAATAATCATAATCTTCCTACTTTTCCGAAGTACCAGGCCCCACTAAGAAAACACAAAAATTTTGGAAAAAATATATATATTTTTCAACTCAATCTCCTTTCAGCTCCACACACTTTTCTCAGCGATGTTCAATAAGTTCGATACCGTTTTTATAATAAGAATCGTCAAGCTCCTCAAAATAGCCATTAAACTGCCGACGTAACCTCTTCATTGTTGGAAAATCTTTGACCACCGAGCCATTTTTTCAAGTCTGGATACAGAAAATGATTCGAGGGGGGCAAATCTGGCGAATAGGGTGCATGAGGTAGCAAGTCAAAGTTTAATTCATTAATTTTGGCCATTGCAATAACGGATGTGTGAGCTGGTGCATTTTCTTGATGATACAACACTTCCTTCCTAGCCAAATGCGGCCGATTTTGCTTGATTTCTTCGCTCAAACGTTGCAATAAGTTTGCATAATACTCGCCGTTGATAGTTTTTCCTTTTGCAAGATAGTCAATGAAAATTATCCCATGCGCATCCGAAAAAAACGACGCCATGACCTTGCCTGCAGATGGAACGGTCTTTGCCTTCTTTGGAGCTGGTTCGTCCCCTTTCAGTCCATTGTTTTGATTGTTCTTTTGTTTTGGATGTGAAGTGATGGACCCATGTTTCATCCATGGTTATGAAACGGCGCAAAAATTCGGCTTTATTTCTTTGAAACCTTGCCAAACACTCGATGGAAACATCTTCACGACGCTGGTTTTGTTCCATTGTGAGCAAACGCGGCACCCATCTTGTGAACAGCTTTCTCTTGTCCAAATTTTCAGTTAATATGCGATGTACCGCACTTTTTGAAATGCCTACTATGTCTGCTAGCTCGCGCACTTTCAGTCAACCACCATCCAGTACCACTTTGTGGATTTTCTCCAACATTTCTGGAGTCGTCACCTCATTTGGTCGACCACTGCGATGCTCGTCTTCGCAGGTCGTACGGCCTCGTTTAAACTCTGCTACCCAGTATTTCACTGTTGATAACGAAGGAGCAGTCTCACCCAGAGTAGAATCTAGTTCAGCTTTTATATTGGTTGGGCTAAGGCCTTTCAAATAAAAGTATTAACGTTTACTATTGATCGCTGCCAAACAAATACTAAACAACGTGGCGTCTTCAAACATGAAACATATGCTGTATAGATTGTGTACTTTCTAATACAATGGTATTTTTCAAGCAACTATCGCCATCTCTGGATCAGGCCAGGTACTTCTGAGACCATCCTCGTACATCCCTGGTAGTTACTAACATTATCTATAACACAGGCCTCTGCCAAAATGTCACAAGAGAGACTAAGTGGACTTGCAATATCATCCATAGAAGCACAAGAAGCAGCTGCAATGGAAAAATCAGTTTTTATAAACGAACTTGCAGATAGGAATGCAAGAAGAAGAGATTTGCATTGAATTTCTATTATTTACATGTTTTGGTTATTTTCAATGATCATTTCTGAGGGATTTTGATACTGTATTCATTTTTTGATTATATTTTATGTACTTTTTTAATGATCTCAGTTTGTTACTTTGTTTTTTTGTATATATTTTATATTATTTTAAAGAATTATACGTTTGTTTTTAGATTTCAATATAAATTCCCCAAGTTTTTTGAGAAGTTGTTATTTACTCTCAGTGTGCTTGTAGATAATTATAGCATAGAAATAGAAGGCATGTTTTTACAACAAAATTAGTACATAAAGAGATTCACCTGATAACAAGGAACCAACATAGTCACGCCACTGTATAGGACACCCTGTATATGGAACCTATCCTTAATTGAGTTTCTTCATCATGAGCTCTTGGATTATGAGGTCTTTCAAAAGTATTTTGCACTGACCTCGTCGATTTGAACGTAGAGATAATCCTGCTCACACCAGACTGATGGATATTTCCTTCAGAATGTCGTGCATTAAAAATATTCGCATTTTGTCGATGACTTGCATTCTCTCCGCAAATGAGTACAATTTCCATTTTTTCCTGCAAAGTCAGCATTCTGATTCTACTACTTGATAAAAATAATTGTCACTCTGTTGTTTCCAAAGCACCTTGATTGATTGATTATTTTTGAGTTTTAATTCAGAGAATAATTATTTGAAATTGCACTGCCAAGAATTTGATGGGCAAATTGATTTGAAATTTTCACACTTCTGGCACTTGACTGAAATACCCTCATTTAGCATACCTACTTCTATTTTTTCGAAAATATCTGATCAGAAACATTTTGAAACAGAAAAAAATTCCTCCAGCTGATAATAATAATAATATTTTGTTTTCTTCCATTAGGCACAGATAACATGTATTGAAATCATCAAAGTACACATAAGCTACGACAGCACAATTCACAGTTTTTGATTCTCTTATTAGTGTAACATGTTTCTTTTTGTCGTTTTTGTAAGCATCTGTTGTTATGTGTGGAATCAAACACCTTCGTCTACTTCTAGATCATAACTAACTTTATTGATTGTTTTACTATCACAGAATACAGATCACACGAATCATCGTGGAACGTCACAATACAGTAGGTCAGGTGGCCTGTGCCAGTGTTACCACCTATACATTACATCTTCCTTTTTTTAGAAATACATTATACAGGTACATTTTGTATGAGATCATTTATTTGAATCCGCATTTCCCTCTTTATATTGAAACTGTGAGTCTTCAATAAAATCCTTATATTTATGTGGTTTTTTTACAGTTCTACCACATCTTGTTATTTGTGGATGATACTTTTCTGAAAAACTAGCATAATTGGCTTCGTTCTGTTCAAATGTACTATGACTAGTTGCATTAGTTATTCCACCAAAGTTTGTACTTCGATTTTCATTTTCTTTTGCACTTTCATAACCTTCATTTTCATTATCACTAATATCAAGACTGTGTTCGCTTTGCATTTCTAAATTTGTATCACTGTGTGCTTCTGTACTTTCACTGTGATTTGCATTTGTTAAACTTTGATTATTACTAGGTGGTATGTAATTACAAATAGTATTTTTGCCAATCTTGGTTGAAACATGAGATGGTTCAATTCTTTTGTGAATCTTGTGATCGGGTTGATTTTGATGAATTTTTAAAAAATTTCGATTCCTCACCAGTATCGTTCCATCTTCTGTTTCAATTCGGTACGACCTAATTCCTACTTTATTCAGAACGTGCCCAGTTATCCATTCACTTTTAGGAGTTTTTTGAAGCCACACTTTTGTTTTGTTATCTAATTCATTTAAAAGTTTTGTTCCCTTTTTGTCAAAATTGATTTTTTGTTTATATTGAGCATTTTTGCTAAATTTGTCATACTGAGGGTTTATCTCTGTTAATGGGTAAAATGTTGAGTTATGACTAGGCAATAGATCTCGCAGATTTCTCCTCAGGAGTATATTTGCAGGTGAGTGTTTACCATCAATAGATGTGTTACGATAATTTAGCAATGCCAAATAGGGATCTCTGCCATCATCATTACATTTTTTTAGGATTGTTTTCACTGTTTGAATCATTCTTTCAATAAATCCATTAGATTGTGGATAACGTGGCGATGAAGTTACATGTTGGAATTCCCATTCACTTGAGAATTTTTTAAATTCAAAGCTTGAATATTCTGGACCATTGTCTGTGATTACAATTCTGGGAATTCCTTGTCTTGCAAAAATGGCTTTTATATTTGTTATAACATTTGCACTTGCGATATCTCCATTTAGATTTGCTATTTCAAAGAATTTTGAATAATAATCAGCTACAATTACATAACTTTCATTGAACAAATGAAGAGAGAACACACTATTTCATGAGGAATCATGGGTTCAGAGCTGTTCGATTTTTGGTATCGTTGACAAGTATTGCAGTTTATGACCATGTCTTGAATGTGTTTTGCCATTCCTGGCCTAAAGAAAGACATGTTAGCTTTCTCAATTGTTTTTCTTATTCCTGAATGACTACAATGTAGTTTATTTAGAATTTCTTTTTGCATTATCTTTGGTATAATGAGCTTTTGCCCCTTATACAACAAACCATTTGCCACAGTAATTTCATGTCTATGTTTGAAATAAAATTTTATGTTATCTGGTACATCTTTAAGTGTGTTTGGCCAACCTTGTAAAACCATTTCCTTAAGTGTTTTTAAAACTGAATCTTGATTACTTGAGTCCTCTATTTTGTTTCTTTTTGTTTCCGTAACGTTTACATTTAATGAAATGAGAAAAACTTGTGCATTCAATTCTATATCAAGGTTTTCATCAAATTTTTTATTTTGATGTGCCCGTGATAAAGCATCTGCTATTATGAGTTTTTTACCTGGTATAAAAACTAAATCGAATTCATATTTTCTCAACTGAATGAGAATTCTCTGCAATCTCGCTGGACAATGATTTTAATTTTTATTAAAAATTGGCAGTAAAGGTTTATGATCTGTTTCCACTGTGAATTTTTTACCAAAGACATTTTGACTAAATCTTTCAACTCCAAACCATATAGCCAACAGTCCCTTCTCTATCTGCGCGCATCTTGTTTGTGCGTCAGTAAAGGCAAGTGAAGCATGAGCGCATGGTGTACCATTTTGCATCAACGTAGCACCCATTCCAGTTTTACAAGCATCCACTGATATTGTGCTGTATTCATTTAATTTATTAAAAGCATTTTCTTGAGTTTCAGACCATATAAATTCATTGTTTTTTTTAGCAAAGCCCTTAACGGAGCCGTCATTTCACTAAAGTTTTTTATGAATTTAGCAACATAAGTGACAAGACCAATGAATGTCTGCACTTGATTTACATTAGTTGGTTTAGGCATATTTTTTATAGCGTCTACTTTAGAGTCATCTGGAAGTAAGCCTCTTTGAGTTATTTTATGTCCCAAGTATTTAACTTCGGTTACTAGAAATTTGCATTTATTCCTATTGAATCTGATATTCGCTTCTGCTGTCTTTTCAAAAACTTTGGTTAACCTATCATTATGTTCTTTAAGAGTTTTTCCTGTCGCAATTAAATCATAAATGTATATATTGATTCCGTCAATGTCTGAAAATATTTTCGACATTCGTTCCTGAAAGACTTCAGCAGCACTACAAAGTCCATAAGGCATTCGCAGGAATCGGTAACGCCCATAGGGTGTTGCAAAAGTACACAACGATGCACTTTGTTTGTCTAAATGTATTTGTAAGAAGCCCTGAGTAGCATCTATGGTGCTGAAGAATTTTGCTCCACTTAAAGTAGCTGTCAACTCTTCAACTGTCGGTATTTGGAAATAATTTCTTTTTATTACTTTATTGAGATCTTTAGGATCTGAACAGATTCTTAGTGATCCATTTGGCTTCCTTACTAGTACAATGTTATTTACCCATTCAGAGCTTTCTTCAGATTACTCTATTATTTTGTCTTTATCTAATTGATCTAGAGTTTGGTTGCGTTTATCTCTAACAGCAAAAGGAACCTTCCTAGCGGGATATACGATTGGTACTGCTTTTTCTTTCAATTGTATATGGTATGGCTCTCTTATAGATCCTACACCTTTGAATAAGAAATTATATTTATTTACCAAAGCATTTATTACTTCATTTGCATCCTTTTTTATAGTAATATCTTGATTTTCTATTTCATCAACTCGCTTAATCAAATTCATGTCCAGACAACCTTTGAGGCCTAATATACAACTATTGTTCATTTTTACCACATAAAACGATAACTGTTTCTCTATATTTTTGTGTTTACAATTCAAAAAACACTGTCCTATTATAGGCAAAGGATCCCTTGTATAAGAGAAAAACTTCATTTTAGTTTCATTTAGATTATCAAAATGAAACTCTAATACCTTTAGAACCTCTTCTGTTATTATATTTTCCATAGCTTCTGTATCGAGCTTGACTTCTACTGAAGTCCCTTCTATTTGTATCTCCAACACCCATGATTCTACCTGATTTACATATATTGACATTGATCTGCTCTCCATGGCATTTTGTTCCTCTTCGATGCTACCTATAAATACAAAATCATCATTATAACCATTTTCAATCATATTAACATTATGTTTTCTATGAAATTTTCTTTAAAAAGGTCTTTTACTGGACATACTTTTCTTATTTCTACACATTTTGTCGAAATGATTGTACTTATTACAATTATTACACTTTTTACCATATGCAGCACATTTCCCATATATGTGCTGATATCCACACTTCTGGCATTTTTTTAAAACCATCTTTATGATATTTGTTACCTTGCCATACTGCATCTATATTATCTTCTTTCTTTTCACTTATTGCATTGTTTCTTTCTCGATTATTTTCCATGTTGATACAATATATTACTTCTTCCTCTAACGTCTTATGATCCTCGTCCAATCATTTCAGTCTTAGTTCTTCATTTCGTAGTCCACATATCATGATGTCCTTGACAATTCCATCTCTCAGTTTCTCCAGTTCACATGGGATTGCTAGATTTTTGAGTTCGGTGATATAATGCTCTATATTCTCACCTTCTTGTTGTCTTCTAGTGAAAAATGTATGCCGTACAAAGGAGAGATTACCTTTCGGCACAAAATGATCTTGAAATTTGTCCAACAAAGAATTTAACTTGTCTTTTTCCTCTTCTGGCAGCGTAAATGTATTGAAAATACGTAGGCCTTCTTCTCCAATCAGTGAAAGAAGTTGTGCACATTGGTTGCATCATCTTTTCTCGTAATTTCGTAAGCTTTCAGATAATTCATGAACCGCTGTCGCCAGAATTTCCAATTGACGGATAGATTTCCCGACATCTTCATGGGCGGAATGCCTCTATAGTCCATTTTCCAAACCATCAATTACTTCCAATTGGCGTTAAATATTGTTGAAACAAACTAATTTCAACAAATTTTTTAATATGGCGGAATTTTTTGTTCCTTCTTTAACCTCAACTTTTGCGCTGGTTCTATCCAGACTGCGCCATGTTATGTGTGGAATCAAACACCTTCTTCTACTTCTAGATCATGACTAACTTTATTGATTTTTTTACTATCACAGAATACAGATCACACTAATCGTCGTGGAATGTCACAATACAATAGGACAGGTGGCCTGTGCCAGTGTTACCAACATACCTATACATTACATCTGTAATGGTCTCGGATACATATCTCTCAAGATATGTACAGTTGTGTGCATAAAAAAGTCGTACAAGGTACGACACTAATTGAGGCATTGCACTAATTATTGCACTAGAAAATGTTTAAATTGCGTTGCTGGCAAAAATAGTTTGAACTTTGACACTACTTGTGGAAGTCGATAAGAAGTTGAATAATTAAGATTGACAAGCCTGACTCGCATTAACCTATAACTGCTCTACGACTTTTTTATGCACACAACTGTACGTAAATCTTTCAAATTTGTACCAGACAATTTAACTTCATCAGTTACCCATTTTTTGTTGTGTGAATTATCCATTTATGTTTTTGGTTTGAATGGTGTTTACTTTAGTACGACAAAGAAATAAAGTATCGTTATTAATGTCTATTTCTCACAGATTTATTGCGTCAGTATTCAAACTTTGTAGGTTCAATGAAACGATTTGCATGTGGGGAAAAGGCTAATTTACTACATGAGTTGACCTCACCTGCTTCTGAAAAAACTTGCTAATGCAAGACCCTTCTGGCCATGTCCGTGGGTCCATTGCAGTCTTGAAATTTATTTCATTTATTGTCACTTTGAGAGAAGAGTATGTACTAGGGAATCTGAATGTGAATTCATGTACTTCAACCTCTGGAAACATGGGAAGAAGTAGTTGCTTCAGCCCTTCCAATGAAGTTCCTTAGTCCACCCTGGATACATGGAGAAGCACATTTTTGGGAACACCCTTTATATATGATTATTGTTTCCTACAATAATTCGTCTTTTTGGTTTCTGGCGCTTAGATTTCACCGTCTGTCATAGATAGGTCAGCATCATTTTTAATACTATCAGTTCCGCTATTTTCATCTCTATGAGTAATAACACTGGAAAAATCCTGAGCTGACGACGAGTGAGCAATGGGATTTTTATTCTCTTCAGGAATTGTGTCGGTATTGACTGAATTACTTTCAATAATTCAGCAGTTATTTGCTTATCAGTCGTTTGGGAATTCCTTTATTTGTTACTGTCGAGATCAACTTGGTTTTGAACGTCTCGAGTATCTGATGAATCTTATTCCTAACAGTTTTTATTCTATTGTTCTGTATTTTTTTCGACTTGACTTTTTCATGAGACTCTTGGCATTTATCTTGTTTAAAATTCCGATTTGAGTGTTGAGTAATACCATTGTTTAAATAGAAGATAGTTAGTCAATGCCTGTGGAAAATGCATTGGACCCAAACGCGAGTGTCATCTAGCGTGATTAGTTACAAACATGAATATTTGACGTCATTTTGATGCAGGGTTCTTCAGAAAACCCTAATTTCAATGCTGTCCCATTGTTTCAATCAAGCTATGACATGACTTGGAGGCCAGGGGGTCTATTCTCGAGTTTCAACGTATACGAATTCAATGTAGTATCTCTTTCCAACGCGCGGTGTTTGTATCGCTCTATATCACTTCAAACGTTTGAAAATGATTTCGCTTGAACTCGAGAATAGACCCCCAGATCACTGAAGTAACGACATGACTTGGATGCGAGATCACTGTCGCCATCTACATGTCTCATTCATTTGAATCCAATATAAATCCCATAAGGTTAGCTAACTATCTTACTTCTATATAAATAATGGTAATACGATTTTCGTCACGTAGCTTTTTTTTCAACAAATATGTAACCACAAATGTCTCAATTTTTTTCTCACTAACGGTGTTTTCCAGAGCATCGAAAATGGTAATTTTCCTAACAAGTGCGCAGAGTGTTACTTTTCCGTACGCAAATACAGTTAGGTGAACGACGCGAAGTGAAGTTCGTATAAGTTTTTGCGTTGCGTGCGGAAAAGGCATTTTGCGCACGTGTTGGAAAAACAATTTTTCCTATGAGCTTCATATCAGATAACAAATAAAATAAAAAATTAATAACTCATTGAATAATTTGTAGTTAAACTTGATAGAAATAACTATACAACAAACAATTACATAACAATAAAGAAGAATATCAGAAAATAAAATAATTTGTTCGTAATATTTATAATGAAAGAACAATTATTGACATTTTGTAAATTGATTGCAGGTCCGGTCAGTAATGGGTGGCTTATGGTACGACTTGATTTACCTCAGGACAGTTGTTCAAATGCTTCGTTGTAGGTTGATGTAACTGACGTTATGAAGGTTGACTCAATGCAGAAGGGAGATGTTCATGGCCAATATTTTATTTTAATAATTCCTTTTTTTGATTTGTCGAATCATCAACGTAGCTCTCGGCTGTAGTCATCGATTTCTAGCCTCCAAGTCTCTTGACATTAAGAAACTATGTCCTGTATACTGTTCTGGATTTTTCAATTGTAGATATGCCTGAAGTTTTCAACACCAAAACCATTACATTGTCATACACAATCAAGATTTTTTAAACCATCAAGAAGTAGTGGGTTTTTGTGAAATCGTAACATTATTGTTCTAAGTGAAAATAGAGTATATTTCGTTTTAATTCCGAGAGTTCCAACCTTTGACAGCTGTTTCGTGCTCACGCACTCATCAGAAAGGATTTATGGAGCTCTCGAAAGGCATGACAGATATAACAGAAAGTTACTTATGACATCTACAGTCACTAGTTGAAACTTAATTTGACACGAACCAAGGAATCCAAAGTAGAGGCATTGTTTATATAGAAGATAGTTAGTCAACCTTATGGGATTATAATTGGATCAAAATGGATGCGACATGTAGATGGCGATAGTGAGCTCGCATCCAAGTCATGTCGTAACTTCAGTGATCTGGCCTACAAGTTATGTCGTAACTTGATTGAAACAATGGGACAGCATTAAAACACTGAAATGAAATTATAATATGATGACTGGAATGCTCGTCAGGATGCGCGACTTGATTTCTCTTGGAGGCCGCCATGTTTTTTTTGTGGTTCCTGGCAGTGGCGGGGAATCGAGATTGAGTTAATTGACATAAAACTGATACAAAGACGCGTTGCACTGCACTAGCGTGTTTACAAACCATAAATTGGGAAACTAATAACACGTACGTGCAGATGAATGTCTCTCTCGCACCCATACAAGTAAGCAATAAAGTATTTCTCTGCTAGATTGCATGTGCCTCCTTTCTTCATCTCCTATAGTTATCACTTTATACGGGTGCGCAGTGGAACTAAGAGCATTCCAGTCATCATATTATAATTTCATTTCAGTGCATTAAAATCGGGTTTTTTTTAAGGAACCTGCATTAAAATTACATCAAATATCCATGTTTGTAACTAATCACGCTAGATGTCACTCGCATTTGGATCCAATCTCAGGAATTAGTACCGTGAAGGCAAGACAGATATAACAGAAAGTTACTGGTCGACAAGCATAAGGATGCCTCCGAGAATTGGTTGCGCAGTAGACACAACCCTGGAGCCGGGGCAGGAGCTCACTCGCTCTGCATTATTCAAACAGTTAACGTCGTGAGTGTACACTCAGTGGAATAAAATTATTGTGGCGTTATGATTGTGTGTTGAATTTGAAATCCTTATGTTGTGAATAGTTTTGAAATATTATTAGATAGATTATAGTGTAGTTTGTTGTGTTTGAAAATGCCTTCAAAGAGTAAAGTGAGAAATAAGATTCTGAGTGGACAAAGTAGGGAAATTTTCAGTAATGTCATCAAATTTATGCAGGCAGAAGCAATGATAGGTGAAACCAGTGTTCCTCTTGTGAAGATTCAAGAACGAGTTGCTGCCGCAACGGGAGTTTGCAATAGAAGCATTAGGAAAATTAATTCAGAAATGAATAAAATTGAAAAAGGTGAAATGGAACAATTCTCAACTCCAAATAAAAAGAGAAACAAAATATCAAAAGTTACCATGAACAATGCTGATTTGGCAGTGGTCAGAGGTCATGTGATATTGTTAGTCAACTTCTGTAAGTATGTTCCTCGTGTTCTTTATTATATTTATTTACCTATTTCTGATATTGTGTGGCGATGCATTCTTTTTCTAGTCGTACTTTATTTACACTATGGCTTCGGGAAAATTATGCAATTTTCATAAACGGTCCAGTGATCACAGACAATTATATTATTCGAACAGTTCATTAGAAATTAATGAAAATTCAGATAAGAACCTACGTTCCTACGTGTTGCAGAAAAATTTCTCTCCCGATTGTACATTCCGATGATAACCAGCCGTAAACAGTAGTCGATCTTTGTCGCACATCTACTCACGCTTTCTATCGTTTGCGCATCTCAGAGGCGTCCTTATGCTTGTCGACCTGTACTTATGACATCTACAGTCACTAGTTGAAACTCAATTTGACACGAACCAAGGAATCCAAAGTAGAGGCTGCCTGTCAATTCGTAGACAAACCTCTACTTTGGATTCCTTGGTTCGTGTCAAATTAAGTTTCAACTAGTGACTGTAGATGTCATAAGTAACTTTCTATTATTGTATCAACAATAACAAAATTAAATCAGGAAAAGGAGGTGCAGTTTTGTCGGTTCTATCGTTGGTGTAGAGGAGAAAATGAGTCAACGAATCAGAAATGCCAGCGTTAGCAGTATTCTAGATGTGACCTTGCTGGAATCTGTTATAAACAAACTCGCTCCAAAATTGACAAATAAAATTGAAGAACAGATAAGTAAAATTGGTGAAATAATTGATAGCATGGAAAACAAGCTAGAGATTGTCACTACACAATTTACTCATCTGAAAAATTAAGTAGAATTAAATAAGGTGGATCTGAGAAGAGTAAATAGTAGAATAGACATGATACACCGAGACTCCAAAGAAAAATTTAATAGGAAGAAGATGGTGAAATAGTATACTGTACAATGAGCATGAAATGACATACATTTCCCACGAGTAGATATATGAAATTTTGTAGTACGAGCGTAGCGATTATTACAAGATTTCATATACCTACGAGTGGGAAATGGGTCATTTCATGCTCATTGTACACTATACTTTTTCTACGACCATCTGAATCATTAACAAATCTGTTATATTTTTAATAATGATTTTTATCCTAAACTCTCCTGCCGTCATTTGTACATGGTTTAGATAATTTTTTTCTTTCTTCACCCGTTGAATGAAACATATATTTTTTCTTTTTGTACACGTACCTATCTACGTCATGAAACAAATAACATTCAAAATTTTCAAATTTTGACAACTTGGAAATAAAAAAACTTTATGCAGAAAAAATCAAACACTAATCGATTTCATAAAATGAAAAAAAATGTGGCTGCGTGGATTTGAACCCTCGCTCACACCATCCAAAGTCCATGTGTCATCTGAATCAATTCAATTCAATTCAAATTCAAAAGATTTATTTTAGTTACTATGTACATTCCATTCCCAATTCTTATACAGGTTGTTTCACAATAAATGCGCAGGACTTCCGGATGTGATAGCTCGTTCAAAAATATGAAAAAAAGTTTCTATTAACTTACCCTCTAAAATTCAACCTTTTCGAGATACAGGAATATCTCTGGAACCGTTTATCGCACAAAAAACAGATTTTGAATGCATTTTCTAGTCATAATAAAAAATGTTTTGTGTTTGTGTGTTTTTTATTTTTTTAAATTCATAATTGATGAAGATTTTGAAGGGGTAGTGGGTGTTTTTTTCTCCAACTTCTACGCCTCTGGAAAAAGTATGATTTTGTGCCACCTACTTGAATGTTTTCTACACAAAATGGTACTCCAGGTCATAAGCTCTAAAGTTAACCGTTTTCAAGAAAAACTTTCATGTTGAAAAAAATTGTAAATTTTTTTAAATAATTTTTTTCCTAATTATACAAAATTAATTTAAATGTTAAAACATGTAACAAAACCAAACGTTGACTTCTTAATTGCAAAAAAAACAATAACAATCATACTCAGTTGAATTGTTGGAAGGAAATGTCCGCCGTTAGCTTCAATGCACGCAGCAATTTTTTGAGGAAATACATTATTTAAACAACATGAAAGTTGATTTTCTTGAAAACGGTCAACTTTAGAGCTTATGACCAAGAATACCTTTTTTATGTAGAAAACATTGGCGGTTCATATAGGAGACTCAAAACTGTACTTTTTCCAGTGGCGTAGAAGTTTGAGAAAAAAACACCTTCTACCCCTTCAAAATTTTCACCAATTACGAATTTGAAAAAATAAAAAATGCGCACAAAACATAGCTTATTATGAGTAGAAAATGCCTACGAAATCTGTTTTCTGTGCGATACACGGTTCCAGAGATATTCGCAGAAAACGATTTTTTTTTAAATTTCAACACCCTGTATCTCGAAAATGGTGGATTTTAGAGGGTAAGTTAGTAAAAACTTTTTTTCATATTTTTGGACGAGCTATCACATCCTGAAGTCCTGCGCATTTATTATGAAACACCCTGTGTAGACATTTAATAATTTGTCTCTTCCCTCTTCTTCCTTCCGTGCGGCGAAGAGAGGATCAGGACAGCAGGCTGTGTGAAGAGCATTGGACTGTAGCCAGTCCAATCCTCGACTGCAGTGCTTAGCAGTCGCTTAATCCCCCTGGCGGGAGACACTTGGAACGATCCCCGCGTTTTAGGCGGGCTGGTCCGTCTATATACGAGATTAGGGTTGATTACAAGCAGAATCCATGCCTCCTGCTGAGCTTATGCATGGGGTTGTATGTGTTCAGTTCAGAGATTGGATGATTTAAGACGATTGTGGAAGTTAGTCTGATGTAAGTCCCGGAAAAAGCTCACAGCAAAAAACCGGGTTCAAAAATTGGTCTTATTTTTCACTTGGCTGCCTTTTATAGGCCTGCTTCTTCGTAACGTTCCTGAAATAAGTCCAGAGCTTGATAGATAAGGCCCCCGTGTTTGCGGGGGGCGTTGTCATACTCCCTAATGCGAGTGAGATCTCTCGTCAAAGGGCTTTTGGGTAAGAAGTATTTATAGAATTTGTATGACAAATTTCTAATGTATGTCGGGATCGAGTCAACGCCGCTGATCTCTCGCAGGTCAGTCAGGCGAATGTATCTATCACTAATCGTGACAATACGGAGTATCTTGTTCTGCATCCTGTCCAGCCTCGTGAGAGTCGTGGGGGGCAGGCTGCAGAACACTGGACAAGCGTACAACATCGCAGGCCTTATAATCTGCTTATAAATCAGCAGTTTGTTGTCGGTACTTAGTGTCGAATTTCTGGCTATCAGAGGGTAGGTTCGCTTGACAGCTGCCGCAGCCCTCTGAATAGCCAGGTCTATGTGCCTGCTGAATGTCATAACCTTGTCTAGTCGCACCCCCAGGTACTTCACAACGCTCGACTCTTTCACGTACTTGTCCTTGATCTTCATTCCACGAGGTAGCCTCGAAAAGAGTCGCCTCTTCGTGAAATTAATGATCTCGGTCTTGTCCGCATTGACCCTAATCTTATTATTCTCCATAAGTATACGGCACTACCTCCCCATCCAAATAAATCTGAATCTTCTGGGCAGCGACCACACTTGAGAATGAATGTGCGTTTACCGCGGTGTCGTCCGCGTATATCGCAACATTTACTTTCTCGGATCGGGGGAAATCGTGTGTATATAGAGAATATAAGTGGGGAGATAAGCACGAGCCCTGTGGAACACCTGCTTCGACCGAATAACCCGCTGAAAGATTGCTGTTTACTCTTACCACAAAAGTTCTTTCCGTGAGGTATGAGTCGTCAACACTCGCCGTTACTAGAGCACATAATAATTTGTTCAAATTAACTGCTATATAGAAAGTATCAGTCAACTATTCAAGAATATAGAATCCGATTGTAATCAATCTTTTTATTGAAATTATTCTGGTTTTATGAAAAAAAAATCATACCTTCGTCAGAAGATAGGCATTATCAGGAGCTTCTGATATAAATTTATTAATTTGATTGTTAAATCATCCTCACTATCGCTAATCATTTTTAATAACTTAATTTTTTCAATCGAATTTTGTAATTATCTACTGATGTGAAATGTCAAATTATTAGACAGACGCAAACAAACTTGATTCGATATTATTTATGTTCATAA
Source organism: Chrysolina oricalcia (assembly GCA_944452925.2). NCBI lineage: Eukaryota > Metazoa > Arthropoda > Insecta > Coleoptera > Chrysomelidae > Chrysolina > Chrysolina oricalcia. The sequence continues at coordinate 47,324,726 of OX101822.2, forward strand.
AATTCGTTAATACCTGCCTATAATGACAGTCTAGTAGTTCATGAAAGTCGTAGGAAATGAAATATTTCGATACAGCTAGCCCGTGGGAAATGAAAATCGGTGTTACAACATGGTAGGTTTCTTAATCGAAGACGCAATTGAAATGTTCATTTTTTTTAATGGTCGTAGAAAAATTTGTTATCCAAAGTTCCTACTATATTTAACGATGCCATGCATGTAAAATGTACACCGATGCACATATACAATGTCTACAGAGTGGGTAAAATTAATGAAAATAGACCCAGAACAGTTATTGTAAAATTTATCACATTAGGGAAGAGAAATGAAGTATTTGGTGCTAGGTCTGCATTGAAAAATTCCAATATATTTGTCAATGAAATCTAACAGAAAACCTACAAACTATTAGTGGAAGCTAAGAAAATTTTTGGTCGATAATCTGCTTGGTCCAAAAACGGAATTTTTTTTGTGAAAGTGGACAACATTGTAAAACTAATAAAAGATGTCGCCGATATCTTCCATCTAGTAGCAGCTAAATAAATGTTTTCCTTTCTTGCGTACATTATTTTTTTTCTTTTTCATTTATTCCATTCGCTCAGTTCCGCAAAAAAATTGTATGTTAAGCTCGGTTTCCACTGGTTTATATTTTACCATTACCACTAAGAGAATTATTTCATTATTAATTAATATTTGTTACTGTCATTATAATACTTATAAAGTTTGTTCATAACATATTGCATTATTTTTGTTCATTGAAATGTTTGTTCATGGATTACAAAAATATCACTTAATTGTATTTATGATATTTGATTGCATTGGGAGCTCATGACGATTACATTCTGATGCCCCAATTTAATGTGTATTACCAAAATTGCCGAGGATTGAATACTAAATGGTGATTTTTTTAGGAGTAGTTTAAGTGGAGATTACGATATAATTGTTGTGGTAGAAACATGGTTGCAAGAAGGGGTTCTAGACGGAGAGGTAGTGGACCATGTTATGTTTAATTTGATTAGAGCCAATAGAAATCTAGTAATTACAAAAAAAGCACAGGTGGTGGAGTTTTTATCACGGTAAGAAAGAAGTAAAAAATTTCGAGTATAATCAAAAATAGCACCTCTTTCGAAGCAGTCGTAGTTGTGGTAAAAGTGAACGGTTGTAAATATATTTTATGTGATCTATATATCCCCCCTGGAAGTTCAAGTATCGTTTATGAATCGGTTTTTGAGTTTCTACAAAGAAATATAATTGATTGTGGAGAAACATATATTTTCGGAGATTTTAATATACGTGATGTCACAGGTGTTAACCATAACCAAATATTATTTCAGATCAATTAATTGATTTCATGGCCTAAAATAATTCTCAATTATTTAATGACGTCAAAAATCTTCATAGGAGCACTTTACATCTTGTCAATGGCCCGGATAGTGATATTAGACGCTGTTCAGTTAGTAGAGATGTCTTGTAATAGAAGATGTTTACCATCCAGCTCTGAGTATTTTGATAGTTACAAAATCAGATAAAACGTCACACAAAAAGCATTTCAAAGAATTTAATTTTAATTTCAAAAAAGCTGATTTTTCAATTATGACTCAACTGATACAAAATGCTAACTGGAGTAAAGTCCTGTGTGAAAAATCTGATGTGAATGTAGCTTTAGAAGAGTTTTATATTGTATGGAATGAAATCGTCGATGAATGTGTACCTAAGCAAGCGATTCATGAAGGTCGAAGACGCTATCCGATATGGTTCATTGAAGAAATAAAAAGTATGTTGAAAGAAAAAGAGAAACTCAGGATATTACGGTCAGTGTCTGAATTGTATAATAAAAAGTATAATAGTATAAGAAAAGAGTTAAAAAGTTTGATAAAATCAGAAGAAAAGAAAATACAGAAAAGGTCGAAATAGATTCAACGGAAAATATATGTAATTTTTGGAATAGATGGTATACCATCTTATGTTATCAAAGCTTGTAGTGATTGGTTGAGGCAACCCCTTCTACATATTTTCAACCTCATTTTATCAAAAAATATTTTCCCAATTGAATGGAAAACAGCCATAGTTACTCCAATTTTTAAACATGAAAAAAAGCGCATATCGAAAATTACGGACCTATATCTATAATGTGTGCACCGGCAAAAGCATTTAAACAAATTTTGTATTTCAATTTGTATCGGTATGTCAAAAAATATATAACTCCTGAACAACATGGTTTTGTTAGAAATAAATCCATTGAAACCAACCTCTTAACATTTACTAACTATGTCTACAGGGAATTAAAAAATAAATCACAGCTAGATACGATTTACACGGACTTTCGCAAAGCATTCGACAAAGTCAATCATAACGTTCTATTGTTGAAGTTGAATAAATATGGTTTTTCTAAACTCGTTCAAGAATGCCCACTTTCTCGGAGCAACTGCAGGCCTCAAAATACGCTAATCCAGTATTTTAGTCCGTTGCTAAGCAACGAACTTTCCCGGACCGTTCAATACTTTCCCGTAGATATCGAAAACGATACGGGAAAGTACTTTGCCGGCCTAGGCCGTCAAAATCGGTCTTTGGTTTATAGTTGTCACTTTGAGTTTCAGGAAAGCACGTACTTTCGAATCCTCAATTTATGATAATGCTGATTGCGATTTCAGAAAAAATTGTATGTGTACCTCGTAGTAAAAGCACATTCCCAGACTTCAATGCTTGTTGGCCTCGGCTTAACGCCTCGGTCAACAATTCACACTGTCGTCCTGGAATGTATTGCTTTTACTACTAGATACACAATATACTATCGATAAACAATATTCTTAGACTAATCAAAAACTATTCAGAAAACAGAGTCTTGATCGTTAGACATCAGGGAAGATGTTCAGCGAAGTTAGAAGATACATCAGGAGTTCCTCAGGGTTCCAACCTGGGTCCCCTTTTTTTCGTGTTATTTATCAACGACTTGCCAGTTGTGTTCAAACAGTTAGGGATTGCGTATTAATACAGAAAGATTTAAATAACTTCTATGATTGGAGAAATTCAGAATACATTTTTACGATAGCTTTATTTCATAAAAATATCATTTTCGTCCAGATTACAATAAGGTGAGGTCATATGAATTGAGAAATGAGTTTAAAATATTGTCTTTGGAAAATAGGCGGAAAGTCGGATCACTATCATTTTTATTGAAACTTCTCAATAATAAAATAAACTCACCATATTTATTATCATCAATAAGATTTAATGTTACATCCAGAAGATCACGTTTTTCTACCATGTTCACTATACCACTATCATGCTCCAAAAAGGCCCCTCTTGAAGGTATGCTTCGTCTTGCAAATGAATTCAATGCTATGACAGACCTGAATTGGACTCTTGTCGCAGAAAGTGTAAAGAAAAGCAGTTGTAACTCAAATTATCGATATGACACTTTGACAACAATATTTCAAGAATTCGCGTTTGCATTTAGTATCAATCCTTCGGTATTTGACTGACATAAGTCATTTAATTTTTTTATTTTTTTATTTTTCCATTGTTATGTTAGTGTCGTAACTTGTAAGTACACGCCTATGTAATTTTATTTTTATTCCCATCTGATTCTTGTACCTATATGAAAAACAGCATGCACACCATTGTCGTTACTAGAATGTTCGGAGAGCTAGCGCCCTCTGATCACGTGCCAAATGAAATAGCGGCCCACACACGACCACTTCAGAGCGCACATTAGGCATGTGGCGTTCCAGAACCTCACTCTTGATCGATACCCTCAAGAGTGTGGCTTGCCCACTAACGTACACAAATATATCTCGCTCCTGATGTGACAGTTTGGACTGTCACGTTCAAGAGTGCTGGTTAGTTGGGTAGAAGTTTCCAAACATTAAAGGTTTAGAGTGGCTCGTGGCGTTTTAGAAATTTAAAAACTTTGGAGCGTAGTGTGTATTGTGCTATATGATGTTGTCGACAAGAAATAACCAAAAAAGGAAAAAAGCAATGGTTTGCGGTATGTTATATGCTTATTATACTAAATATATAGAAAAACAAAGCAGAGAGCGTTCTACTTGGGCAAAGCAATGGTTATTACAGAGATCCACATATAGTCATATGTCTCTTTTAAACGAACTCAGAGAAAACAGTCCGTATGATTTTCGTAACTATTTAAGAATGGATTGTGACACGTTTCAATACTTATTAAGGTTAACTGAACCATATTTACGGAAGCAAGATACCATAATGAGAAGTTCCATTTCTCCAGAAGAACGTTTGATGGCAACTTTAAGGTTTTTAGCCACTGGGAGATCATATGAAGATCTGAAGTTTTCTACGGCGATTTCACCACAGGCGTTAGGCTATATAATTCCAGAGACGTGCAAAATTATAATTAAGCAATTAGGAAAAGATTTTTTAAAGGTAAGCAGTTTATTATTATCAGTTATTATAATTATTACAACTGGAAATGTTGATAATAGTTGCGAAGAGGTACACCAGCCTCAACAGAATCTACCGGAGAAACCTGGGGTAGTGGAGTTGACGAATGTGACGTCGTGTATGATGAGGCATAAGGGGAAAACTCAAGAATATCAGAATTTCCTGTAAGTTTATTCAGAAGACCCTTTGTAAGGGCTTTTTGAATTATACTTTCAGCAAATATTTGCTGTGCTGGTGTCATGCGCCTCAGTTTAGCTGCTACATTTGCTCCAACAGCGTCAAATTCATCAAGCTTCTCTTCCTGGGTCAAAGCAGATGTGCAAGCTTTAAAGAAATTTTGCGTTTCTTCATCTGTCATTTTTTTTCTCTTCTTCGGAATATTGCCAGTATTGCCAGTATTATTTGTTTTTGCTATGCCTGACGAATTCTCTCCAGGAAGTGACTACAAAAATTTTTTTTTTAGTTTCCAACAAGAAAAGAGGAATGGAAGGCTATTTCTAAAAGATTTGAGGATAAATGGCAGTTCATTCACTGTGGAGGCGCTCTTGATGGAAAACACATCAGAATTGTACCTCCTCCGGGTTCTGGAGCATCATACTACAATTATAAACATTTTTATAGTGTTGTACTTATGGCACTGGTAAACGCCGATTACGAGTTTATATTCGTCGACGTCGGAAAAAATGGAAGATTATCGGACGGAGGGATAATAGAATATACGAGGTTTTATGAACGTCTTAAGCAAGGGACATTAAATTTACCCGATAATACTGAAACGTCGGCAAATCTGAACTATGTATTTATAGGTGATGAAGCATTTGCACTAAATAAACACTTGCTTAAACCTTATGCACAAAAAGACCTTACTTATGAAAGAAGGATATATAACTATCGGCTGTCAAGAGCCAGAAATGTAGCTGAAAATGCATTTGGCCATTTAGCAGCAAGATTTCGAATCCTTCACACCGCGATTAATGTAAAGGTAGAAAATGTAAGACATATAATTCTGACTATTTGTGTTTTACACAACTTTTTAAAAAGACATAGCACAAATTATGTAACTGCCAATACATTTGATAAGGAAAATACGGAAAATTGTATTGTAGAAGAAGGTGAATGGAGGCAAGAAAGTAATCAGCTTACACCATTAGAGAAAAATGCTATAAAAAATGTATTAGTGGAAGCCAAACAAACTAGAGAAAGTTATTTAATATACTTTATGGACAAAGGCAAAGTTTCTTGGCAAGATAGAATGATACATTTAGGAAGAGCATAAAACCTAAATATTTACAAATATGTTGAAAGTTTTCCCAATGTCATATTTAAAATAAATGATACTTTTTACTTACAGATGCACCAGCTTCTTTATTTACCATATTATTGTCTGTTTCAGTAATATTTTCATCCAAACTTTCATAAGTCTCGTTGCTGTTTGGACTGCAAATATTGTCTAATGAGTCACTAGGTAATTCTTGGTCCATAGTAAATTGAAGAAGTTCAAAATACCATAATGTAGGAACGTATATATCTTCTGGCGACGATCCACTTCGTTGTGATTGTTCGATTTTTTTGAGTTCTTTCCTAAATGCTCCTCTTAAAGATTGAATTTTCTTACTACCCAATCGCGATTAACATTTGGTTCAAAATCTTTACAAACACTAATTAATGCATCGCATCCATTGTTTTTTAAGTTTTTATTTGTATACTCTTTAGTCTTAATCTTCCATAATGTGGGATGCTCTTTATATACTTCAATAAATTTTTTTAAAAGGTCTTTTGGAAGGTATCTAAAATAAAAGTAATTGCTATAACGCACGGCAAATATGCGGATAGATGATACCAAAGTTCAAATAAAAAGAAACATTAAACATAATAATTGCTACTTACCGTGTATCACTCATAATTTTTCGAAAGAAAGCAACAACAATTTTGGGTACTGTAACGTAATTCAGGCGTTTCGATTTCAACACAAGAGCGAGCCTGTCTCGCATCCGCGTAGGAGCGACACGCCACGGTTAAACGCCTAACCTTGGAGCGTTGACCAAACTAACCAACACTTTTACACGAAATTTTGGAACGGCGCGCATCAAACCTTCGCTCCGAAGTGGTCGTGTGTGGGCCGCTATGACGTTGGTAGTGTTGCATCATCTTTAAGTTTTGATAGAGAGTTCGAGTTAGACCGTACATGAGACGTCACGTTATTAGAGCACGCCGGCGACTCACTTGATCGATGTTATTGATTTGATTATTTTCAACGGTTGATGTCAAAGTTATTTACAAATTACTTATTTCCTAAGTTTACACGTTTTTGATATCGTTTTTATTTCTTGTTCGGTATTATGACTGACACTGTACTTTTGACAACTATTACGAAAAGTAAATTGTGTTTGTGAACCGATTGACTTATTTCGAACCACCTAGTCGCTAGATCCTACTGGTACGTGGGACTTCAGCGGGGAATACAACAGTTAGCATGTATTTATTGAAATATATCTATGTAGGTAATTAGACCTATATGGTCTGTTTGGATGAAATAAATACCTAAATAAGTAAATAAATAAAAGATGTTAGAATAAGTGTTCGGTAGGTTTGGAATAGTAGAAACAATAATAACGGACAACGGGACACTATTCAGTAGTTTATTGTTCAAAAACTTCTGTGAACTGAATGGTATTCAGCACATAAAAACTGCACCTTATTGGCTTCAGTCAGAAAATTGGTCAAATCATAACGGATAGCTCTAAAATTTTACTTCCGCACATGACAGACCAGTACCCATTTAATTTTGTGCAAGTGGTGTTAAATCACCCTGTATATCACTCCAAACAAGAAAGTTCCCATCAAAGTTCATATCCGAAGCTGCAACTAATATCATGCATTTCCAATTTCTGCGGTTTATCAAGAGTCAGAATTAATAAACCGCCTCCACTACGCAACATTTGCCCGAATAGAGGACTTCGGATAAGGATTCAGTGATGCCACCACACAACTTTTGGCTTTAAAACTACTGGCACGTTTTTCGGCAAGTTTTCTTCATGTCAGGGTGCCTGGCAGCCTCAGGAACCCCGTAATATGATTGAAATTGTTCATAACGACGGGAATATTGAGATTTTCCATAAAATACAAAACCCTAGGGACTTTAAATTTTTTTAGGGATTTTTCTCACAAAATGGCGCTAATTTCAAAATATATCATTTTACTGAATTAAAAAAAAAAATGCGTATTTCACGTTTCCTAGTTGCCAAATAGTTGATCGATCTAGAAAATATTCTGAGTGGTAACTTTCACGGACAAACATACCTTATTACCTTTCTGATTAAAATGCTCTTGGCCTGAATACTTTGAGGTTACATCACAGAATTTGTATTTTGTTTCAGTTTTGAGGGTATGTGTTACATTTTAATAATAACTGTTAAAATGGTTGAATATCATTTCTACTTTTGAACTTTTTCATGGAACGAATGTGCACTGACAAAGAAATAACCCTACACTCAGTGCCGCATTTGCCAGCTAGCATGCTACCAAGTACCAGTGAGCAAATTAGCCACTTAGCCAGTAAGCAAATGCTACGGGCCCCGCGCCTGGGGTGCCTCGCGCCTGTGCACAAAGTAAAAAAAAACTATCAACAAGTAAGATATATTTTTTATACCACCTACAGAAAATGAATAAAGTTAGAAATGGGAATAATAACTATAGCGTGGAATGAAATTCTAGAACACTTGCAATCGACTAACGCTTCGTTGCAGTCGTCCGATCAAGATCTTAACACGAGAAATGTACGCTCTTTATAAATCATTACAAGGCTACTTCCAAGCAATACGATCCAAATTTTCAGATATAGAGGCAAAAGCCAAAGCCCTAATTGGCTGTGAAGAATATCAGCAATCGACTTCAAGAAAACCCAACCAAAATACAAAGTACGGCCATTTCAGCAGCAGCTCTACTCACAGACCTCATAAAAGAAGGCTCTACTACAAACGAAGAAGTTTTAGAACATCAAACACCTGGACAACGTTTTGAAATTCATGTTTTTATTGTTGTAATTGTCTGCATTAGCTAAATGCATGGAAGCTTACCATCAAGTGACTGGTGTATTTGGAATACTTCGGCAGAAAAGATCTTAAAAAGAACTGTCGTCAATTATTTCCTAGACGATGTGGAAGACAGTCTGGGCAATGAACTGGTGCAGTTTGCGAAGCTGCTGAAAACAGATGTGGCTGCTGATATTGACAGCAGAAAGAAAAAGCACGAGGCTCAAGAACTTCAAGTATATAAACTGTTGAATAATTGGAATCGTGTTTCCCAAATGTTAGAATAGTGTTTCGCATTCACTTGATTTTGATAATCACCAACTACAGCGGAGAGTGTTCTTTTTCAACGTTAAAGCGTTTTAAAAATGTGTTAAGGAGCAGAATGGGACAAGAACATCAAATATAATGAACATAGAAAGTGATTAACTTAGAAATATTGATTTGACGAGTATTATCTCCAAATTTGCTAGGATTAAATCACGGAAAGTCTTTTTGTAAATGTGCTGTTTTATTTTATATTCTATACTTTAATACTTAATGCAAATCAAGGGCCACTTGTTCACATTTGCTACGGACCCCACGGTGGCTTTATCCGGCACTTCCTAGACTACACAATACCTCTTTCAATAACAAAACTCTAGCTCTAGTTTTAATTTAGTGCCATTTTGAAAGAAAAATCCCTAAACAAAATTAAAGTCCCTAGTGTTTTGTATTTTATGGAAAATCTCAATATTTCCGTCGTTATGATCAATTTCAATCATATTACGGGGTTCCTGAGGGTGCCAGGAACCCTGACATAAAGAAAAAATGCCGAAAAACATGCCAGTAGGTAGTTTTAAAGCCAAAAGTTGTGTGGTGACATCACTGAATCCGAAATCCTCTATTCTCTTTGCTTTAAAGAACGGAAACTACTGAGTTCGCATTATTATTCGAGAAACAATTCGCGTGTGCCGGAAACGTTCAGAGTGTGGCTAATTCTAGCTCCAATTTGCTGAAATTGGTGAAACGAGTATGTGAGCAGGTCTTATCGGAGGCGGGTGGCTATTCAAAATCAGGGTCAGAGTGGTGCCTGCAATAATCCTCATGCAAGTGCAATTATAAATAAGTATCTACTATGTGAACACGAATCAGACCTGAAATGGGTCGGTCGGTAGACAGGGTGAAAAGTCGTATAAAGGATTGTGGTCTGTAGAATTAACTTTTTAAGATTTTTTTTTGAAGAATATAACTTTATTCGCATTAGTAACTTACAACAATTAAGGCACAATACTCACACAGAGCGAAAAAAGTTATTTTTCTACAAACGTCAAAAAATGACAAGGTTCGCGCATTGACAACAGTATGCGAAGTGGCACTTTTTTTCATTTTCATTCGTTACCATGACACCGTGCGCGAAGTAATGTGCGAAATATATTTCGCACACTGGATGTAAACTATATGGGATTTTCATATTCTAATCTATATGGTCCTCAACTCCTCAATCAAGCAAAAAACAAGAAATCGTTTATTTATTAATATAGAACAATAATTAAGGCTTTCAAATTGTGAGAGATATTTTTCTGGCTTTATTTGCTTCAGAACACCACTCTTTAAATTGCTGATATGCATTTTCATACTGCCGCCTCGATTTCTCCGGTAAAAGGTTGGAAATTACGGAATTGGCCGCATCTATCAAGTTAGGTGGGGTACTGCTTAGTTCATCGTCGCTCGAAATTTCCATTCTTTTACAATAATAAATATCACGCACGAAATTGACGCGAATAAAAAGTCACTCCAAAATAATTATCAAGAACTGTCACTTTGAAATAATTGTCAACAAATGCCATTTTATTTCCATAGTTACAGTAATTACTTGATTTGGAAAAATTATTTAAGCCAGTTCAATACTATTTTTCATAGTTATTACTAATTTTAGAACAATATTTTTGACGTTTGTAGAAAAAATTTTGTTTGCATCTCATGCGCGAAATACTTTGGTAATCTCGACTATTTTTTTCAAATCAAAATCAGTTCTCGATCACCAAAGTAGCATTTCGCGCACTAGATACAAAAATAACTATTTTGTATTAAGTGTGTAAAATGAGAGTTGTTTTTTATAGCACATGACAGTTGAAAGTTTATTTGCCAGTCTTGGAGATACAATGTACATAATACATTTTACGTATATAATATTACTGATAATATATATCCTATATAAAGTACAAACTTAACTTATTTATATTAATTAATGGTTGAGGTGATCGCATCAGCTTCACAAGACTATGTAGTCTGTGCGGGAAGCTGTTGCGATTGTTACTCACAAAAATTTTGTTTGTACCTGTAGTGGGTATGATACAGCTCTTGTTAATAAGTCCCAAGTGGCATAATCACAAGGTAACATATACCTGTGCGTGAAATAATGAATGCAGGTATTATCAAAAAGAAAAAATATGTAAATATGAAGAGTATATAGGAATTCAAAAATATGAATTACTGTTGTATGAAGTCTGTTAGCGGAAACTAACTAACTTGAATGTACAAAAATGATAAACTGGAAAAAATATTATATTACTAAACTACAATGAATTAATACAAAAATTCAATCCGAAATATCCATGTTACTTAGCATGTCAAAATATCGAGTCAACATTAGTTTTGCTGAAATATTTTGTAATTTGTTTTCCAAATTGTGCAGAACTTCGTCCCCTCAGATTGCTTATTTTTTCGGGAATTGTGTTGTATATCTTTGGAGCCATGTATACAAATGATTTTTGTGTTGAAGTTTTATGGGCAAATGGTGTACGCATAATCAATCTGCCTCTTCTGTTGTGGGTTAGTTGTGTGTCGATATGCAGCGAATTTTTGTATTTATGTAACGATTTACTAATACTGATACAGCATTGTTGTCTGAAGTTTGGCGCGTTCAGAGACTCGAATAATGGCTTGGAGATTTCAGTTCTTTTTGCTTTGTAAATAACCCTGACGAAGTATTTTTGCAGTGTTATCAATGGGTAAATGTTCGATTTGTATGTTGTACCATAAATACAAATTCCATAGGACAGAACTGAGTGTACTAATGCAAAATATAGCATTCTTTTGATATGAAGTGGTAGTATGACTAGTTTGTGGAAAGTAGGTAGAAGTTTGCGTAACCTATTTGTTATCTTATCAATATGACTTTTCCAGGTCATGTTTTCATCGAATATAATACCTAAATATTTTGTACTTTCAGTTTGGCTGATAATTTCACATTCACAATTATTTTGTTCACAGTTACTTTCATGAAACCTTATTGGTACAGAGAAAGAATTACTGCCTCTCGAGGAGAAATTTATATATTTAGTTTTTTATATGTTAATGCACATTTTATTCTGACAGAACCATGCTCTCATCATGTTCAGATCATGTATTATATTGGTTAGTACTTCACTTTAACTTTTGCTTGAATATAGAAGGGCGGTGTCATCTGCGAAAGTGTAGATTTCCCCTTTGAGTTGCATATTACATAGATCATTGATGTACACGAGGAACAATACCGGGCCCAGCACTGATCCTTGTGGAACTCCATGCAGAGTACTGATAGGTTTACTTTTGATGTCTCCTAGTTTGACATATTGAGTTATCTGTCCTAAATAGCTACGGAACCAATCGAAACACACTCCCCTCACTCCTGCATCGTAAAGTTTGTCCATCAATATATCATGCGACATAGTGTCGAACGCTTTCTTTATGTCAATAAAAATTCCTGTTGTGAACTCACTATGGTCTATCTTTTTTTGGACGCTGGTGGAGAAATTTATGAGAGCTAGTTTGGTACCTTTTCCCTTGAGAAACCCGTATTGGTTTTCTGAGAACAAATTGATGTGTGAAAAGTATTTAAGTAAATTTTCAACAAATATTTTTTCGGAAACTTTGGAGATTATTGGCAGAAGTGCTATTGGACGGTAGTTATTCAGGAAAAATGTTCACCTCCCTTATATATATAGGAATTATTATTGATTCCTTCAACACATCAGGAAAAAAACAGTTTTGTCAGTACACTTTTAATGTCCTGGGCTATTTCTTTTATTATGTATGGTTTGATGTAATCATAGCCTGCAGCTTTTTTAGAGTCCAAGTTTTTTATTTGAGTTTCAACTTCTTCTTCATGAATTAGGAAAAAAGCTATAGAGTCTCTCCTTTGTTTATTTCTACCAGCCATATTCACCTGATTGGGTTTAATAGAATCGTAGATTTTTTGTGTATTTGTTATGAAAAAAGAATTCAGTTCATCACATATTTCTTGTGTTTGTGTGATAACCCTACCATCAATTCTGATTTTTTTATAATTGTATCGTGTTTTTTGTTCCCCTTCAGTTCATTTATTACTTCCCATGTTTTTTTTATATCGTGTTTGTTTTCTGTAATTTTGTTTTCATAGTAAGAGCATTTAGATATCTTTAGTAGTTTTCTGACGTGATTTCGGTACTTTTTATAGTCATTTTTAATTATCTCATCATCTGGATGTTTCCTTACCTTGTCGTATTTCTTCTCCCTTTCCCTTATGCTAACCATTAAGCCATTGGTTATCCACGGTTTAATTTTGATATATTTTCGATTCACCCTCTTAGTTTCTTTACAGTCAATGTAGTATTCAATAATTTTTTTAGAAAAATTTTCAAATCCCTAGTTGACATCGTCTCCATCTAGACAATTATCCCAGTTATATGTTCGTACTTTTTGTTTGAATTTTTGTAAGTTGAATTTCTGATAAGTATTTTCTGAGCCCTGTTCAGCTTTCTCATTGATGATTATTGCTTCGGCTACTGTGAAATGATCTGTTATATCCGTTTGGACTATTGCTGAGAAAATATCACTATTTCTTTCTAGTTTTGAGTAAATATGATCCAAACATGTGCCCCCTCCGCTCACAGAATTAAGTCTTGTTGTATCTTTTATACATCGAATGTATCCATAACTAGGTAACAAGTTGTCATATTCTTGGGTTTCTGGGTTGTCCACATTAAGATCAATATTTATATCCCCAGCGTAATGTACATTTCCTACTCCGCGGGCGCATATTAAAATGTTTTCCATCTCATGAGAGTGTTAATTTTGGCCGAGGCCGCAGGTCGAGGCCAAACATTCTCTCGAATGTGCCACGAAAACACGAATTTTATACACGAAATACAAACAACATTTTTGTACAACTGCGTGTGTGTGAATTTACATCGTCTGAAATACATTAAAAATAAATACTAATACATCTTGACGTGGTTTTTTGTCTCGATAAGTTATAGCTTTTAAACGTCTGTTGTCTTCAAAATATTATCCACTGTTTTCGTAAAATCGTATTCAAAATTTTTTCCTGTCTGAAGAAAATAAGTCCAAAATAATTAGATAATACTTGTCTTTTCCATACATGTTACCATTAATGTTATCAATACCCCCAATACAATTTCACAGCATCCAGTGGTCTTTCTAGGAGTCGTTACTAGAGAAACGGTTTGTTGGCACGCCGCGTGTTTGACTGTTTGACTGTGTTTGCTCGTAGTTCTTTTAATTTCAAGTTATTTTCAAGAAAATGGATGTTGATTATAATAGTGATAGTGATACCCCCTTAGATATATCTGAGAAAGCAAATGCATTAATATCTAATATGTTACCGGCCAAATCCAAGTTAATATTAGGAGAAAACATATGACCAATTTCGTGAATGGTGCGACAAGAAACATGTAAAAAAAGGTTTCTGAAAATGTGCTCACATGCTATTTTGAGGAAAAATCAAACATTATAAAACCTCCTACGTAATGGAGAGTCTACTGAATGTTGAAAAGTACATTAAATGTTTAGGAAAATATTGACATAAGGAAGTTCAAAATTGGTCCCGCTCATTAAGAACAAAAGCGTCGGATACCGAGGAAAGAAACCTAAAGTTTTATCATGGGATGATATCAATAAATTTATTCAAGATGCTGATAACGAAACAAATTTACTTTGTAAGGTACAAATATGATCATAATTTTGTAATATTAGTAGTAATTTAAGCCGTGCTTGTCGCCATGAAAAAAAGTTTCTATTCACTTACCTTCTAAAATGCACCATTTTCGAGATACGGGGTGTTGAAATTTTTAAAAAATAATCGTTTTTTGCGAATATCTCTGGAACCGTTTATCGCACAGAAAGCAGATTTCGTAGGCATTTTCTACTTATAATAAGCTATGTTTTGTGCGGATTTTTTATTTTTTCAAATTCATAATTGGTGAAGATTTTGAAGGGGTAGTGGATGTTTTTTTCTCCAACTTCTACGCCACTGGAAAAAGTACAGTTTTGAGCCTCCTATATAAACCGCCAATGTTTTCTTCACAAAAAAGGTATTCTTGGTCATAAGCTCTATAGTTGACCGTTTTCAAGAAAAATCAACTTTCATGTTGTTTAAATAATGTTTTTTCCTCAAAAAATTGCTGCGTGCATTGAAGCTAACGGCGGACATTTCCAACAATTCAACTGAGTATGATTGTTATTGTTTTTTTTTTATTTTGCAATTAAGAAGTCAACGTTTTGTTACTTGTTTTAACGTTTAAATAAATTTTGTATAATTAGGAAAAAATTATTTAAAAAAAATTACCATGTTTTTCAACATGAAAGTTGATTTTTTTATGAAAACGGTCAACTTTAGAGCTTATGACCAAGAATACCTTTTTTTTGTAGAAAACAGTGGCGGTTCAAGCAGGTGGCTCAAAATCATACTTTTTCCAGTGGCGTAGAAGTTGGAGAAAAAAACACCCACTACCCCTTCAAAATTTTCACCAATTATGAATTTGAAAAAATAAAAAATCCGCACAAAACATAGCTTATTATAAGTAGAAAATGCCTACGAAATCTGTTTTCTGTGCGATGAACGGTTCCGGAGATATTCGCAAAAAACGATTATTATTTTTTTTATTTCAACACCCTGTATCTCGAAAGTGGTGCATTTTAGAGGGTAAGTTAATAAAAACTTTTTTTCATATTTTTGGACGAGCTATCACATCCTGAAGTCCTGCGCATTTATTATGAAACACCCTGTATATTGATTATTAAAATACCTGATACAAAGACCCATTGCGCAAGAACGTTTACTGTTTCAAATTCTGATTATATGAGATATACCGCAAGTATAGAGCACTAAGGCCGCCTCATACAAAAAGTAACCAACATGTGGGGATAAATAAAATAGGAGAAATTCTCAGCTTGATTGCAAAATGGTTTGGAAAAGACATGTATAAGAGCTACACAGGTCACTGTTTTAGGAGAAGCTCTGTAACTCTTCTGGCCAATGCAATCCATAAAACGTCACGGTGGCTGGAAATCTGCCTCCGTAGCAGAAGCATATACAGTGTGTCCCACTTACCATGCTCACCATGGGTATCTTTTTAAAGGTAAGAGATACGAGGTCGGTTAAATGACACCAAATGTGGAATTTATCAATGCCAACTATAATGTGAAAAAATATTTTGATAAAATCTATTCGTTTTTGTTTTATACGCAAATAACAGATTTTGATGATCATTTTCATGTCTCTTGCAAGTGAATTTTGACCCACTTTGGCGGTCCTAATAACTTGAAATTTGGCAGATGTTCATAATTCCGGTGACGGTGCACTATGGAATTTTTAATGTAATAAAAAATAAAAAATGGCTGCTCCTCCAATATGGCGGACGAGATTTGTGATTATGGTCCGATTTCATTCAAAATTGGTATGTGGGGGTTTTTGAGGTCGGAGATCATAAATTCATGATGGCGATTTCAAAATTGTTCTTGTTTTGTATAAATGACGATAACTCTGTTGTTATCAACAAAAAACTTTTACTGTGACATATCATCTGTAAGAGAAAAAAAAGTTATTCATAACTAAGTCATAGTGAGCTATGACCTACATTCGAAAAATAAGAGTTGGTGCTGATATCTCAAATTATAGAAGAGTTGGTATACATTTCATATTTTTTTCGAAATCCCAATGAAAAACTGCCATGAGAATGTGAAATTCCTATTAGAATATTTTCATAAATAAAGAAGTTACGGAGGAGACATGAAAATGATGAAAATCTGTTTTTTGCGTATAAAACAAAAACGAATGGATTTAATCAAAATATTTTTTCACATAATAGTTGGCCTTGATAAACTCCACATTTGGTGTCATTTAACCAACCTCGTATCTCTCACCATTAAAAAGATACCTATGGTGAGCATGGTAAGTGGGACACACTGTATAGAAGATAGTTTGAATAATAAAATTGAGATTTCTAACAAAATATTGAATTGTCCATCTCCTTCCAAACAAATTAAAATATCTGATACAATTGTGGAATCAACTCTTCAAAAAATATCTAACGTTTCTGATCAGCAGCAACATGGAACATTTTCGGGAATTTATGTTGGAAGTAATTGTTCAAATTTTACTATCAATTATTATTCAAATAAATGAAATTGTTTTATGATGTATAATTAATTGATAATTGACTCTGTTAAAAATAAATCCTTCAAAAAGTAATATTTCATGTTCATTTTGTAAATTATTTTGGCAGTGGAAAAAGTCTTTTTTTTCCCGGTGAAAAAAACTCCTTATGGAATTTGGTTCATGGTGGATTTTTTTGAATTGGTATGATGTAGTCCATGTAATTCTCAACCGATGTTACCATTGCGCAAAAATCAACATTCCGCAACATTGCGCAAAAATCAACAGTTTTGCTGCTACGAGGAATTGAAATCACCCCTTGAATCTGGTAACAATATTTTCACTTGTTTCGAGTGCCTTTAAATGTATCGTGGAATGTTAAAATATGCCTGAATAAGGGAAATAGCAAAGAGCGCAAAACGAAAAAAATTCGGTGGATTTTTCTGAATTTTTAATATGATATCGTTTAAGTTATTTTAAATTGAAATTAATGGGGCGACAAACCCCAAAAATAAATAGTTTTGATGCTAGGGGGGCGTTGAAATCATACATTGCTCAGAATAGACTATTCATTATTATAGTCCGAAACAATATTTCTACGTATTTTAGTTTTGATTATGCTGAACAATTGTTTAATTTTGTATAAAAAAAATCTAAAACCTGCCCCTATTTTAAAACGCTAAAAAAAAAATTCAGGCACCAACTGAAATTTAAATTGTTGATGTCTAATTTTTATTTATTTTCAAGGTTTTCGCCCAATTAATCTATATTCAAATATCATGACTACTAAGAAGTCAACCAAATCCACCAATATTTTTTTGAAGGGATGAGGGAATGGTGGAATTAAACAACTGTACGATTTCCTTAACTTGAGCTGATCAAAACATTTATTTTTTTAAAGCATTCACAAGTAGTCGAGAATTATTTTTTTCGTGTTTTAAAATAAGGATTGCGGGTAAGGGGGAAGTTTTACATTTTTTTATAAAAAATTACATTGTAACTGTCCAGCACAATCTAAACTAAAATACGTAGAGATATTGTTTCCGCCTATAATAATGAATAGTCTATTCTGAGCAAGGTATGATTTCAACGCCCCCTGGCATCAAAACTATTAATTTTTGGGGTTTGTCGCCCAATTAATTTCTATTCAAAATAATTCGAACTGCATCATATTAAAAATTCAGAAAAATCCTCCGAAATTTTTTCGTTTTGTGCCCTTTGGGGGGAGGTGGGATAATCATAAAAAACTGCTATTTCCCTTATTCTGGCATATTTAAACTTTCGACGATACATTTAAAGTCACTCGAGAAATATTTTTTTGCGTTTTTTAATAGGAGTTGGGGGGAAGAAGGGGGGGAAGATTTTTTTTATAAAACAGCACAGTATTGTGCAACATTAGCAACAATCAAACAAGTGAAACTATTATTGTTACCGGATTCAAAAATAAATAGTCTAATCTGCGCAAGAGGTGATTTCAACGCCCCCTGGCAGCAAAACTGTTAATTTTTTGGGTTGGCGTAACGGTAAGATTGGTTGAGAATTACATAGACTACATCATACTAAAAATTCAAAAAATCCACTGGAACCCATATTCCATAAGGAGTTTGCGGGGTCCTTTTGCTATCTGGGAATACTTTTCAGTGACAATAACAAATGTTATGTTAGTTTGTCTCTTTCGTGGGGGTGGCGCCACCTACATGTTTTTTCAGTCATCTGCAATAACATAATTTTTTTAGACGTAACTGTATCACGTTTTCTAGTGGAAAAATCGAGTTTTTGAGTATTTTTGTGTAATAAAGATATTCTTGGTAGAGGTCGCTGTGAGCAACTGTTTTCAAGTTATTTAGATTTGAAATAATCGATGCAAGTGAACTTACTACAAATACACTTTTTCTCTGAAAAAATTTCAGTCCTGAAAAATCCGAATTTGTCTCACTTCTCATGGAAACACCCCCGTATTTTCCGTAATTTTATACGTAGAACCATGAAATTTGCAGGATCGATAGATATAGTTGTAGTCAAACATATAAGACAAATAAAAAAAGGCGCAAAAAATGGTCGATTAGCACAAAATTGATTCCCATGCCGCCGACCAGGGTCGGACTAGTACATATGCCACTAAAAATTGTGATGCGTGAAGATTAATCAAGTTAATTTAACAAAAGCACTGTAACTTTTGTATTCATAATAATCCATTTTTATAATTAATAATATCCTTAGATTAGGTAAACAACTGCCCGGTCGAAATCTAATTTTCTAATAGCTGCGCGTACCGCACACAGCTGTGATTTCTATTATAACTACGCCCGACCCTGCATGGAAAAAAATATACCTAATTGCTGTGCGGGCCTTTACATCTTCCGCGCCAAGTGTTACGTGGGGGCGATAGGTGGAATAATTTGAATAAAGTTAGAGATGTCAATAATTTTATTTATTGATTTATTGAAATTTTTGTTTAAAAACTGTGTTTGGTTATTGACAAAATATGAATTAATTTCCTGAACTTATGTAAGTATTAATATTGACTCGCACTGAATGGCGTGGTACTATGCATTTTTGGCAGAAATATGTACTTTTTAATTGATAACGAGAAAACCATATTTGGCACCAAAATTTAATGTAATTGTGTCGGATGAAAACTCTGTTCAAAATACCCATATGATGAATATAATTTTTGAATTTTAGCACAATTGATCATTGACATACCATACTGAGAACCTCCATCAGAAAAATTCACACAGAGTGCAAATCATCTATTAGAAAATCTTCAACTGCGAAAGTATTATTCCAGTTCAAAGTGAAGTAAGTAATTTTTCGCAATAAAATCTGTATAAATAATGATAACGTGGCACTATCCGATCTGAAAATATAGGATTACAGAGAGTTCATATAAATGGAACACAAACAGGGCGACCAATTGGAAAGTTGAATTTATTTTCATTGAAGACCATGTAGGTATATGCACTTATTTGAGAATTACCTTCTCTAGATTATTTTTGAATTATCTGAACAAAAACATCTGAATTCCTGACAATCCAGATGTTTAGTCGTGAATAATGCAGTACTGATAAACACTCTGTATATACGAGAATGTTGTTAATTTTTTTATTTGTTATTCTATTTGTTATAACTTTTAATGAATGATAAATTGAATCATTATACTGCATACATTTTTTTGTATCTTTGTACTTAGTATCGATCTCTAGTATACTCGTTTATCTAAACAAAAAGAATTAATTAAAACTCTCTCAATAATGAATTTGATGCAATTGAAAAATTATTTACCTATGGCGAATTTACCAATAATGCACTAGCTATTTCAAACTCTTGCACCACTTGCCCCCAATATTATGTGACCCTTTCCAGGCAGAGATAGACAAGATAAGACCATTTTTTGCGCCTTTTTTTATTTATCTTATATGTTTGACGACAACTATACACTGCACGCCAGCAGCGATGGAAAAATGGGTGGTTCCTTCGCTGCTGGCGTGCAGTGTATATTACGTAGATTGACCATTCCCGTGCAGTGAGTTCATTTCCAGTGTATCTGTCGATCCTGGAAATTTCATGGTTCTACGTAAAAAATTACGGAAGATACGGGGGTGTTTCCATGAGAAGTGAGACAAATTCGGATTTTTCAGGACTGAAATTTTTTCAGGGAAAAAGTGCATCTGTAGTGATCACGAATCTGTAGGAATTTTGAGCCTATTCTGCCCCCTAGTATGTTTTACCGCAAAAATGGGCTGTTCCATTGCGAGTGGCGGGCAGTGTATATCACTTAGGCCAACCCCATTCAGGTGGTAGGTGCATTTTGAGCATTTCCATCAGTCCTGAGAGTTTCATCATTTTATCTCTATTGTTACGGAAGATACGGGGGTGTTTCCATGAGAAGTGAGACACACTGTATATATTATATATTTCTACATTTCAGAACAATGCAAAATGGATAGGACATTTCAGCAATTGTTGTCAATGAACACACCGAAATTATGCAAAATCCATCAGCATCCATCAGATAAATTGCCTTGGCTTCAGATATGAGTAGAAAATCGGTAAGAAAAATTCTTTAGAGACACGGGTATAAATATAAGACGAAGATTTTATTAGAAGGCTTGAATGTTTTAACTGGTTTTTAAACAATCATGAAAAAAATTTATGTATAATTTAGAACACATATTTTATGCTCGGATAAATCAAGATTTACAAACAACGTTATATTTAATGGGCAAAATACTCGAATTGGTTCACAGAAAATGAGCACCGAATGAACGAAAGCCATTTTCAAGGGCTATTTGGTATAAATGTTTGGGTTGGAAATGGTGGGAACTAGGATTGTTGGACCAATCATCTTTCAGGGCATCTGACTGGAGAGCGGTATTCAAGATTTTCAGAAAATTAAATCAAGGAATTCTCGGATGAATTACCATTGCAAATTAATAATCGGCTTTACTTTCAACAAGATGGAGCACCGACCCATAATGTAATTGCTCTTAGAAACTACTTCGCAGATTGCTTTGAAGACCTACTCATCTCCACGTATGGACCAATTAGGTCGCCTCATCTTTCACTAGATCTGACACCTCTCGATTTTTTTTGAGGGTTTATATCAAAAATTTTGTTTTTGGATCATCTCTAAGAACACTACAAATTTTAGAACAACGCATACTAGAGGCAATTGAATGCATTAAAAAAGTATTTTGGTGAAAATGGCTGAATTTTTGATATGTTGTGCTGGAGTCATTCTGGGTAAAAGTCTCCATTGGCCCGACTCGATCGTATGACTACAATCGACGCTAGAGGGCGACAAATAATGAATTTTGTGATTTTTGGATACATTCAGGAGAATAAAAAAATATCAATATCTCATTTATATTCAATATTGTGTGCGACTGAGCATTCCTAAAATTAGAGAGAAATGTTTTCCATAATACAGAATCATAAAACGCAACTGTTTTTCTATAGGGTTGTCAACAATATAGATACTCAATTTTTCAGTGAATGAATTCGTCTACGAGGTTATAACTTGATTGAGTTTATTATTGAGGATCAATCAGAATGGTTTGTTGAATGATTTTTTATTTTTAAGGTTAATTTTTGCAGTAAATCTTAATCTTAATATTTTACAGTTGACGATGGGCAGGACTTTGCACAGGAAATATATCTAGAACTGTCTGGAAAATCCAGGAAAATACAGGGTGTTGCATTTGAAATAAGAAAGTTGGTATTGGCCGCAATCGACGTATCCGAGCGTTTTTTCGAACACGCCCCCGTTTATTCATTATCAAATTTACTCCATTCGGCTTATACACACTGTATGTGGTAAACAATCGAAAATAGCCTGGTCGTACAAAAAAAGTCTGAGCATCAATTTAAATAATTTGGCCAGTTTTGTTTTCAAGCAAATACAAGCAAGTGCAAAAATTTGAGCTAAGGACAAAAGTCACGATTGGAAAAAACCCCAAGAACTTGGACAATGCTGAGATCTCTTAGCACAAACACAAGTGGCGGTAAAAAATATTTTTTCATGTGGTAAGGTTCACTCCTGCGGATATTCCTACTCAGCTTTGCGAAAGATCCAGTACATCGGTATGAGCACATGCACTAATCGGAAAAGTCTAGCTTGACGGTAATATTATTGACTTAAAAATACCTATGTGGTGAAGGAAAAAGATAATATTTGTTGTAATGAAAATAATTATTGAAAAATTGTATATATTTTCTGAAATGTAAGAATTCACTTAGCCTTTTTTGGAAAGGCAAATTACTCACCAATGAACACAATACAGGGTGAGTCAACAAGATTTTCCTGGTCAATTGTTCCGTTGCTAATCACTATTTCGATTTCTTATATTTTTGTTGCCAAACGGACCATTTAAGACTATCTTCCCAAATTATTCCCATTCATACAGGGTGGCTAACCAAAGTTGGTATTTTTCAAATGAAACACCCAGTATATTTTCATGTATTCCGATCCGCTGTTTCTTTGACTGAACAACATTTTTTTCAATTTTGAAGTCCGTTTCGGCGTTGCCGAGTTATCTAAAAAAATCTAGCTGTGGACTTCTTTTTGAAAATTCAACTATTTCACATTTCGAGATATTTAGTGACGATAATTCGGGAATCGTTAGTCGATATGATGATGTTCATTGCGAATACTGTAAATTTTGAATAAATTTGACAGGATGTTCGGTACAACAACACAAACTTGACCATTTTCAAACATGGATATTTTGATTCCTTCAAATTGAGCACCCTATATTTTCATTTATATCATGACTCTTCACTTTTTTTCTCAATGTCATGCACCTAAATCAACCCGTTTTCGAGACATTCCACATCCAAGAGGTAAGTATCTTTCAAAAGAAAATGTTTGTCTTTTGTATCGTATTTCGAATTATACTTTACAAAAAAAAATCATATTTACCTAAAGACATATTTATTCGAATCGAGACAGAAGACAACAATAATAATTGTAGCAAATGTTCAGTGTGCTTGCCATTTTCACCAATACACAGTCTCAATCTATTTCGGAAATTATTCTCCACACGTTCCAGCATGTTTTCTGAAATTTTGCTGAAAGCAGTACGAATTCTTGCTTTCATATTTCCAGGAGTTGTTGATGGAGTTCGATAGACAACCCGTTTAATGAATCCCCATGGAAAAAAATCCATTTCTTTGAGGTCCGGTTACCTTGGAGGCCACTGAACTGGCCCTCTTCTAGCTATCCATTTTCCATGGAATTTGTTGTCGATGTATTCCCGCACATCAGTCTTGTAATGTGGAGGTGTACCATCTTGTTGGAGCCACATTCTCTGCCTTATTACCAATGGAAGATCATCTAATAAGTTGGATAACTGACGCAAAAACCTTAGATATTTTCTTCCATTAAGATGATCGTTGAAAAATAGCCCAAACACTCGCAGTCCAATGATACCTCCTCAAACATTCAGTTATCAACGTTGTTGGTGATTGACATATTTAACAAAATGAGGATTATCAGTTGCATTATACTGTATATTATGTCGATTCACATGGCCATTGTTGTGAAAAGTGGCTTCGTCCGGAAATAGAAAAAAAATCATGTCCTTTGTTGATTTTATCTACACATTGGCAAAACCGCATTCGCTTTGGAAAATTTCTTTCAGTCAGCTCCTGCATCAACAGCATATGATTTGAATGGAAATTGCATTTTCTCACCATTCGAGAAACGCTACTTTGAGATATTCCCAACTCCCAACTCAGAATACGTGTACTCACATGGGGATTATCGGTAAAATGCAATGCAATATTAACAGTATTTTCATCATTGGTTACAGGATGAGCACGTTAAAACATTTTGTGAAATAATTTTCTGATTTCCTGAAACCTTGTTTTGAGGGCTTGAAATGCTAGCATCTTCTAGCGTCTTCTCTCAGGAAACTTTTGTTCATGTAATCTACATGCCAATAAGCAGTTACCATCACTTTCCCCCAAAGCATAAACCATATGAGCCATTTCCTCTAAGCAATAATTCATGATGCCACATTTGTCAATACAACTGGATTATAGTTTGACAGTTACCTCTATTCAAAAATGCCAATAGTCGTGGGTTCTATCCACCGATTCACCGGTCTCGTGCATGGCATCACACGTTAAAAGGTGAGGGCTGCGTCTTCCCTAGCTCACACAAGTCTCTCGAAGACTTCTGTGGATCGCGCGTAGGGGTGCAATCGGTTGACGGAAATAACAATAACAATTTTAACAACAAATTTGTGAGCAGTCAGCGAAACTGCGAATACCAGTCGCTTCGTTCATGTGGCGTGACGTCACACACTAAAGCGCTGCGTACTATGAAATTATTCTTCCAAGCGCAACTTCAAAGTTCCATAACTTTTTCATTTCTAGAGATATTTTAATGATTCTTTCACATTTTTGTTTCATTTCACTTAAATTTTTAGAATTGATCCATAATAAAGAAATGAAAACAAGTCCATTGAAAGAGAGATGTCCGTGATAAACAACAGAAAATTGTCTGGTCGTATGAAAAAAGTCTGAGCAATAATTTACAGAATTACGTCAGTTTTATTTTCAAGGAAATAAATGAAATTGCGAAAATTTAAGCTCATTAATCCCGCAGGCTGGTGCCAAAACGAATTTTAAACGCCTAAAATAAGAAAAAATTAACAGGTAAGGACCAGGTGGAGAATGTTGTTGAGGTTCAAATTCGAAGGAAAAAAATGTTTGAAAAGGAAAACACTCGAAATGGTGACATGGAAATGCAGTTTAGAGGTTGAAAACGGTGTTTTCGGAGATTTTCGGCGAAACGTGACCTCTTAGCGGAAAATGTTTGAGAAAAAAGTTGTAGATAATAAAAAAACCGAAAACTTTTGTTTACAGCATTTTTCGGCATAACTTCGAATTGACCGTCAAAATGTCAAAAAATCGATTTTTCAGTATTTATTTTTTTCTCGCGTATAAATGATTTGATTCACATGAAAATTTGTATGGATATGTCTTTCTGTTGTCGAATGAGCATGATTTTTTTGCAATTCAGAAGACGACTAGACTTCGAGTTTAGAACATTTAAAAAAAAACACGAACAATTGTCTTGGTGTTTTTTTCTATTTCGAAGGTCTATAAGTTATAATTTCAATTATTGAAATGTCTGCTTCCAAATGGTCTATGTAACTTGTTGGTTTTTGCACTTCCGGGACTAAAGTGCCAATTTAAGTCCCGTATAACAGGGACTAAAATGTATCTTTTAGTCCCTAGGGAGATAACGTTTCATTTCAAATCCCTAGGGACATAAAGTAAAACTCAAACTACCGCAGCTACAATATTAATAACTAGGACAAAACCAACAAAACGTTTTCATTGTAGTTTTCCACTTTTTTCTCATTACACCAATTAACAAAGCCTTCATATTGCTGTTCGTAAATTTTTCTCGGTTTTTTGTATTAATTCTTCCGATATCATGTCAGCTGCCTTATCTATATCAAAATTTGTGGATTCATTCATTTCTCGATTCATTTTCTTGATATTCTGTTAGTTAAGTTACGATTCGTTTAAATGTCAACATTATTTGAAATGTCAATTAATTGAAAATTTTTGTTGAAACTAATGCTATAACGTTACCTACTGAGTAATCCAAGAACCGTGTTTATATAACTTATCAAAATTATTAATTGTATCAATGTTGAAAGTTACAATACTGGGAAGTGCAAAAAATAGCGTATATGCCTCAGGACTAAAGAGATATTTTATCCCTTACGTGATTATTGGCCATCGGGCTCTACGAGCCCTCAGGCAATAAACATCACGTGCGGGATTAAAACATTCACTTAAGTCCCTTCCCGGCGAACATTCAACTTTACAATTATAAGTCATATAATGGTTTTCATCAGATGTCTCATGCGTTATGTTGAATGAACTTAACCGATACGTACTTCAGAAATCGGTCATACTCAAACCATTTTACGTCGAACGTTCGCTTTAATACATTTCAATTATGTTGCATTTTTGATCAAATTAAACGATCAATACCGTATAATCACGAATGTATCACTTGAATGATGATAACTTTGAAGATTGCATATAAACATATTTTTATGTACTTTTTCAAATATTATCTCTTCAATAATTTGCAGACATCAAGATAGATATGAAAATATCTAACTTTTTTAAATATAATCGTATATACATCTTCATCAATATAATCAATAGTAAGACCAAATAGCTACGTATTATTGCATATTTTGCCAGACGTAATTTATGTGCCCCAAAAAAATATATATAATTATTGATCGAAATAATCAATAAAAATTATTAAATCATTAATACATATCTTGAGTGACGATAATTTTGAAAACCGAAAATATGCGTATTATTTATGTGTGTTTCCAAAAATCGTCTCTGCATAGTTTTCTTGGCATCAGGCAAAATATGAATATTTTAAATATTTCCTAATATAGTAATGAAAATATTATATTTTATTCGATAATAATAATAATAATATTTATTTCGAAAATCACATATATATATATATATATATAAAGATTACATACACATTCAGAACGAAATATTGGTCATAACAATATAATATCTAAGAATTTAACAAAGAGGCATTTAAGTAATCTTGTACTGTATAGGGTTCAATATCTACCAGAATTTTGTGTATTGCATTTTTGAAAAGGTTTCGACTTTCTATCAGTCTAATATTCTGAGGTAATTTATTGAACAGTTTCATGCAAGAATATTTTGTGCCCCTTTCTGTAACAGTCAGTCTGTGAATTGGATATATGTAGTACCTGTCTCTACTATTGTATGAATGTGTTGGTAAATTTGCGTTGAAATAATCCTTATTATTAAATAGAAATATTAGACATTCTTCAATGTAAATTGCTGCAACAGTTAGAATTTTATTACTTTTAAAAACGCTTCTGCCGAAGCTCTAAAACCAAGCTTTTTAATAGTTCTCAGTGCTCTTTTCTGGCATATAAATATTTTTTCTACTGAGTTGCTACTACCATAGAAAATTGAACCGTATCTAACAATAGATTCGAAATTTGAAAAGTAAATGACTCTCAGACCATCTTCACTCAGGTACTGTGACATTACCCTCAATGTATAGCAGACTGAGTTTAATCTTTTAGTGAGTTCTACTATATGACTTTCCCATGATAGAGCTGCCTCTAGTATTACTCCTAAAAGTTTTGTTTCTGCACCTATATTGATATTAGCTTCATATAACTGAATGCTATTTGGATATTGTAACTGCGTCCTACTTGTTTTGAACATTAGACAATTTGTCTTTTTTTCGTTTAATAGTAGTTTCTCATTCAAGATCCACTCTGACATTGTTGTAAAGATATTTTCTGCATTATCAAGTATTGTTCCGAAATCCTGTGCGGTTATTAAAATGTTGGTATCATCAGCATAATTAGTAAGAAAGCAATTCGTGTTCGCTATACAGTTGGGCATATCATTTATATACAAGATGTATATTATTGGACCAATTATACTACCCTGTGGAATTCCCATTTTAACAAGTTCCGTTTTAGACTTAACATTCTCACCCTGTTTGGTAATTATTGTTTGCTGAGATCTTTCTGATAAATAAGAAGTTAACCAGGCGTACACATAACCATTTATTCCATATAGTTTTAATTTTTTCAGTAGAAGTTGATGATTTACACAGTCGTAGGCTTTTGTTAAGTCCAAAATTAAACCCATTATAACTTCATTTCTCTCAAGTGCCTGCAAGATGTTTTCAGTGAATTCATAAAGTGCTGTGTGGGTTCCCTTTCCTTTTAAGTATGCATGTTGACCTGTGCAGAACATGTCGTTTTGTAGTAGGTAGTCCATTAATCTATTGCTCATACATTTTTCAAACACTTTTGAGAAACTTGGTAGTAGGCTAATTGGTCTGTAATTTTCAATTTGTGTGACATCACCTTTTTTATGTAAAGGTCTGATAGTTGCTAATTTCAATCCATCTGGAAACACCCTTCTAAAAGATATACTAACTGCATATGTTAAAGGTATAATGATCTCATTTACACAACATTTTATTAATGAAATTGGAATTTCATCCTCACCACTGCTTTGTTTATTTTTAAATTTTTTTATCATAAACAAAATTTCATTTTCTGTAATTGGCCTAAGAAACAGATCTATCAGCTTGTCGATCCATTCAACGACCGAATAACTATGTATTTTTGCATACTTCACCTGACGTAAGTTGAATGACTGAAGAATTATATTCATTTATTGATCAAAATAATCGATATAAACTATTGTATCGTGGATACATCTCCTGGGTAATGATAATTGTGAAAATCGAATGTAAATACATTATTTAAATATGTTACCAAACTTTGTCTGTCCAAAGTTATCCTGGTGTCTGACAAAATATGTGTACTTTTCGTTTTCCATGATATGGTAATAAAAACGTTTCGTTCAGATCAACACATTTTCTTACCAAATAACCATGTATTTTTTCATACTTTTTTCAACTTAAGTTAAATACTTGAATAATTATGTTCAACTATTGATGTAATTAATCAATAAAAAGTATTTCATTTATATATCTTTTGAACGATGGTAATTTTGAAAATCGATTATAAACATATTACTTATATATGTTTCCAAACATTGTCTCTCCAAAGGTTTTCTGGCAACAGGAAAAATATGAAAATTTTACAAATTTCCTAATATAGTAATGAAAATATTATATTAGATTAGATACATTTGACGACCAAATAACTATGTATTTTTGCATACTTTGCCTGACGTACCTAAGTTGAATATCTAAAAAAATTTATTAATTTATTGATCAAAATTAGCGATATAAACTATTATATCATAAATATATCTCTTGAGTGATGGTAATTTTGAAGATCAAATATAAACATATTATTGAAATATGTATCCAAACATTGTCTAACACTGTCTCTCCAAATTTTTCCTGACATCAATATCATATTGGATTCGATCCATTTTATGAACAAATAACCATGTAACTCTGGGTACTTATTTACATACTTTGCCTGACGTGAGTTGAATATCTAAAGAAATATGTTCATTTGTTGATCAAAATAATCAATATAAACTATTAGATCGTTTATATATCTCCTGGGTGATGATCATGTTGAAAATCAAATCATTTATATATGTTTACAAAAATTGCCACTTCAAAGTTTTCTAGGTATCAGACGAAATGTGCATATTTTTTATTCCTCATAATATAGTTATGAAAATGATTTATTCAAATTGATACTTTTTACGATCAAATAATTATGTATTTTTGCATACTTTGCCTGACGTAAGTTAAATACCTTAAAAAATATGTTCAGATATTGATCAATATAATCAATATGAAGTATTCTACCCAACGATAGGTGTCGCTGCTATTGAAGTCATCATCTCAAACTCAGTAACAGTATATGAATACTATCAAAAGCTTTTGTGAATTGTCCATTAGTTATTGGACCTCTTGGGTTACCATGATAACATGCACTAAGGGCCTAATATGCTGCTTGGCTTGTACCTACAATATACCATGATAACCATTTTCAGTCTTTGGACATTGTGCATAATAGGTCATTTAGATAATGAAAATATGTTCTTTGGACATTGTGCATATCACGTCATTTTGATGATGAAAATGAGATCAATGAAATATGACGTTGATACAACGCTGAAATTTGGGACTTTTCGCCTAAGAAAAGACCGTCGTATTGGAAACATAAGTTTTGAATCATTTACTTGACATATGTAACAATATGCTATTTGGACAGTGAGCATGATACGTCATTTTGATAATGAAAATATGATCATTGAAGTATGATGTTGATACAACGCTGAAAATTGAGAAGAAAATACGTATAATGGATACATATTGATGATGTTGACCATCATTCATGAGACGTTAAGTTTATGTTCCACATATGTAACAATTTAAAAAATGTTCACCGGGTTGTTATATAATGTACTATTATCGATCGCTAAACCGCTTAAAATAGAGAGAAAACTCTTCATGAATCATAATTTTCTCAATATTTTCAATTAGTTTCGACACCATTATTTTTATAACAAAAAGCATTAAAAAATTTATTATAAAATATTTCAATGTATAATTACAGTACAAAATTAATTTATTGATATCATTTCTATCCTTTTTACAAATATTGAAAATCATTGAAAATAATGAGAAAATCATGATTCAGAGAGAATCAATTTTAAGCGGTTTAACGATCAATAAACCACCAAGTTACATATCCCATTTTAAAATAGATTTTTCAACAATTGAAATACTCACTTATAGACCTTCAAACTACAATAAAACAACAAGACAATTGTTCGTGGAAAATAAGGTTATTTTTTTCGAAAAATGTATCTAACTCGAAAACAGAATTGCGAAAAAAATCTTGCTCATTCTACACCAATAAAGACATATTTTCGCTAATTTCCATCTGAATTAAATCATACATACGAGAGAAAAAAAATAAATACATATCCTTCTGAACAATTTCCGCTAAGAGGTCACGTTTCGCCGCAAATTGCAAAAAATCGTTTTCAACCCCTAAACTGCATCCCCATTTCACCATTTTGAGTGTTTTCGTGCTTAAATATTTTTTTCTTAAAGTTGGAACCTCAACATCAGTTTCCACCTGGTCCTTGCCTGTAACTTTATTTTTTCTTCACAAAAATTAAAGGCATCGGTCTACCAGCTAGAGACAAAAGTAACGATTGGAACAAGACCTCAAGAACATGGACAATGCTGATATCTCTTAGGGCCAGTCTTTTCTGTTCCAGTTAAACTCCAGATAACTAACTAATAGTTTAGATGGTGAATGACATTCTTTAAATGACATATGAAGGATCACATTCTAACCATTAGTTAATTAATCTGGAGTTTAACTGGAACTGAAAAGACTGGCCCTTAGAAGCACAAGAAGCTGTAAAACACACATTTTTTTGTTCGATGATGTTTACTCCTGCAGACAGTCCTACTCAGCTCTTTGGAAGATCCAGTGCATGGAGCACATGGACTATTCGGAGAAGTCTAGGTCGACGGTATTCACAACACATTGACGTTTTCATGATCAAACCTATTCAAACATTAGAACCGCCTATTCCATTCAGTGCATTTCATTCATAATTCCCGGATTATGTTGTTGACAACGGTATCAAGATCGAGTAACGAGCGGAAAACAAAGCCAACTCACCTATTTACGCTGGCGCTCTGAAATCAATGGCGACCTCTCATATCTTCTTCGCGAAATTGGCACTCTTCGGCACACCACTTGCCGCTAATTAAAAATGGGTCGTTATCAGAGAACGGCGGCGTCCCGATTATCAGCGTCCCGACGGCTGAACAATCTGAAGGAGTGAGTCTAGACGACAGGCGTCTGTCCGACACAGCCGCATGCGCGCAACAAGTAATATGCAACTCCATACGCGAGGAAAACTACCCTTTTCCTACTATTGTTCTCCCTCATTCATTTTCAGATTGCGTGCGGCTTATCTCGTCTAAATTGATGATGTCGTTCGACATGATATTCTCTCATCTGTTTTTATGAAAGTTCAGCGAGAGGTTATTGAAGTACGAAGCCGAATTAATTAGTCGCGAAATCCTCCGAAGGGAACTCCAGAATATTGTACTTCCATAATATTATTTTTTCTACAACCACACTCCAAAACATGCTTTTCTGCATAGTTTTACGTTCGCAAACATGATTATTTCTCATAATAATTGAAATTTGACATTAGTGTGCCGCAAAGTGACATTTTTGTGCCACAAAGTGACATTTCTGTGCCAAAATTTTTCAGTACCTAATTTCTAAGCAATACAGTTTTCGTGACAGCAAGGTGAAAGTATATTTTGAAAATTCTGCATTTCGAAGGGATATTCGATCAGGCAACTTCAAGAATGAATAGACAAAGTCTATTGGTTTATATAATATGAGGAAAATTGTCGTATAATTCATAATATTCTGAACAAAAATCATAGACATCACTACTGTTGTCTCATATACCCACATACACACTATCCATTGCTAGGCAACGGAGCAACATCTATCGAATCATTTGAATGTCAACAATCGTCAAGCATAAAATATTCGTAAAATATTCTTGTCCCGTCATTTTTTAATGAGATTGAACTAAAATGGATAGCGACAGTTCTGAAATTGAAAATACTCCGCCAGAACTAAGAGAACAAGTTAATTCATTGTCATTGAATTTACTACCTTCAACTTCAAGAGGAAAATATGAAAATGCATACAAACAGATTATGGATTGGAAGGAAAAATACAAAACTAAAAGTGTTTCTGAAAATATAATTTTGGCATATTTTGAAGAACTATCCAAACCAAGAAAAGCCTCTACTCTCTGGTCAATATTTTCAATGCTAAAATCGACTATTAATATTAGAAATATCAGAAAAAACAAGAATGAGAGCGGCTTAAAATCCTCTCCCTCTTCCCTTGCTCCTCTTGGGCATCATGAAGCTAAGAATGAGTCACTGACATTTCATTCCGTCTTATAGTATAGTATTATTTTTAGCAAAAAGGGTGTTGTAGAAAAAGTATAGTGTGTAACACGAGCAGAAATGCAATTTCTCACTCGTTTGAATTGCAGCACTCGCTTGCGCTCGTGCCGCAACTTTTTCAAACTCGTGAGAAATAGCACTTTTCTGCACTTGTTGCACAATATACTATTTTCTACGACAGTGCGTAAACTAAGCTTTTACGCTCTGCTGACAAGTGCGTAAAGTAATACTTTTTCTCACAAGTGCGTAAAAAATTCGCCTGTGCGTAAAATCATCAACTGTGCGTAAAGTAATTTTTTCTACAAACGTCAAAAAATGACAAGGTTCGCGCATTGACAACAGTATGCGAAGTGGCACTTTTTTTCATTTTCATTCGTTACCATGACACCGTGCGCGAAGTAATGTGCGAAATATATTTCGCACACTGCATGTAAACTATATGGGATTTTCATATTCTAACCTATATGGTCCTCAACTCCTCAATCAAGCAAAAAACAAGAAATCGTTTATTTATTAATGTAGAACAATAATTAAGGCTTTCAAATTGTGAGAGATATTTTTCTGGCTTTATTTGCTTCACACCACTCTTTAAATTGCTGATATGCATTTTCATACTGCCGCCTCGATTTCTCCGGTAAAAGGTTGAAAATTACGGAATTGGCCGCATCTATCAAGTTAGGTGGGGTCCTGCTTAGTTCATCGTCGCTCGAAATTTCCATTCTTTTACAATAATAAATATCACGCACGAAATTGACGCGAATAAAAAGTCACTCCAAAATAATTATCAAGAACTGTCACTTTGAAATAATTGTCAACAAATGCCATTTTATTTCCATAGTTACAGTAATTACTTGATTTGGACAAATTATTTAAGCCAGTTCAATACTATTTTTCATAGTTATTACTTATTTTAGAACAATATTTTTGACGTTTGTAGAAAAAATTTTGTTTGCATCTCATGCGCGAAATACTTTGGTAATCTCGACTATTTTTTTTAACTCGGCTGCGCCTCGTTAAAAAAAATCAGTTCTCGATCACCAAAGTAGCATTTCGCGCACTAGATACAAAAATAACTATTTTACACACTGTTCATACATTTTTGAAAAATACAGTATTTTGCGTCAAATATAATTCGGAAGTCTTTATTTGATATAAAACCCTCCTTTCCTGCAATATTAGGACCAATAAGGGACGTATGCCTCGATAATACGCTGTTCCTATAGCTTTCGAGCCGGTAATACCGCTTTGTCATGGCAACCACGTATCCAAACAACAATGGAGAACTCAATATAATCTTGCTACTAATATAAATGTCAGTCTAACACACTTCATTTCTATCAGGCATTATCTATAACTATTGAAGAATTCACGAGAATGGAACTGTTTCTACTTTGTTGGTACGTGAAACTATCTCAATAAATACTACTCGTGCTCACAATGCTATCGATAATTCTGTCAGAAATCTTAAACTCGATCAAATTGCTTTGAGGTAACACCACTCGTCCTAAAGGAGCAACTTGATCTCGTTGATTTCTACCGGCCTATCTCACTTCTATCTACGTTGGCTAAACTATTTGAAAAACTAGTACACAAAAGACTATTATCATTTTTGATTGCATGTAAGATCATATCCCCTAATCAACATGGATTTTTAAGTAAAAGATCAACGTCCTCGGCAATGTATGATATAACACAAAATATCTACAAAAAAATGGATTCGAAACACTGCTCATTTAGCTTAGCGTGTGATTTTAAGAAGGCTTTTGATAGTGTCAGTTTTGAAATCTTACTGATAAAATTGGACCATTATAGCATTAGAGGCGCACCTCTAGAATGGTTTACCAGCTATCTTACAGAGAGACAGCAGGGGGTGAGCCTTCCAACAGATGAGAACATGGCTTACTCTGACTGGGGTTTAATAAAAACAGGTGTCCCACAAGGTTCCATTTTGGGACCACTGTTATTTATTTTGTACATAAATGACCTGCCACGGAATATTACCAAAGCAAACACAACAATGTTTGCAGATGATACCCTATTCCTAATCAATGGAATCAACTCACAGGAGTCCATTGAGAATCTAAAATTCACTATAGACCAAATAACTGACTGGTGTGGAGTAAATAATATAGGAATAAACTTCTCCAAAACCCACTGCGTTGACTTCTGTCAGAGACTTTCTGATGCTCCCATGGTTGCTGATTTCAATGTTTCTTTTGTAAACGAGAGTAAATGCCTTGGTTTCATCCTGGACTCTCAATTGAACTGGAAATAACATATTTTACACCTTACCAAAAAACTGAGTAGCACCTGTTTTGCTCTCAGAATTTTGAAAGGGCACGGTATGAGTATTACGGGATTACTATCGAATGCATTCCGAGCACTCGTGGTATTACCCCCGATAATACGACGACAATTCAGATAATTAATCATTCAAATTAATGATATAATTGCTAAAATTTGGCAATATAATAACTGTCGAAGAAAAAACTTTGTGTGAAATACTAAAGGGCTTTTTTATACACGCTCATACAAAAAAGTACTACTTTACGAAATTGTATCATAAATAGCTATTAATGATACTTAACTCGGAAAGAACAAACACAAGCATGGTTGGTAATATTCCGGTGGCAGGGAAGGTGTTTGTGGCCGATGAAGTGCGATGGGATCACAAGAGTTTTTCTAATGTATTTTGACCTGCGGAATCCAAATTTCGAGGGTGATAAGCAGGGAAAGCACTCAGAAAATTGTTATGGACGATTTTTCGATGAAAATAAAAAAATCAATGTTTTCCAAAAACAAATAACGCCATAATATTGTCGTGAATTGGGGTTGATTCACGACTAACTAGGTAGATACTGATCATTCATAGATTTAAAACACTTTAGAAAAATATAAAAACATTTATTTTACTATGTACAAATATGAGATTACGACGATTGAATTAAATGAAGGAATTATTAAATTAAAGAATTAATGAATCAAAGAATTAATGAATCTCTCCTAGACTAGTTATTGATTGAATGAATAATTTAAAAAAGATCTTTACTTACAATACATATCGGCATTTACATTTGAGAAACATTTTCCTTCTATCTAATATCTGATCTTCCAAACTCCCCCCATAGCCCTCACTAGCTGCGGGCACGGCAGGACTCTAAACTCGACTCGACTCGACTACCAGATCGAACTATCAGTGGCCTTTTTGAAAACTCTTGTTTATGTTCTGTTGAGGACAAGTTGTGTCTCAAAATAAAATATCTTCGCTCACGTACTGAATTGTAGAAGGTAAAACGGTTACCGACGTATTGAATGATAATGAAATATTTTAATGTACAGGATGTTCCATATATTTTTGACAATACCCACCGTTCAAAATCGCGCGCCTCGAGCGATTATATTAAAACCAACTGACAATTCGATACAGGTTTACAGAAACTATGAAATTAATACCATGTAAATATAAATATACAAATAAATATGCGCAGAAGAAGTCTGCTTGCACCATCTCCATTTGAATTCTTCTCCTCCTTGCTGCCTTTTCCATCTTTGACTGGTTCATTTCGGTTCCATTCCATTGTACCATGGTTCATCGTTGCCTGGGTACAATAATTGGCTCATCAATTTAGTCAGGCTTGGATTGGCTTTGCTGGACCAGGTATGGTATGACCCAAACATACTGGACAAACTGTATTTGACATCAATCTGCCTGCCGGGACCTGACATGGCTTCAGTGGACTTGACATGGATTTGCCTGCCGGGACTTGGCATGGCTTGGTCCTGTTGGACTCCATTTTGGCTCTGCTTCCCTTTATTTGGCATGTATCGGCCTGCTGGGACTTGGCATGGCTTGGTCCGGTTGAACTCCATTTTGGCTCTGCTTCCCTGTATTTGGCGTGTATCTGCCTGCCGGGACTTGGCATGGCTTTACTGGACATTGGCACTGCTTGGTCCGGTTGGATACCCTATATTGGCTCAGCTTTACTAGACAACATGGAGCTTGACATGGTAGAACTTGGCTCTGCTCTATCTCATTGAATGTGAGAATGCTCAACTCGACATGGCTGTGGAAACTGTGGCTTCATCACGATTCACCTGGGGATTCTCTTGGAGTGGTACAAGGCTGAAGACTCTTCCGCGTTCCTTACAGGAGGTACAGTTCATATAATTCAAAAATAAAAGTTTAGGTAAACATACTGCTATCATCTAATTTTACAACAAATACCGTGCCCCAAAATATATTAAAAACCAATCAACTTATTATAAAATTATTATGAAAGTATATGCCCGCAATAAAGATCAAAAATATTTTTCAAATATTTCGAAGTAACACATTGACCCCAATATTTTACTAATTATAATATAATCAAACTTTTTTTTTTTTCAAAGTATCGTAATAATATCCCATTCAATTTCTAGTAATTATCTCATTTTCCATTGATCCTTGCCATTCTTTTTCTCTTTCACAACTTATAAAAATACCACCATCTGTCATACGAGGCTAATTTTGTGATGCGATACCCTGATATTCTTTGCCTAGGATTAAACACAGAATATCACAAAACAATTTCACACTCGCTTTTCACAATCAACAATTTCTATTTCATTCTGTTCGACTTCATTCATCACTTATTACCCACTAAACCACTGTGCACAATTTTATCATTAGGCAGTTTCATACTTCACCCTTTACTTGTCGGCCATTGCCTACACCCTTATGCCGTTTTCCTACGAACTCTTCTCTTTCTCTTGATTCTAAATCGCTCTAAAGAACTATTGTATGCACACATAGCATGCAATCTACGTGAATCATATCCGTTTTCGCATTTTTGTAGATACTCTATTAGTAACTGGACTCTGCTCTCATCATAGGTATTCCGTATTCCTACAACATAAAATAAATCATCATAGTATCAATACAACTTTCAATCGCGATTCCATTGTCAAATTCTCTCTGACAAAATCGTGTATTCATACACCAATAAGGATTCAACAAATTCCTTTCTCATAAGCTTACTCGATACGACTTCCAATCGCGCTTCAATTGTCAAATTCTCTGACAATATCGTGTATTTAGGATACACCAAGGAATCAACAAATTCCTTCCTCATTATTCTGACAACTCGTATACTGCGCCTATTGGGTACTCTCCAAAATAATGTTTTCTCATTTCTCATCTGGCCATGCTTTCTCTGAAGCTCATCTCTTGTGATTCTTCAAAAAAATCCCTATGGTGCCACGAATTCTAGAAAGGCAGCGGCCGTTCCTTTCTTTCTTGTTTCTGCCAACGTACTAATCTCAGCTAGGGGCTATCTGCTAGGGGCTAGGGGGAAGCTGAAGATTCAGAGTAAAGTAGTAATAAATTTGTAACTACGCGTAATTACTCTCATGAACTCGAAATATAACAATTTTACACAAATTATTCTTGTAAAAATCAATAGGGAAAACAACAAAATTCAAATAATTATACTGAAAATAAATCGTTAGAACTTATCATCAATAGCATTTTTATTTAATCTTCATAAAATTTTCTGGAGTTTATTACGTACGAAATAGCGTACTTTCGTCAAATAATATTTTTATTCAGAAATGCTATTGTTGCACAATACTTGGGAGAGATTCATTCAGAAACAAAACATATGGATCAGCAATTTCTACCTAGTTGTACCGAATCTAGGTCAAGTTCAACGTTTATGAACTGCAACGTAAATACGACTGAGTTGAATTTATCACTATACTTTCAAATAACTAACAAAATATAAATTGGACCATTATGAAGAATGAATCCAAAACTAAAGCACGGCAACCTCCACCACTTGTCGTGAATTGGGGTTGATTCACGACTAACTAGGTAGATACTGATCATTCATAGATTTAAAACACTTTAGAAAAATATAAAAACATTTATTTTACTATGTACAAATATGAGATTACGACGATTGAATTAAATGAAGGAATTATTAAATTAAAGAATTAATGAATCAAAGAATTAATGAATCTCTCCTAGACTAGTTATTGATTGAATGAATAATTTAAAAAAGATCTTTACTTACAATACATATCGGCATTTACATTTAAGAAACATTTTCCTTCTATCTAATATCTGATCTTCCAAACTCCCCCATAGCCCTCACTAGCTGCGGGCACGGCAGAACTCTAAACTCGACTCGACTTGACTACCAGATCGAACTATCAGTGGCCTTTTTGAAAACTCTTGTTTATGTTCTGTTGAGGACAAGTTGTGTCTCAAAATAAAATATCTTCGCTCACGTACTGAATTTTAGAAGGTAAAACGGTTACCGACGTATTGAATGATAATGAAATATTTTAATGTACAGGATGTTCCATATATTTTTGACAATATTCCGCATAAAATTCTCTACAAAAAGATATTCGCAAGTTTTTCTCCAAAATGCACCGTTTTCGAGTAAAACTTACTCATAATTCAGTCAAATAATGATATTTTCAAGATCACCATGTCCCAAATTATCAATATACAGTACTATGCAAATGTATGGAATAAATTCATTATTTCTGGATATAAACATATATTGTAAAATTCCTCGAACACGTCGATTTTCTTTTCCGATTGGCCAATTTTTGAACTCCACCTTAAATATATAGGGTTATCCGCATTCGAGTAAAAACTACTTTAGTGATATTTTTAAATGGGACACCCAGTGTATTTTTCCATTTTTGGTTAGGGATCGTCATTACAAATCTAGTTATACCAGGTTTGATGTGATTATGTCAAACGGCTGCGGAGATATGAGCACAAAACTTCTCCATATGCCCAATGAGTGCGACAGAAACTTTTGAACTTCCGAATCGTGTGAAGTCTCAGTCATACTCATTGGACATACGAGGAAGTTTTTTGCCCATATCTCCGCAGCCGTTTGACATAATCTCATCAAACCTGGTATCACTGGATTTGTAATGACGATCCCTAACCAAATATGGAAAAATACACTGGGTGTTCTATTTAAAAATATCACTAAAGTAAATTTTTCTCGAATGCGGATAACCCTATATATTCAGGGTGGGGTTCAAAAATTGTCCAATCGAAAAAAAAATCGACGTGTTCGAGGAATTTTCCAAAATATGTTTGTATTCTGAAATAATGAATTTATTTCATTCGGTTGCATCGTACTGTATGTCTCGACTATGAATAACGAAAGAGACATTCCTGAAAAAAATCATTCGTGTGGATTTCTTGGCACTGAATTTCCCGATACTTTTACCTTGCATGAAAGTGGCATTTTTTTATTCGCGAAGCTCACGTCGCGGACGATTTTCTTATAGTATCAATTAAAACGGGTTCAGCACCTATTTTGTCATGATTGCAAAGTATTTCAGTAGAGAAAAAACTGAAAATTTTGCGAAAGTACAACAATTTTCCAGAAAATTCACTTTTTTGTTGAAAGAAAAAATTATAGTTCTTTCTTTTTGTCAGACACAATTTCTGCCCAAGACATTTCCAAGGTCTTGAAAAAATGGAGTTTGAGATAGTTAAAAATTTGGAAAAAAAAACATTATAATTCATATTTAGATCTCAATTATTCAATAACTCACTTATATAATTTGAAGGTTAAAAACCATTGGATTTCATTAATTTATATTTTACGATACTTTTCAACGTCAATATGTTACTAAAATTAGTTGTTCCCACTACAAGGCAATGTACTCAGACGACTGAACACAATATCGTTTCGAATAATTGCAGCTTCTTTTATCCTCTCCCATTTTCTGTGCTTGAAAGAATACAACCCCCCTCGGAACAAGACGAGGACAGTAGATATAGATAATCTCTGCAGCAGCGGGCACAAAGAGCTGCTGGCGGGAGATTTCAATGCGAGGCGAGCTGAGTGAAATTGCCCAGGCCTGATGAACACGAAAGGAAAGACGATCTGGAACTACTCTGTGGACAATGACGTAGTCATTGACTTTCCAGGTACCCCAACGTTCTTCCTCTGGAACGGACTTAGGCCTGCTATATTATCAATAAAAATGTCACAGACATCTCAGAGCTCCGAACAGCCTCTGAGTTGATTACGGATCATGAGCCGGTACTCTTTTCAATCAGGGGAGGGCAAGCCCCCAAGAAGATTAAAATTACCTATGATTACTGAACCACTGATTGAAAGGAGTACAGGAGAATCATGAGCGAAAAAACAACGATCACCCCGCAAATCGAAGATAACAACATAAATCGGGAGACTCAGAGGCTGATAGAAGACATGCAAAACGCGAGAGACATCACTACCAGGAAGAGGGGAGTAAGAGAGGAGTGGGATTTGCTTCCATGTCACATCCTAGGTCTAGTTAAACTGAACAACTAGGATCGGAATAAATGGCAGGCCACCCGGAACCCGGTACATCGTGAGCATTTGATGCACCTGGGCCAGGAAATAGAGGCACAAATCCAGAGCCATAAGGATGAGACCTGGAAGAGAAAAATGGAAGATCTAAATGTCGGAGACACTTCCCTGTGGCGAATGACGAAGGGCTCCGAAGGAATCACAAAGTCATACCAACCGAAAGGAATGGTAGAAGACAAGATGGACTGATCCAGGGAAAGCAGAAATGCTTGGCGAGTATTACCAGAGCTCATTCCAGGCGGGTCAGACACTATGCCAGAGCACGCGGAGATCCTAGGGAAGTCAGGGAGTTTAGGACAACACTCAAGACCGTCATGGATGTCAGAACCTACTCAAAGCTGATGGTCAGCTTCGAGGAAATTCAAGAAACGATCAGGAGGCTTCCAAGGAACAAAGCGCCTGGCATAGACAAGAGAGACGCAACGCTGCTCAGAAACCTCCCAAAGATATATCTCGTCCAGCTCCTCCATATCATCAATAGGATTATTAGATGGCAACACTACCCAGAGTGCCTAAAGTAGGCGGAGATTGTCCCTATCTTAAAGGCAGGACAACCAGACACGCAAATCAAGAGCAATCGCCCAATCTCACTGCTTAGTGCGGTGGCCAAGTTGGTGGACAGAATCCTTCTCAAGAGATTCAGAGATCTTGAAGAAAGGCTCGAACTCGTCCCGGCGGAGCAGTTCGGCTTCCGGAGGGGTCACTCAATGACCTCTCAGGTGGCACGGATTGTCCACGAGGTGTGGGGGGGCTTCATTCATGATCTCAATACAATTATGGTCTTGCTGGATATAGAGAAGGCCTTCGACACCGTTTGGATAGAGGGGCTTGTCATGAAATTGTTAAGGGTAGGCATGCCTGAACACTTGGTACGAATAATGGACTCATACCTAGTCGGCAGAACCTTCAGGGTTAAAGTGAATGACATATGCTCCACGGTGAAGGAAGCCGAATCAGGAGTGCCGCAGGGATCAAGCTTGTCTTCACTCTTGTACTCGTTACATACGCATGATCTCCTCATGTCAGTGAACGTGAGCACGGCTGTATATACTGACGACACGGCAATATATGCCCAAGCGTCGGACAGCAACACAGTCGCGGTTCGGGTGGAAACACACGTACAGGAGCAGATCGTGACGTATCTGGCGAGAAACAAAATAGTAGTGAATCCAGATAAAACAGAGCTTATGAATTTCACGAAGAAGCGGAAGCATTCCAAGGTGACCATCTTTGGGGGATTCAGAGCTCTGGGTAATCGGATAGACGAGTGCGAGTCCGTGCGGTACCTGGGAGTACAACTGGACAGGGGATTAACACTCGGGAAACATGTCAGCTTTGCAATTCAATGAGCTGCGGGCACTATGAGAATGACATACCCGTTGATAGCGAGGAATTCTAAGCTGGCCATGGAAACCAAAGGTCATCAGGCCATCAATGGCATATTCATGCCCAGTAGTCTGCATCCTACCCAAACTTCACACCCTGAGGATGGAGAGGATGCAGAATAAAGTACTCCGTGTCGTTACGAACAGTGACAGATACATTGGGCTGACTGCACTAAGGAGCTAAGGGAGATAGTCGATATTCCAACCATCGATGAATTTATCAAACAACAGTCTGATAAATCCTTCAGACACTTCATCCTTGGAAGCTTGCTGACTAGGAATATGACAGCAGTTCGTGCCCACCATAACAGGCCAACAAAGCATGGTGGGCTTATATACCGCGCGCTAGATATTTTCCGGGAGATCCCAGATGACGAGTGACACCAACTCTTGCAACCACCCAAGTCTAAGCCCGTTTTTTCCGGGCTCGTATGGAAAACTCGATGATGTAATGTTCCTAATAGTATGATGTCTTCCTTATAAGTGAACAACACCCCCTGCATAACAGCCAATACAGCATATACAGCCTGCGTAACATCGCAGGGCCTGTCCGCAGACAGGTGAGTAGCGGTTTTGCCCAGCCCGCTGCTTTGTCAGAAGGGCAGGTATAGAACCCATCACCTTTCAGAACATTCCTACTCCCTCCTATACCGTACTCTGTGGTTCAGTGATAGTTTTAATGATTTTATATATTTACCTATATGTTGTTATGTGTTATGTTATTTTACGGCCTACTTGATAAATAAACCTTTTTTGCTTTGCTTTTTCTTGAAAGAAGTGAATTCTTGTCCAACTGACAAATAACACATAATTCTTTATCGAAACAGATTTCTTCACATTTTACACTCATTGTAACTTGTAATCGTAGACGTGCTATTAGCGAAGTGACACTGAGGAAAGTACATGACAGCGCAGCGCGAGATGTTTTGAACAAGTGAAAATACGTCTAAACAAAAGAGTTCGCGTTATAAGTGAACACTTCAATTTTTTTTTCAATTTTTAAAAGTATCGGGAAATTCAGTGCCAAGAAATCCACAAGAATGATTTTTTCGGGAATATTTTTTTCGTTATTCATAGTAGAAACATATATTAATAATTTGGGACAAGGTGATCCTGAAAATATTGTGGCGAAGCTGTGGGCGATGCCAGGCCTGAACACTCACGCAGGCCGCATATGACCTTCGATACGCTATGCACCGAGAAGAATCTGGATGATTCGATGGATCTGGACGATTCGATGGAAAATTCTAGAGCATTCGGAGAAGTGAACA
This sequence comes from Chrysolina oricalcia, assembly GCA_944452925.2. Classification (NCBI taxonomy): domain Eukaryota; kingdom Metazoa; phylum Arthropoda; class Insecta; order Coleoptera; family Chrysomelidae; genus Chrysolina; species Chrysolina oricalcia. Next base: position 47,368,626 of record OX101822.2, read on the forward strand.
GTGAATATAAAAAGAACGACGCAGCAGACAGACGGGCAGTCAGTGAAGTAAAAGTCGAATATAAATAGTAGAGTGATTGTTTTGTTATATAAATAGAGCATTGTGAATCATTGTATTTCATTAAATAAATAATTTTAGAGTGAATTAGAGTTTAATTATACAACAGTGGTGATCATAGGTGGATTTAAGTATATAAATACAGAGTGTTCGTGTAAGTAGACAGTTGTGTATTTCGGACAATTGTTTTCGCAAAAAACTCGAAGAACATAAAAGAAGAAATTTGTGGCGTAGCGAATCGATTAGAAGAAAGAATGGGGACTGTTGAGACAGATGGAGAAAATCAAAGATGGAATTGAGCAAGAGATGGGGAAATTGAAGAAAACCATCAGTGATGAAATCAGAGGCGGCATCAAAGATGAAATTGAGGAAGAGATGGGAAAATTGAAGGAAACAATTAGTGACGAAATCAAAGGCGGACTCGAGGCGGAAATCATCAAAATAAAGGAGAAAATCGGTAAGTTGGAAAACCAGAATGACACTACCCACACCACAGAATCTGTCAATGAAAATTCAATGCTGGAACTGAGTTTGATCTTAGCTGATGTTCAAAGGGGTTTGAAAGATGTAAAAATCAGTCCAGAAACAGGAAAACTCTCTAAGAAACCACCTCAGTTTGATGGAAAAACACCATGGGCAAATTACCGCCGACAGTTTGAAGCTGCAGCAAAGGCGAGTTGATGGAATGCAGGAAAAAGAGCTGTAGCATTAACACTGTCATTGCGTGGAGAAGCAACAAAAATCTCACAAACCCTCACGGCACAAGAACAAGAGGACTACGAGCAGCTGATTAAACATCTCGAATTACGGTAAGGACAGACCCATCTAGAACATGTATACCACTCACAGCTCAAAAACCGCTGCCAGAAATCAAACGAGTCCCTACAGGATTTTGAAGCAGACATTGCACGCTTGGTTCGCCTTGCATACCCAGCCACACCGGAAAAGGTAATGGAGCGACTAGCAGTTCAGGCATTCTTAGATGGACTTCGTGACCAGGAAACCAGACAAGCATTGACACTAGCTCGTCCAACACATCTCGTGAATGCACTGGCACGCGCTTTGGAATTTGAAGCGGCGAAGCAATCCTGCAGAAGCCAGAGTAAAGTCCGAGTTATTGAAGAAGACCCACAGGAGCCTACTAACCTGGAAGCTGCCATAAGAAAGGTCGTGAAGGAGATGTTGCCTGAGAGAAGACTAGTGAGATGCCGGAACTATAGGAAACTTGGACACGTGCGTAGTCAATGTCCAACCGTCAAGAGGTCGAGACCAACGAAGGTTGTTGAGAACGGGCAATCGTCGGCCTATACTCAGAAAACCCCGGTGAACAATGCATATGTCGCTGTCCTCCAACGACAGAACAAAGGAGCCTTCGTAGACGGTTTCATCAACAACAAGTCTTGCACAATGCTGCTGGATAAAGGTGCGACTAGGACAATCCTTGGGCCTGCTTTTAATAAGACATCAGACAGAATGGAACCATCATCCTGGAAGCTACGAACAGCGACAGAAGAGCCGGCCACTGTACATGGAGAGCTACCGATTGAACTGATTCTAGGCAGCACGAAAGTGAAACATCGGGCATTAGTAGCGGACATTGATGACGATGCAATTATTGGAACGGACATCATGAATTCCAGAGGGTTTGAATTGAACTTCAAACATGGCGTCCTACGTGTGAACGTGAACGTGTAGCTGGTGCTACATGGAAGAAGTGAGGAGATGATTCGTGTTCTGCTGCCTGAAGATGTAAGTGTACCCGAGAGGGCTGAGACCATACTGGAGGCTCGCTTGGATGGAGGTGCGAGCAATGGAAGCGTGGTTATGTTCGAGCCCAAGCTTCATGATGAGAAAATTGGACGAGGGATTGCACTAGGCAAGACTTTGTTGCGTGCTGATAAAATTGTGCCAGTAAGGGTAATGAATGTCAATTATTACCCAGTGACTTTGAAGAAAGGAACTGTTTTGGGGCACTGCTCGTCAATTTCCTATGTGATCAGGAGTGTACACGGTACTGTTAGTCAAGACAACAACCTGACAGCGGAACTGGAAAAATTGGTTACCCACTCTTCCAAGGGCATTAAACCAGCCCAACAGCCCAGATTGAGAGAATTAGTCAAGAAGTACCAAGACATCTTCGATACCGGACAAGGAAAAGGGGGTCGAACGAATGTAGTTCAACATAAAATTGATACTGGAGATGCCCGACCAATCCGACAATCAGCTAGAAGACTTCCTCTTGCCAAGAAGGAAGTGGCTGACAAAATAGTCAGTGATATGGGGAAAGATGGAGTTATTGAACCATCCGACAGTCCACGGTCCTCTCCAGTCGTGCTGGTGAAGAAGAAAGATGGATCAACACGCTTTTGCGTAGACTATCGTCAACTGAACAACGTGACGAAGAAAGACAGTTACCCTCTTCCGAGAATAGATGACACCCTAGACACGTTGGCCGGCTCTACGATTTTCTCGACCCTCGATCTAAAGAGTGGATACTGGCAGGTAGAACTGGCTCCAGAAGATAGAGAAAAGACAGTCTTCACCATCGGCTCAGGACTGTGGCATTTCACCGTTATGCCATTCGGGCTTTGTAATGCTCCAGCCACATTCGAGAGATTAATGGAGACGGTTCTGAAAGGACTTTCATGGAGGACGTGTCTGGTATATCTCGATGACATTATCATAGTTGGCAAATAGTTCGAAGACCACGTTAAAAACCTGGAGGAGGTATTCCTGCGACTGAGAAATTCTGGATTGAAGCTGAGCCTTGGCCATGTTGTCTCTGGGCACGGAGTAGCAGTGGATGACGAGAAGATCAGAGCAGTGAAGGAGTGGCCTATTCCGAGAGACATACATCAACTACGTAGTTTCCTTGGTTTGTGCACATACTATCGCCGATATGTGCTGGCGTTCGCCAACATCGCTAAACCACTGACCAGGCTCACGGAAGGACAAACAAAGTTTCAGTGGTCCGAAGAATGCCAAGACTCGTTCAGGAAGCTGAAGGGGGCATTGATGAACGCACCGATCTGAGTTATCCCCTTCCGTGTGGAAAATTCATTTTGGACACGGACGCCAGCAACGTGGGACTTGGAGCTGTCTTGTTGCAGATCCAGGATGGGCAAGAGAAGGTCATCGGATACTTCGGTAAAACTCTCAGTAAACCGGAGCATAACTACTGCGGCACCAGACGAGAACTGTTGGCTGTTGTCAAGGGAGTAGAACACTTTTACAAACACGTGTACGGGAGAAGATTCCTGTTAAGGACCGACCACGCAGCCAAATGGCTTCTACAGTTCAAAAACCCCGAGGGCCAAGTAGCACGTTGGATCGAAAGACTCCAAGAATTCGACTTCGAGATCGAACATCGAGCAGGAAGTGGCCACAAGAACGCAGATGTCCTGTAAAGGAGACCATGCCCAGACGACTGCTCACACTGCCGACGAGCAGAAGAGAAGGAAGCAGCGATTTGTAGAACCACGGCAGTTGACAACAACTGTAATGACAACGAGGTCCAGAAAGACCAAGAAAGAGATTCAGATCTTGGTTTAGTCATCGGTTGGAAAAAAAGTAATCAAAGACCGACATGGCAGGAAATCGCAAGATATTCCCCAGCAGTCAAATCCTACTGGGCCCAATGGAATTCCCTTACCTTGGAAAATGGGGTCCTGAAACGTGTATTGGAGACCGAAGATGGCAGAAGACATGAAGTACTCCAAGAGATCCATGATGGAGTTGCTGGAGGACATCTGGGTGTGACGAAGACCCTGCAGAAAGTAAGGCAACGGTTCTACTGGGTCAATTGTCAAGTTGATGTCAATGACTGGTGTAGAATGTGTGCTGTTTGTGCTGCCAGCAATGGACCTCGGACACGACCCAAGGCCCCGATGCGTCAGTATAACGTAGGTAGTCCATTCGAGAGAATCGCCATTGACATCGCCGGCCCGTTCCCCGTATCAGATCACGGAAATAAATACATCCTTGTGGCAATGGACTATTTCAGCAAGTGGGCTGAAGCCTATGCCCTGCCCAACCAGGAAGCCATCACCGTCGCGGACGTCTTGGTGAAAGAGTGGATATGTCGATTCGGTGTCCCCTTGGAGCTGCACTCGGACCAAGGCAGAAATTTCGAATCCAACCTGTTTCAAGAAATCTGCCAACTGCTGAACATCCGCAAGACGAGAACCAAAGCTCTACATCCACAGTCTGATGGAATGGTTGAGCGGATGAACAGGACTATCAATCGCCACTTGTCCAAGGTAGTCTCTGACCATCAAAGAGACTGGGATCAGTATCTCCATTTGTTTCTGATGGCCTACCGTTCCGCAGTACACGAGTCGACCGGCCAAACTCCTGCTAGTATCATAATGGGCCGAGAGCTGCGACTTCCCTATGACCTAAAGTTTGGGATGCCACCAGGACAGGATACCGCGGGAGAGGACTGAATTGGGTTTGTGGTTTTGTTGAATAATACAACTTCTAATTTTATGAAATTGTACTGGTTTTAAAATATTTACAGCAAATAACAGTATTAGTGAAAGCTTGAAGTTTCACTTTCAAAAGTTGTCATAATAATAATCTCGTTGCCTTGGTAACGTCTCAGATTTGTCCATATCACTACTAAACATACCGGCGGCCTTGAAAGTATCCACTTTCAAAAAAAATAAATAAATAGCATTGAAGCAAATGATAAAACTATTAAAGAGATGAACAGAACAAAAAATAAATCTATTAAACAATCAGTCAATTTACTGGCAAAACGCTGATTTTGGTGATAGATCTCTTTACGATCCCGGTCTTGGTAAGCACGCTCACTACGCGCACAATATTGTCTGTTCCAGGATGTACTGAAGTGATTCTTCCTAGAATCCATTGCTGAGGTAAGGTTTTTTCATCACGAATGAGTACTAGACTTCTATTTAGCTCCTGGGTCTCCTTCTTGAATCGCCATTTATTTCGTTGATGGAGATTGTGGAGGTAATCATTCTTTCATCTTGTCCAGAAAATCTGTGTTAACCTTTGCAAATGCTGAAACCTGGTTAGGTGGTTAACTGGCGTATCCTTGAAGTTGAGTTGAGGAGCGGCGTTTAAGGGCTGTCCGATGATGAAGTGACCTGGAGTGATCGCCTCAAGGTCATTGGGGTCAGAGGATAGGGGAACGAGAGGTCGCGAGTTCAGAGAAGACTCAACCTGAGTCAACATCGTTATGAATTCTTCGAAAGTGTAAGGATCGGTAGACAAAATGCGTTTTAGGTGATATTTTAGGGATTTCACAGCGGCTTCCCATAATCCACCAAAATGGGCAGAACGAGCCGGTATAAAATGCCATTGCATTTGGCTATTGTTGAAATAATTTTGCATCTGTTTACTGGAGAGAATGTTATAGATTTCTTTGAATTCGTTGTGGGCTCCAATGAAATTGGATCCATTATCTGAGTAGAGATTTATACACATACCTCGCCTAGACACAAAACGCTTGAACGCTGCCACAAACGCTTCTGTGGTTAATTCGCTTGCAAGTTCGATGTGAACCGCCTTTGTAGATAGACACACGACACACATAACATTTTAAAATTTTTCGGTTTCTATACTTTCAATCCTTTAGAAGAAAGGGTCCAGCATAGTCAAGACCGCTATTAGAAAAAATACGAGAAGGGGTTACACGAGGTGCAGGAAGGTTACCCATTTGGTTAGATAATATTGGTGGATCGGCTCTGATACAGGGTATGCACTGTCGGAGTACATTTCGTACTGCTTCGCGACCATTCAATGGCCAAAACCTTCTTCGGATAAAAGAGAGTGTTGCTTGGCAACCAGAATGAAAATTAAGTTCATGAAAATGCCGTATCAACAGAACCGTAAAAGAATGTTTTTTATGAATCAGGATAGGATGTTTGGCATTAAGACTAATGTTTGCATGTTCCAACCTGCCTCCTACTCGAATTATGCCATCGATATCAAGATAGGGGTTTAGGGATTTCAGACAACTATTGGATCTGACTGAATTTGTAAAGGCTAAACTCTTGAAATCATCGGCAAAGCACTGAGCTTGAATAAGTTTGACTAAACATTTTTCTGAATGATACCACTCAGAGGGGGTTATATTTATAGAGGTTATCTTGACTATTTGTTTAAATCTGCGTCCTTTATCAAACCTTTTACAGTAAGCCATAACGCGTATTAATTTAGAATAACTAGAAAATCTTTCAAAGATATTATTCTGATCTGACGCTATCAAACAAGTACCTTTTTTATTAAATTCCTCAAGATCTGATGGTGATCGTGAGTAATTCGAAATGGACGATTTTGAGGCCAGTTGCTTTCAGGTTCAGACAAAAAATATGGTCCATGCCACCACAAGGAAAATTTTTCTAGATCAGTGGGGTTAATTCCTCTGGATATTATATCAGCAGGATTGATTTTTGAAGATATATGATTCCAGTTGTGTATGTCAGAGAGATTTTGAATTTCTGAAATTCTATTACACACGAAGGTTGTCCATGTCCTTGGTTCAGCACTGAGCCATGCTAGGACTATGGTTGAGTGAGTCCAGTAGTAAATTGACTCAAAGTTTAGGTTTAAGGACTTAACTACCTTGTTTATGATTTTTGATAAGAGCAGGGCACCTGACAATTCCAATCTGGGAAGAGAGATGGCCTTAAGAGGGGCAACGCGAGATTTTGCGCACAGGAGTCTGACTTGAGTATCGCCATTACTATTTGTAGATCTCACATAAACACACGACCCATACGCATGAATGGAGCTGTCGCAAAATCCGTGTATTTGTAAACTTATGGGATTTTTTAGTATAACATGTCGAGGGATTTTCAAAATCTTGATACTCAAGAGCTGATTGCAAAAATTCGTCCAAGATTTGTAAAGATTCGTGAGAATGGGGTCATCCCAATTGAGGTTAGCTAACCACAAATGCTGCAGGAGAATTTTCGCCTGGATGATTATGGGACCGAGGAGGCCTAGAGGGTCAAAGATTTGAGAAATTGTTGAAAGAATGGTTCTCTTAGTAACAGGATTTGAGGAATTTAGGGACATTTGTGAATCATAAATGAAACAGTCTGATGCGGAATCCCAAGAAATTCCTAACGTCTTTGTACTTTGGGACTCATTTATAAGATTTTTTATGGAATTAGTACTACGAAGATCAGCCAAGACAGTAGGTTCATTGGAATTAAATTTTCGCAATTGAAATCTTGCTGCTTCGAGAATATTGACTAAGTTTTTTCTTATCGAAATCAAGTTTTTCACAGTGTCTGTGCCTGTTAGGACATCATCGACGTAGAAGTCATTAGAGATAATGTTGGATTCGACAGGAAAGGTGAGTCGATTTTCTAGTGCAATCTGTTTTAGACATCGGGTGGAAAGAAAACTTGCAGAAGCAGTTCCATAAGTGACTGTGTTCGGTTCAAAATGTGAAAGTTCTTGACTGGGATGGTCCCGCCATACGATACGTTGAAGACTACGTTGCATAGGATGAATGTTGACCTGACGATACATCATAGAAATGTCACTAGTTAAAACGACGTTATGTTGTCTAAAACGTAATATAATTGTAAAGAGATCGTTTTGGATAGTTGGTCCAATTTTAAGGACATCATTTAATGAGAGGCCTGAATTGGTCTTAGCGGAGCCATCAAAGACTACTCGCAGTTTGGTAGTAGTGCTATCAGGTTTTTCTACGGAGTAATGCGGTAAATAATAAATGGGATATTCGTTTGAGTTGTCAGGATTAATTTTAGTCATATGGCCGAGACTTTGATATTGTGACAAGAAATCAGAATATTGTGTTTTGAGCTGATCATTTTTATTCAGCTTTCTTTCAAAGGCGTGAAATCGGAAAATGGCCGTTTCTTGGGAGTCACCTAACTTACGGTAATTTTCCTTCAAAGGTAAACTTACTGTAAATCTACCGGTGATATCTCTAACGAAGGTTTCAGAGAAGTGAGATTCGCACTCAGCTTCTTCCTTAGTGAGAATTTTTTGGCTTGCATAGTTTTCTTCGATTTGCCAAAATTTCTGCAACTGGTTTTGCATTGAATCATTTGTGGATAAAAAGCAAGAATTCAATGAAGAAGAGGGAAGAATGGGTAATGGTCCAGATATTATCCAGCCTAGTTCAGTTTTATGCAGTATTGGTAGGTTCTTGCCCAATTTGATTTGATCATTGGACAGAAGTTCAAAGAATATGCCTGCACCTAGGAGCATGTCAATGTCAGAGGGAATATAAAAGTTTGGGTCAGCAAGCAAGATATTTTCTGGAATTTTTATATTGGTTAGGGATATTCTTTGTTGGGGCGTTAAGCCTGTAATTTTGTCAATTATTAGAAAAGGCAATTCAAACTTGTAATTAGTACGTAAAGACTGGGCCTTGATTGTGGTGCGTTTAGAAATGTTGATAAGATTTTGACTTATTCCGGAAATCGGCATATTGATAGAGGTACAATTTAACCCCAATGTATTGGAAAGTTGTTTAGTAATAAAATTGGACTGTGAACCGCTGTCCAGCAGTGCTCTGCAGCTTATAGGTTTGTCGTTTCTGTCAAAAACATTAATTATTGCAGTGGAGAGGATTGTATAGGAATGAGTACTGATTTGGGACTCCATAGCATGGGTACACAAATTTTCGGTAGCATTAGATGAATCCGAGATAGATGTATCAGGTTTTGATTCGTGATTAGAATCAATATCTTATGATTTTTTACAGGTAACTTGGATATAGTTTTGATTTTTATTTGTATTGCTAACATTTTGATTCAAGTGCAGCAAACTATGATGTCTCTTTTGACAAAAGCGACAAGAATACTGGGATCTACAGTCGAGATTTGAATGTCTGGGTCTTAAACAGTTAGAGCAGAGCCGAAAACGCTTGATTTCAGCAAGTCTTTTTTCTATGGGAATGTCTAGGAACGCCTTACAAGAATAGATAAAATGAGTTTGATCACATAATGGACAAAGAGGGTTGCTAGTTGATATATGAGAGTACGAACGACTGTCATTAAATTTCCTATTGGATTGAATAGTTCGATTGGAAAAATTAGTATTAGTGTCTAGTGATTCCAAAAGCTGACAACGTTGGGTTAAAAATTTTACATAATTATCAATTTTTGGAGAGTCCTTAGATTTGCTAGAAATTTCCCATTCTTTTCTGGTTGAGGAATCTAATTTAGAGTTAAGGAGGAAGATTAGAATAGTATTCCATTCATCAACATTCTCACCTAGGCATTTTAACGATCTGAAATGTTTCTGAAAATCATCTAGAAATTTCCTAAGAAATATATGTGATTCTTTAGCAATATTTGATAACTCAAAAATACCTTTTATATGCGAGTGAACAATGGCCTTTTTGTTTTGATAGCGCTCCCTGAGTAGGTCCCAAGCAATCTTATAATTCTCATCAGTAGCATTTAATGAGAAAATTATTTGAGCTGCTTCGCCTGCGAGTGCACCCTGTAGGTAGAAGAATCTTTGTACATTGGTAAGCATTACATTTTTGTTGATAAGAGAATCGAAAGTTTCATGAAATTGCGTCCATTTGTCATAGCTACCATTGAATTCAGGTAATTTAATGTCAGGTAACTTTACATTTATCAGCGGGTTAGAACTTGATACGCCACTGGTTGACGTTGACGGTTGTGATATGAGTGGCGCGGCAGTTGGTTTCTGCGAGTCAATTGGTTGCTGCGGGGTAGTTTGTTTCTGCGCAGCCGATTCGGCTAACTTCGTTTTTGCTAGCGCTACGAGAAAAATATACAAGCGTCTAGTCACACCAATTCTACTTTGATGGCGCAGTTCTGCATGACATTTGAGAACACTCAGGTTATGTCTGGTCTGGTTATGACTTGAGGTTAGGTTGGAAAATTTTCATTTTGTTGGTTGTGTTGTGTTAGCACAGTAGTAAAAGGCTTAACGTGTTAAGTTAGGCTAAGAATTAAGAACAAGGGAGGGTTTTTTTTTTTAAACGGGTCATAAATTAAACACAAAGTTATGTATAAAGAACTTTATTAAAATTACCTACGTTCTCGGTGGATACATAAGATTAATGGCAATATTCTCCATGTCATCTGGAATGATTAATTTATTAGGTCTGTGAGAAACGGGTTTTTTAGTTTTGAAGAGACGTCTCTGCTGATTAATGTTTTCATTGTGAGGTGTTTCACTAGGTATTCTGTTGGAAAACTCAGTAGGTATTATTTTTTTCTCTCATGGCATCTAATGTTGGTTGTACAGGTGCTAATAATTTTTCAATTCTTCTCGTGACTCTAAAATTTTGTTCAACTTCAGTTTGAGTATTTCTATATCTGAATAGAAATCATTGGTTTCTCTTTTATTCTTTTTACCAATTGTTAGAGATTCCAATATTTTCTGCTGGTCGGAGTCACAATTTGAATTCTCTTCGATAATTAGTGGTTTATTGTCATCTATATAGGAAAGAACAAATTAAATAATGCTCAACAAATATATGTGAATTCTGAAAGGACACAAATAAAAGCGATAAGAACATAACCATTTTAAAACCAATTAATTATTAAAATATAACTATTAACACATATCTTATAGCTGGTGCAATGCAGAAGGCTCATCTACTCAGAAAATAAAAAAATAAAAGGTACCTGTATAGAATATTAATAATAATAATTCATTACCAGAATCTTCTAGCAAAGGAGTGCCAATTACTTGTTTGTCAACACTATGCTCCTTCAATGATCTGCAAATCAAATGTATGTGTTTGCACATATTCCACCTGATGCATGAATCTATACATGTACAGGAATAATGGTGGAGACAAATGTTGCATTCAGTGCAAACTATTTTGCAGTTACAAGCTGGCTGTCTTTCCTGAACCAAATACATTTCGTTTGTCGATGATGATGGAACCTCAAATCCGGCATCTATTTTAATTACACGTTTAGCATCTAATTTCTCGCTTGCTTTATGCCTATTTCTCAGAACTTTGATTTTTGTACAAATTTTTCCTTTATTTATCACAATCAATCTATCAAACAACTTGTCTCGAATAAATTTCATTAGTATATTTATAGCTTTATCTAGTCTTTTATTCACTTTTCCATTCAAATAGATATGCTTTAGGGTCCTATGCATTCGTTCCAAGTGCATATTCGTATTGATACCACAATGTATTCTGTAACAATAAGCCCATGACTGCACATTCTTCAAATAATAATCTTGAAAGTATGCACCAAACTCATTTGTGTCAGAGTTAGAAAATAAAAATTCCATAAAATTAGAACACATTTGAGTAAAAGCATTTGCATCTCTTTCCTGGAGCAATGTTCTTAGCATTTTATATACATCTGAAAATAATATATTGTATGTACATTATATATAAACTATTTTGCGAAAATGGGTTTCTTGGGTTTTGGATTCGGAGTGCAAAAATAAATCATATTTTTTCACTTGGAAACAAACGTTTCGCCCTTCATCAGTATTTAATTTTTAAAGAAGGGTGACATGGTTCACCAAGATTGAACCATATCGCTCTCCTTCATATTTCGATGTTTTAAACGCAGCATATCTTTGTTTTTAATTTTTTCCTTTTCATAGTGAGTTTGAAATCGAATATTTTGGTTTAGTAGCGGCTTGATAATAATTTTCATATGAATGTCTTAACGTGTGTGTTTGGTGCATAGAAAAGTTCACACCACACGTTAAGACATTCAAATTATTATCTGAAAATTATTATCAAGCCGCTACTAAACAAATATGCGATTTCAGACTTAATATGGAAAGGAACAAAATTAAAAACAAAGATAATGTTTACAACATATATCGAAATATGAATTACCAAGCTTGAACCTCAAAGTATTCAGTAAGCATAATAATGATAGTAATAATAATACTTATGGCAGATGACCATTCATAGCAGTCGATGCCAAAACACCAAAGAAAAAAAATACTTCTTCATAAACACTCGTGTAGTGTACCCAAAAGCATAGCCCTAAACACTCCAAATGAATACCTACCTGTTGCTCCTTTGTCTTGACCTTGTTTAAGTTTTTTCTCCAAGCCCTATCTACATGCCAAGAGCAAAACAACCTGTAAAACAGACATTATATTGTGTGAGAAAAACAAAATCAGTCACATTACTAAGTCAGCTTCATCGTAGATAAAAAGAAAGAACATACCGATATTCCACAGGCCCCATTATTTGCATCCATGCATTATAAAACGACTGCGCCATATCAGACATAAATACATTAGGCTGTAAATTTTTTCCTAGTTTGTTTTTTATAACAGAAAAAAAATTGGTCATAACAGTCTCATCTGTCCTATTTGATATCAAAAAGGCAGATGGGAAACCTTCCCTCATATCATCCAAGACAAGTAGAGTCACTAACTCAAACTCATATGCATTGAGGCCGTGGGTTCCATCTATACAGATGCAGTCACTGCTGTATTTCTCCAGCATTTCTGCCTGGCCCTGATTCATTATAATCAACAGGAAATCTTCTTGTCTCAAAAGCGGATAAGTTTCAGATATAGCATCTTGTGGTTTATAGAATAAAACACATCTGTGGAACACCCAGTATATGGTGCTTCACACGAAACGATACGTTGACGAGACAGCGCACTCCTATTTTGACACTAGACTAATCAGGTGTCGAAAACAAAAGATAAGCGCTGTTAGGTCGTCGTACCTTGAAACCTCCTTCGAGCGGCTGAAGAAAGCTTCACTGATTTATTTATGGTTCGTCACAACACGTAGTATAGAATGCTTGATAATATGAGAGGAGAAAGAAAAGTCAAACATTGATATAACTAAGATTAATTTATTTAAAGATAAATAAAAAAAAACAACGATTTAAATTCTCGGTGTGAAATCACAGGATTTCACTTTGTATATAGTAAGACCGTTAAACGTGTGAACAACATGCAAATCTCACTGCAAAGGTATACAGTGCATCAAAACAATATTTGTTTAAAATTATAAAATGAGTGAATGGTACACAAAACAACATCAAAAATAAAACATGAAACACTAGCCACTCTTACTGAGCTTTTAAAACGAGAAAAAGGATGGCATAATTAATCTTAAGGTGAACATCTGATGACAGATACTGTATTCTCGTTTTGTATCACCCGGTGCAGGTCAAAAACAATTATTAAAAGAAAACGGTAAAAAAGAATTTCTTACAAAAAGAGTCTACAGCAAAAGTCATTTTTAAAACGTCAGAAATATGCAAACTGAATCGATAGTAAAACAAAAACAAATATCTGAGACAAATATAAAAAGGAAACTTCAGTTCAATATATAGACCAAAATGGGTACAAACAGCTGTGACAAATATTTCTTCACGGGAATATATGGTCATTGACCTACTCACATAAGATAACCATCATCGAACGTAATACACCAGATGTGAAAGGGAACCGTCGCGTGTCCCCGGTTCAACACGATTTATGATCGGACGGCGCCTTCAGGTATTCCAGAGAGATTGTGACTTTTCACTGAAGGGCGTAGAAAAACTGTATTTAATATTGCGAACGTAGAACTTCACCTTTCTTTACTAAGGTACGAAGAGCACTTGTTTTGTTTTCGATATAAAAACTCGACGTTTATTCTTCACAGGAATATATGGATTGTAAACTATATACTTGGGTACACAGATCCATACGGCCGTATTTACTTTACTTAAGATTGTTGCAGGCTCTGATTTGCCTCAACAATACGCCATTTCATAACGGCCTGTCTCAAACTACATATTGAAATCAAAAACGTGTTTTCTTCTAGACACTACTAAACGAAAACTTGAATGGATGCTGCGAAAATGCTGAGTTGATACTCTCGATTCATTCCTACGACTAGGAAAAAACCGGAACTGAGTTGCGAACTGACGTTTAAAATTCGCGAAACATTATATCTTTTGCCCGGAACTAACTAGATACCGAAGAATACTGAAAGGATACTGAAATGATACTGCCAGTGCATACGCTTACGGGTCATTTTATACACTCATGAAGCTATAAATTTTCATAAAATGAATAATAAACTAACACAAAAGTGACATTAGTTACGGCTATTAATAACACTCTAATAGTCATTTTCACATATATCATAGAGTTAAATCGGTTTTCTGACATTCTAAACGGGTTAAAATTTGAGATTTATCGACAGAAAAATGTCAAAAACGCGTGTTGCAATTATATTTATTACACCTATAAATATATCTTCGTGATTTTTATAGTCTGTGAATTCCTAAGACAATAACAACTTTTGTCTTTGGCCATATGTGCTCTCAATTATTTATTACACTAACACGTGCACACAAAAGATTTTTACATTCTTTTGGTAGGCATTTATTATTTTCAACATGTGGTCAAACTGAGCCACACATTGGATTTTCTCACGTACTTTCAAATTAAAACTGATTTTTATTAGAAATATCTTGATTTCGCGAATTCTTTTATTTTCTGAGGTGCAAACGTGCTTTGATCATTAGATCCGTTATCGGGGGCTTCGCTGGCCTCCACACATCCTATATCTTCAACTTCTTTGACCCAAGCATCTACACTGACGGCATCCTTAACGTGCCTTACTGCTGCTCTGTTCAAATTATAACATTGTTCAATATTATACAAATCCTTTTTGGTAAGAAGGTGCATTCTCTCTAATTTATCTTTTGAAAGAGATTCTTCCCTGATTTCATCAAGGATGGTTTCGAAGTGGATTTTAGCAGCAATTTTGGCAGCTATAGATTCTCTTTCAGATTTAGACAAAGTTATATGACCTAATTCTTGATTATGGCCAACATGGCTATTCACAAATTCTACTTCACATACTCTATTATTCAATACTTTAAGTACTATTTGAGCTGGGCAATATCCGTTTATTTTATTGGTACCTTGTACCTTTAAGTATCTCATTCGAGAACCCTCTGGATTGTATATGCCAGATCGGTGGCATATGAATCTACTTTTTTTGAAATTTTTCGTGGAGTAAGAACCATGTCCATTAATAAAATGACTTTTCGTATCTTTTTCCACTTTGCTTTTCCAGTAATGAAATTCATCCTCCTTGGAGAATTTTAAGTTCAAGGATGTTATCTTTATGTCATGAACTACTTTAAAATGATTCAATACCTTTGATTTGTCAAAATTTCCTTCGCTACATAAGCAACATTTCAAGGTCCCCTCAGTGATGATTTTTCTTATTATAATTGTAATTTTTTGGATGCATGAAATGTTTACCACATTCATCACATTCATAAGTGTATTCCTTTGATTTTGCTAGATCATTTATTTTATCTGGAAAAGGAAAAATTAACAAAAGAATAATGTTAAAAAACAAGATTTGTTATTTTAACAAGACAAACATGATATTGGTATCCGAATAAAATTTACTTACCAGAGTGGAAAGTTTTCACATATTGTATAAAATTTGAATTTGTTGTGAATGATTTTCCACATTCAACACAGATAGCTTCAACGCTTTTCTTTTTTTTGGGGGCTATTTTATCCAGTTCATCTGAAAATATAAGTAGATTTACATTTTTCATAACATTTTATCAGTGCACAGAGAAAAATAATCGTATATACACACTAACCTGGGTGGAACTTTTTTACATGCCCTCTCAAACTACTAACATCGTAAAACAATTTGATCGTTACAAATAGTGCACCAAGTCATACTAAATAGTTTATTCAACAAAAAAACAAATCAGTTATGAAATAAACACACCTGTGAAGTCTAAAAATCATTCGATTTCTTTACAACAAATAACAATTACTGACAGCTATCAACAATCAACATGGAAATCGGTATTTAAAATTTGGCGCGGACACAGTGCGCATGCGGAACTTCGCCATCAAAGTAGAATTGGTGTGACTAGACGCTTGTGAGAAAAATACTTATCCTCAAAGTTGCTCCGTTCAATTTCGTGTCTATCGACATCGTTAGGTTCTAGGTTTTCAATTTCGGTTTGTACTATATTATATTCAGACAGAAGTGATGTAATAGCATTCAAGCGAGTGTCAAGTTCAATAGTTATTTCTTCAGTTAATGTAGAGTCGGAGATTTTCTTTAAATATTTTTTGAATCTAATTACTGAAGATTTTATACTAGCTCTACGAGCAACAATCATCTTTTTGTCATCGTTTTGTTGCATTTTATAATATATGAACAATTAGTGAATGATATGGGTGTTAAGTTTGTTTGGTTAATAGAAATGTGAAAAATAATAGCAAAATGCAGCAGTTTAGATAAGAACGAAATTTCTATTCGTTATTATGGACGAAAGAAATATCAAGTAAGTAGGTGTTATATTTATGACATAAAACCGTGAAATGAATGTGACAGGAGTCTGGTATTTTTTTTTAATATAGAAATCAAATAATAATGCGTGTTCAAACAACTCTGAACTCGCGAAAGGAAGGTTAGGTAGGTATTTGGTTTATTCAGGAAGCGGGTAGGTATATTAAGGAAAGGAAAGGACTGACCTTGATACCTTTGATCTGCAACTGGCGATGACTGGTTCCAGAGATTTTCAAACTGTTATCGCTGCAATGGCTTGGTGATTGTTCAAAATGTCGGGTAGAAATTCAATCAAATTCGGCTTCGAAGGACCATGAATTGGGTGTTTGTGGTTTTGTTGAATAATACAACTTCTAATTTTATGAAATTGTACTGGTTTTAAAATATTTACAGCAAATAACAGTATTAGTGAAAGCTTGAAGTTTTACTTTCAAAAGTTGTCATAATAATAATCTCGTTGCCTTGGTAACGTCTCAGATTTGTGCATATCACTACTAAACAAGGACTACATCAGCAAACTCCATCAACGAATGGAAGACATCAACGAATGAGTCCGTTTGAACATCCAGAGTGCCAGCGACCGAATGAAAGCGACTTATGAAATCAATGCCGATGCTGGAGGATTTCAGGTTGGTGACCTAGTTTGCCTGTACAACCCGATGAGTCGCCGGGGCCTGTCACCGAAATTACGGAATTCATGGGAAGGTCCGTACAAGATCAAGAGAATAAACGACCTGCTTTACCGAATCCACAAGCCACCCAGAGATAAACCCAGGATCGTTCATTTCAACAGGTTGGCCCCTTACGCTGGAAACCATGACCAAGTCCGCACCCTCAGTCCACCAGAGGATGCGATGACGTTCCAGAAATTCATGTCTTTATACTCAAATGGACAGAAAGTGTCACACGGGGTAACTCGAGAGGAGCCACGGGACCTTTTCAAAGTGCCAGTCGATTACGCCCTAGCACACTGCGTCGCAGAAGATCTTCGAATGTCCAGGGGCATTGAAGTGGTGTTCTCCAAGAAATTTGGCCAACTCCAAACACTACAAAAACAGAATCCAGAAATTGGAGGTGTGCTACAACTGATGAAGGGCCAGAGGAACATCTACTACCTGGTGACCAAGAAGCATTCCCAAGATAAACCGTTCTATGAAGATGTCTGGCGGAGCCTCACCCAACTGAGAGATACAATGGTGGACCAGAATCTGGTGGACTTGGCAATCCCAAAATTATCCTGTGGTATTGATGGGCTGGATTGTAGAGTTATAAGAAGTATGTTGGAGACGATATTCCGATCCAGCGGCGTCCAGATTTTGGTTTGCTATAATCCTATTTGCATTTGCCTCTCTGAAATCTATGCAGACGTATCAGTTGAATGATGGATTCGATTATGGTCGATGTATATCTGCATTGAAATTAACACCCAATAGACTGGTGCCTTTAATTTTTCTGAAAAAAAAGTAGCCAGCTAGAAAATGTTGTTGAGGTTCCAACTTTGAGAAAAAAAAAATGAAACACTGAAACACGAAAACACTCAAAATTGTGAAATGGTGATGCAGTTTAGGGGTTGAAAACGGTTTTTTGCAATTTGCGGCAAAACGTGAGATTTTAGCGAAAAATGTTCAATGGAAAAGTTGTAGATAATAAAAAAATCAAAAACTTTTGTATTCAACACTTTTCGATATAACCCCAAATTAAATGTCAAAATAGCGGAAAACTGATTTTTCAGTATTTAATTTTTTTTCTCGCTTATGAATGATTTAATTTAGATGAAAATTTATAAAAATATGTCTTTTTCGGTGTTGAATATGCATGATTTTTTTGCAGATCAGAAGAGACTAGTTCTCGAGTAAGGTACATTTTTAGAAAAAATCCCCTTATCTTCCACGAAGAATTGTTCTGTAGTTTTTTTTTATTTCGAAGGTCTATACAGGGTGATTTAAAAGTACTTTGACAAACTTTAAGAGGTGATTCCTCACAAAATTCTAATATGAATTGTCCAGATAAATATATGTCCGGAAACGCTTCGTTTCCAAGATATAGGGTGTTGAAGTATTATTTTTATTTTCGTTTGTTTCAAATAACTTTTGAAATACTGAACTTAATTAAACGAAACTTGGTAATAAGAGGTTTTTGAGGTGTCGAATTCGAACCTGATGTTATTATTGCTCGTACTCGTAGGGGGCGCCACCAACACGTCTTTTTCTTTTTTGAAGATTCATAACTTTTTTGAGTGTTCTTCCAGCACATATTTCAGTAAAAAAATCGATTCCTCTATCATATCTACGTAAAAAAGCTACCCTTGTTACAAGTCGCTGTAAGCAACCGTTTTCTAGATATTAGGACTTGAAAATTTCAAGTGGATTATTTGATAATCTATGCATCTAATAATTATTACATTTATTTTGCATTTGCATTAATTTGACGTTTAAGTAAGCAGTTTTGGTTTTTTTGTAGGTGGCGCCACCTATTCTATTACTTTTTACTCGCTTGAAGAGGTCATTACTGTTGGGTACGTTCCTTTATGACATCCTTAAGCGAAATAGTAATTTAATAATAATAATTCAATAGTAATAATTAATAGTAATAAAATTTGCAAGAAATGTCAACATTTTATTTCAGGAAATTTTGAATATGTAGAATAAACTAAAATAAAAGAAACTAAATTGTATTCAAATAAATTGTTGGAAGTGTCTACCTTCAGCGAAGATACAGTCAGTCAGTCGTCTAGTCATTGAATCTCGTACCCGCTCAAAAATTATTGGTGTGTTCCTTATTGTTTCACATGCGTCTACTATTCGGTTTCTAAGATCTTCCTCGTTCGCTACTGGAGTTTCATAAACTAGTGACTTCAAATGTCCCCAAAAATAAAAATCTATCGGGTTTAGATCTGGGGACCTTGGTGCCCACGGCTGGTTAGGTTCTTCTACACCCCTACCGATCCATCGATTTAGATAGACTGTGTTGAGGAATTCCCTGGCTACAACGCTAAAATGGGCCGGAGCCCCATCATGCATAAACGATACGAATTTCTAATGGTACATTCTGAAGTAGTCCCGGCAATTCATTTTCTAAAAAGTGTCTGTAAGTTGCGCCATTCAGTCGGAGCGGAAGAAAGAAAGGACCTATCAAGTAATTATCAATTATTGCCGCCCATACATTTACAGAAAATTGATACTGATAATGCCTTTCACTAACTGCATGCGGATTTTCGAGAGCCCAAACATGGTTGTTATGAAAGTTTGTGATAGCATTTCGGGAGAATTTTGACTCGTCCGTGAAGAGTACATATCTTATAAAATGAGGATTTCCAGCCAATTTACTCAAAAACCAATGACACATAGTAATGCGTTGGGGAAAGTCTCGTGGCAAAAGAGCTTGTACCCTTTGAATATGGTATGGATAAAACTGTTGATCGTGGATAATCCTCCAAACTGTGGACTGAGTAGAATTGACAGCTTCAGCAATTATTCTTGTACTTGTTTCTGGATTCTCCTCGAGAGCGTTCAAAACAGCTTCTTCCAATTCTGGGATTCAGACTGCTCGTGTCTTCCAATAATATCAGCTGCCCTCTCAAAGCTACCTGTTTCTGCCAAACGACGGTGGAGACTAGCAAATGTTGGAGCTGAAGGCAGTACTCGATTAGGAAATCGCTCCTGGTAAATACGTCTTGCTTCGCGCGCATTGCCATCCGCAATGCCATAAACGAAATGCATATCGGCTAAATGAGCATTATTGTTGAAATAATCCATTTTTTCAAAATTAGTGTTTTCTACTTCTATATACGAAAACTTCAACAAAACGTTTAACTGTCACAAAATATGTAATTACCAAAACTACTTACTTAAACGTCAAATTCTTTTCCAAAGCATTCTTGTGAAAAATGCAATATGTTGGTAATAACTTCAACGTGCATCGATTATCAAATAATTGACTTGAAATTTTCAAGTCCAAATATTTAGAAAACGGTTGCATACAGCGACTTTCAACAAGGGTAGCTTTTTTACGTAGATATGATAGAGGAATCGATATTTTTACTGAAAAATGTGCTAGAAGTACGCTCAAAAAAGTTAGGAATCTTCAAAAAAGAAAAAGACGTGTAGGTGGCGCCCCCTACGAGTAAGAGAAATAATAACATCAGGTTCGAATTCGACACCTCAAAAACCTCTTATTACCAAGTTTCGTTTAATTAAGTTCAGTATTTCAAGAGTTATTTGAAAAAAACCAAAATAAAAATAAAACTTCAACACCCTGTATCTTGGAAACGAAGCGTTTCCAGACATATATTTATTTGGGCAATTCATATTAGAATATTGTGAGGAATCACCTCCTGACGTTTGTCAAAGTACTTTTGAATCACCCTGTATATAAGTGATCATTTTAATTGTTGAAATGTGTTCTTTTAAATTGTCTATGTAATTTGGTGGTTTATCTATTGTTGTAAAAATTAAATTAAAAAGTATTTCTGAATCATGATTTTCTCAATATTTTCAATGATTTTCAATAGTTGTAGAAAAAAATAAAAATGATATAATAAAATTGATTTCGTAATGTAATTGTGTATTTTATTATGAATAATTCAATATAACCACCATTTGTTGTAAAAATAATGAAGAAAGTCGAAAATAATTGAAAATATTGAGATTCAGAGAGACTTTTTCTCAATTTTAATCGGTTTAACGATCAATAAACCACCTAGTTACAATTAAAATGGTCACTTATAGACTTTCGAAATACAAAAAAATATGAAGACAATTGTTCTTGGAAAATAAGGGTATTTTTTTCGAAAGATGTAAATAACTCGAAAAACTAGGAGTCTTCTCCTCTACGAAAAAATCAAGCTTATTCGACACAAAAAAGACATATATCTACAAATTTTCATCTGAACTAAATCATTTATAAGCGAGAAAAAAAATACTGAAAAATCTTTTTTTGCCATTTTGACGGTAAATTTGAGGTTATATCAAGAAGTGTTGGAAAAGAAGTTTTAGATTGTTTTATTATACAGGGTGTCAATTTGAAAACTTCCCACCCTTAATATCTTCCTTCCAGTAAACAATATGAGTAAACGAAAAAGCAGGTCAATTTTATTGTCAAGGGGGACACTTTCACGGACTATTTGTAGCCCTCGTGGTTCAACCCCCTAGGAGGGGTAGATGTTACCCTTAGAATTTCAAATGGGAAGGGGGGTCAAGTGGCACATCATTTTGATGGGCGTTCAATTCTTGTTCCAATGGTACCCTGACTTATTATTTTGTGATGAGCATTTTCCGAAAAATTGCGTTCTAAACTAACAGAAGTAATTATTAGAACGCCTATACTGAGATGCATTATTGTATTGACTCCCTTTAATAAAAATGGTAAGAAGAGTAGGTGGCACCGCTCCAACCCTTGAATGACAAGAATAAATTAATTACGCATGGGATTTTTTATTTGGTGGTTATTTTCCTTCTACACAATAAAATTTAATTTGCGAGAAAGACATTTCCAACATAAAATCTACTTACGCTTATCTTATTAGCTGTTCGAAATGTTGTCCATTTTGCTCTAAACAGTAATACAGTCTGTTTTCGAACTCCCCTCTAACATTACGGAAAACTTCACTAGGAATTGACCGGCATGCTGCTGTAATTCGTCTTTTAAGTTCGTCAATATCAGAAGGTTGTGTTTTATAAACAACGGATTTAAGATGCCCCCAAAGAAAGAAATCTAAGGGTGTTAAATCCGGTGATCTCGGAGGCCATTCAACTGCTCCCCTTCTGCCAATCCATCTACCCGGAAATCTCTCGTTTAACCACTGTCGGACGGGAAGAAAATAATGAGGTGGAGCACCGTCCTGCTGGAAATGTAACAGATCCTCCTGGAAAAGTTCATTACCTTCTGCATCAATTTGAGTTTCTAGCTCGTGAGTTATAAGAGGATCGATAGTCTCTTCAAGCATATCAAGGTACAGATTGCCAGTCAAGTTTTCTTCCAGAAATAATGGACCAAGAATGGCATTTCCAAGAATACCAGCCCAAACATTAACTTTTTGTGGGTGTTGTGTATGCCCTTCCCGAAAAATATGTGGGTTTTCGTCACTCCAATAGCGACAATTTTGTCTATTAACATTGCCATTCAGAAAAAAATGAACACTCATCGCTGGAACAGATGTTTAACAGAAGATTAGGGATGGTATTGACTCGATGAGACATGATTTCACAAAACTCTATTCTTCTATCATAATCATCCTCGTGGAGCTCTTGAAGAATCTGCATTTTATATGGATGAAATTTATGCATTTTCAATGCTTTTCTTATAGTCTCGCGTGACATTCCCGTCTGTTCTGATACTGATCGTAAGGAGCTCGTGGGCTCTGCAGCAAATGTTCCCAAAACTTCAATTTGAGCTGCTTCATTTAGTACTCTGGGGTTATTTCTTTTTTTATTTGTCACTGAACCAGTTTCGTAAAACTTATTCACCAAATCAAGCACATACCGGTGACTTACATTACAATTTGGATGTCTTTCGTTAAAAAGACATGCCGCCCTTCGTGCGCACTTTCCAACTTCGCCATAAATTACAATCATTTCAATTCTGTCTTGAAGAATGTAAACCATTTTTACACTTTTATACACATTAAAGTAATTCCTAAACAGCCCAACAGGTACAACGGTATTCACAATACTACCACATAGTTCAAATTTGCTAACCAATTTTTTGCCGGAAAACAGAAACTTTTTACAGCAGAAGTAGCAAAAAAGGAAGGCTATCTGTACAATTTCTGCGATGACACTTAAAAATTCAGCATTTAATAAACACAACTTTACTACCATCTACGTTTTACTATTAGACTACTTTTTTATGTAAAGTGTTTGGAGCTAATGGCTAATGTTACCCCTAATAAAGGGTTGGAACGGTACCACCTAATATTCTAACCAGTTCTGGCCAAACCATGCATCTCAGTATAGGCGTTCTAATAATTACTTCTGTTAGTTTAGAACGCAATTTTTCGGAAAATGCTCATCAAAAAATAATAAGTCAGGGTACCATTGGAACAAGAATTGAACGCCCATCAAAATGATGTACCACTTGACCCCCCTTCCCATTTAAAATTCTAAGGGTAACATCTACCCCTCCTAGGGGGTTGAACCACGAGGGCTACAAATAGTCCGTGGAAGTGTCCCCCTTGACAATAAAATTGACCTGTTTTTTCGATTACTCATATTGTTTACTGGAAGGCAGATATTAAGGGTGGGAAGTTTTCAAATTGACACCCTGTATACAACTTAAGTGTTTTCGTGTTTAAATATTTTTTTCCTCAAAGTTGGAACCTCAACATCATTCTCCACCTGGTCCTTACCTATTACTTTTTTTTCTAAAACTATTGAAAATATTGAGAAAATCGTGATTCAGAGAGACTTGTGGTCGGTTTTTCTCAATTTTAGGCGGTTTAACGATAAATAAACCACCAAGTTACATACACCACTTTAAAGTAGACATTTTAACATTTAAAATGGATACTCATAGACCTTCGAAATAGAAAAAACATCAGAACAATTGTCAGTGGAAGATAAGGGTATTTTTCGAAAAATGTAACATTTTGTTTTGTCCCACTTTTACATGGCTGTAAAATACTCAGTTTTCAAGATAGAAGGTTGAATAAAAAAGTATATTGTAGGATTTGTCGTAAAGTTTTATGCTGTTTTATAAAAAAATGTCAACTGTCAAATGTTAGAATTATTGAGATAAAATACTATTTTTCAATGGGACACCCTGTATATCACTACATATTTGAAATGACATTTTTGATCTGATTACGATAATATTCCATACATGCCCATTCTTTTCAGTAGCTCCGTCTGAATTGATAAAAAAAGATCAAAATCATAATTTTACAACATCATCAAGATGTTCAATTGTAGTATTCCTTGATGGTTTTATTCTTTTGGGAAATTTATCGAGATGAAGAGGATTTTGCTTTTCGTAAACTCACAACATTTCAGTAAATTATGCAAATGTAGGAAATATAACTTTATTCAAAAATGAAATTAATCCAATACAAACAATTGGATTGGATTGGATTCATAGGTGCTGCTGAACATGACCTCCTTCATTTTCAATGCACTTGATATATACTTTTTCTGTATGTCCTTTAATTGTTGATAGAATATTAGAATACATATTATCGTAATCAAAAAAATGTCTTTTCAAATATGTGGTGATATACAGGGTGTCCCAATGAAAAATAAAATATATCTCAATAATTGTGAGATTTGACAGTTGACATTTTTTTGACAAAACAGCATAAAACTTTACGCCAAATCATTCAATATACTTTTTTATTCAACCTTCTAGCTCATAAACTGAGTATTTTACAGCCACGTAAAAGTGGGACAAAACAAAATGAAAGTATGTACCTTACTTGAAAGCTAGTCGTCTTCTGAATTGCGAATAAATCATGCTTTTTCAACAACAAAAAAGACATTTCTACAAACCCTGTTAATAAAATTATTTGTAAGCGAGAAAAAATCAAAACCTGAAAAATGGGTTTTTCGCCATTTTGTCATTTAATTTGCGGTTATGTCAAAAAGTGTTGAATACAAGTTTTAGATTTTTTTATTATCTGCAACTTTCCCATCGAACATTTTCCGCTCAGAGGTCTCGTTTCGCCTCAAATCTTAAAAAACGGTTTTCAACCCCTAAGCTACATCCCCATTTCATCATTTTGTTTGTTTTCGTGTTTAATTTTTGTTTTTCCTCAAAGTTGGAATCTCTACAACAGTCTCCATCGGGTCATTGCCTGTTACTTATTTTCTTATTTTGATAGTTTAGAATTCGTTTTGGCACCAGCCTACAAGTATTCTCGCTTATTGACATTCTTGTAACATTTTCGTAAAAAAAACATTATAAGTCGACAACCTATCGAGTTAGATACAGAAAATCCTCTATATCAGTTGGAACAGAATTTATTTGTAAGTTCAGTGAGTCGATAATATACAAGGCGTTCCATTCGAAATAAAAATACTTTCAGGGTTTCAAAAAACCTCCAACAACAAGAGATTTTTGAACACACTAAATGACGTGATAAAATTGATAACCTCACTTCGAAGGTCATTATGTAAACTAACTCTGGTGGTGTAAACTAACACTGATATTTCCAATGGTATCTTTGAAGGAAATCATATTGGTTTTATCGAAATTTATAGATAAAAAGTTCATATCGCACCAGGCTTTGATGACTCGTAGATCTGCTTCCATTACCGTGTGTAGAAGATGCACATCTTTATAGTGCCATGTGATAGTAGCATTGTCTGCAAATAGTGTGAAAGTGTCTATGTTTACCATATCATTGATGTATATCAAAAATAGTAAAGGGCCCCGTACTGAGCCTTGAGGCACACCGCAACACACTAATTTGGGATCAGAGAATGCATTCCCAGTTTTCACTAATTGTCGTCGATTACTCAGTAAGTATTTGAACCAATCATAGGCAACAGCCTTGCATAATTGACACAGTCAAAAGCCTTTGACAAACCACAAGAGACTGTTGCAGCTGATGCCTCTCCTCATTTTAAGAAGACATATACTACTTCTAGAAAGCCGAACATCGCGTAAGTATTGTTTTCATGTTTTTGAAAACCAAACTGTTGTGCAATCAAGATTTTGTTTTTTTTTTATTATACGACTCAAGTCTCTTTTTGACGAGTTTCTCGATTATTTTCAATAAGACTTGTAGTAGTAGACCGGGATCCCACGCCTGTTTTCAAAAATGATTAATAACAGGCTGAATCTTCCTGAGTAGCTTCATTTTGCCTAGACGCCCAACTTTTCCTCTATGAAAATTCTCGATAGTGGTAGCTAATAAAATGCGCAGGCGTCAAACATGTCGATTTGGTGAGTGTAAAAAAATCATTAATACCAGTTAGTTTTTCAGTTGAACCTCGAGATAATTCGATGAAGTACTCGAAATAACTTTTGTCATACAAAATGGATGGTAGGACTGAAGAGTCCCCCACTCCCAACATGTACCAATGACGTGGTCATAAAAATTCATTAATAACCAGCGGATTTTTTTACCGTTGCTTGGTTAATATTTGTATAATTGAATTCAATTCAATTCAATTCAATTCAATTCTTTATTGTCCTTTCGCTATTAGTTACAATAGATAAGACGTGTCAGAAAAGTACACACATACGAGTATACAAACAGAAATACACACATACGAGTATACAAACAGAAATACAAAAAAAGTGTATAGCATTTACAATTACAAAGGTAACAACAGATGTTTTTCATACATAATGTCATATTTGCCACGGCATCATAATTAAGAGAATAATAATTTGAAGGAATGTTACTATAAAATATGTGACAGATACCTTTCAAATTCGTTAAGATTATAAAAACATTGATCTACGAGTATTGGTTTTAACCTTTTTTTGAACATATCACTAGATGTACTTTCCTTGAGAGACAGAGGTAACTTGTTTAAAAAACGAATGCCAGCCCTAACTGGAGACTTTTGACAAAAGGTGTGATTTACTTTATTTAGTAAAAAATCATTTTTATGACTAGTGTCATGGGCGTGTATATCTCTATTCTTTACAATATACTTTTGGTTAGAATATATGTAGGTTAATAATTTTAACAGGTAGATGGATGTGACAGTGAGGATTTTCTTTCGTTTAAATATGTCTCGACAAGAAAACCGATATGGTATTTTAAAAATAAGCCTCAAAATGCGCTTTTGTAAGACAAAAATTCTTTCTATGTCTCGCCCTTGTACCCATACGATTATGTTATAAGCAATAGCAGCATAAGCATAAGAATAGTAAACATTTATGAGAGTTTCGGTGTCAAGCATGGATTGAATGGTCATATTGTCCTATAAATTGAATGGTAGGTGTTCCCAGTCCTGCGCTCCGATATTGTCAATTCCATGGTAATTTTTTTTTATTAATAACTGTAGGACAATGATGACACCTGAAAGGTTAGTGTATTCTTCACCTAAATAATACAGTGTCCTACAAAAAATGGGTATGTATCGCTAGTCCTACAAAAATTATTAAAAATAACGAATTATTTTGAAATTGTGGTTTAGCTAATTTAATATACTTTAATTCGTGAAGTAATGTTACTTTCAATGTATAATTGTTTGTTCGATTCAAAAATATTATAATTTACGTGAAAAGTTTATGAAATAAATAGTAAATTTTGTTTAACTTTCATAATTTTTATAAACATATTGAAAACAACAATAACAAAGTAAAAACATTGAAATAATCAATCTGCCCTCCGGGGCGGCTTAAATGATGTCGCATGCGCTTCAACAGATGCAGGGAAACCCGGAAAAACCTGCAACACCACATCGTCGTCTGAAGAGCTGAAATTTATAATTGAAAACTTTCAAAGAGGTCAGACGAATTGTGAAATTCTGCTCTACTCTAAAACAGGATGTATGGTATCTCCAGAGGCCTCAAAAAGTCCAGTTCGAAAGAGATATTATATTTTACGGGAGTCAAGTGGCCAAGTAGTTAAAATACCGATCTTTTATCCACTCTGGTCGCCGGTCGTGGGTTCGAAGCCTAGCGACTGCTTGTATTTCTCTTATGGCCGAGAAAGTGGAATAGCACGTAAAAAGTAAGAATTCGTTAATCCTTGGCTCTCACAAGTTTCGTCTTTTGAGGGCTGTCGTTCGTAAGGGAACGACATCTGGTTAACGGAAAAATTAATTTTAAACAACAATTTATTCAACTATCTTCAAAGGACCCCGCACACATTTAATGAATAAAAGTCTCACTGTGAAAATGGCTGGATTTTTGGTATGTTGTAGCTGAAGTATGACCAGATTCGGCGCTAGAGGGCGACA
The DNA here is from genome assembly GCA_944452925.2 of Chrysolina oricalcia. Taxonomy (NCBI): domain Eukaryota; kingdom Metazoa; phylum Arthropoda; class Insecta; order Coleoptera; family Chrysomelidae; genus Chrysolina; species Chrysolina oricalcia. Next base: position 47,396,823 of record OX101822.2, read on the forward strand.
CATCATGAATTCTGAGATCTTTTGAAAAATTTGAATGTAAAAAAAGAATTATCAATATACCATTCTTATCCAATATTGAACTAGTGAGCGACTGGTCATTACTGACATTCGTGAGAAATATGTTTCATAATACAGAAAAAATGAAACTGTTTGGGACTGGCTGGAAATAAGGGAACTTGATGGGAGGATTATTTCATGAGTTTAATTTCACTTTAATTCTCATATCCTAGTAACAGATATGGACAATTCGTAATAATTATTTCATTTTGTTCCTGAGATATAGCCTTTTTAAGCATTTAAATTGTCACTGTGTACATGGGAAACTATATACTGTTGAACTAGCAATCACAATATGAATCCTCATGCAATTGATGAAGACCCATTTTTTTTCAAAGAATTTGTGAAATAAAAATTATAATGGTATCGATATTCTTCTATTTCTTTGAACATAGTCTTGTCATGCTATGTAATGCAACACTCTTCGTGAAATATAATTTCTTATTCGAATGGAAGGAGGGAGCTACAAATTAGATTTAATGTGTTTATTTCTAAAAAAAATCGATTTCGAATTAAAGCAAAAAATCAAATCCATTCATAATTCGCAAAATAGCAGTAATGGATTTTTTGACACCCTGTAGCTCGAAAACTGGCCATAGGAACGATCTGTGAACTGGACAACGTAATGAGGATGGAAGGATAAGAAAATATCATATCAAAAATGAGGATAAATGTGCCTACTCACAAAATATTTTGATCATTTTTATTTCAGAAGGTATGGTCGAAATATCTGTTGTCTAGTTAAGCCCGTGGCTTACGGTCAAATAGATTGATTTTACTGCCTTGAAATGAAGTTAATTCAATTGGTTTGTTTCACAATGAGCCAAGAGCTTCAGATTTGGGTAAAACTAACAGTTAGCCATACAATTTTTGCGCTCACCAAATCAACACGACTTTCGCCTACGCAGTTCATCAGCTACTTACTAATATCAAGAATTTTTGTAGAATTGACAATTTCGGAGCGAAGGACTGGGAACACCTACCATTCAAATTGTAGGACAATATGACCATTCAATTTGTAGGATAATATGACCATTAAATTATACAAATATCAACCAAGCAACGGTAAAAAAATCCGCTGGTTATTAATGAATTTGTATGACCGCGTCATTGTACATGTTGGGAGTGGGGGACTCTTCAGTCCTACCATCCATTTTGTAGGACCAAAGTTTTTTCGAGTACTTCATCGAATTATCTCGAGGCTCAACTGGAATACTAACTGTTGTTAATGAATTTTTTGCACTCACCAAATCGACATGATTGACGCCTGTGCATTTTATTAGCTACCACTATCGATAATTTTCGTAGAGGAAAAAGTTGGGCGTCTCGGCAAAATGAAGCTACTCAGGAAGATTCAGCCTGTTATTATTGATTTTTTTATTTACCATGGAATTGACAATTTCGGAGCGTAGGACTGAGAACACCTACCATTCAATTTGTAGGACAATATGACCATTCAATTATACAAATATTAACCAAGCAACGGTAAAAAAATCCGCTGGTTATTAATGAATTTTTATGACCACGTCATTGGTACATGTTGGGAGTGGGGGACTCTTCAGTCCTACCATCCATTTTATAGGACAAAAGTTATTTCGAGTACTTCATCGAATTATCTCGAGGTTCAACTGAAAAACTAACTGTTATTAATGAATTTTTTGAACTCACCAAATCGACATGTTTGACGCCTGCGCATTTTATTAGCTACCTCTATCGAGAATTTTCGTAGAGGAAAAACTTGCGCGTCTCGGAAAAATGAAGCTACTCAGGAAGATTCAGCCTGTTATTAATCATTTTTGAAAATAGGCGTGGGATCCCGGTCTATAGTGAAATAGGTCTCAGATTCGAAGGTTCATTCACATCACCTCCCTTGGGAATGGGTATCACAATTGCCTTTCTTAAAGTATCAGAAAACAATCCATTCCCTAAGGAAGTGTTGATAATGGTGACAATTCTTTCTAAGACACTATCGGGCAAGTTGGTGAAAATTCCAATCGATATCTCATCTATTATTCCACAAGAATTTTTGTTCCTTATTTCAGACAAACTTTCTTCTATCTTGGACAATTTTGAGAGCATTGTCCATAAGTCTAAAGGAATCGGCCTTGAATATAATTTTCAGTAATGTGAAATGATATACAGAGTTAGTCAAATGCATAGACCCGCCCATTTTCTCGCTTAATATGAGGGTTATCGAAAAAAAGTTCAGATGAAAGTTGAAGAGTATTTCATTCTGCACCTTTCTGTGAATTCAAATATGTTTTAGATGTGCCATTGGTGGAGTAGTGACGTCATCGGCATTTTTTTTAAATGTAACCATTTGTCATGTTTAGTATTTTTAGCAAGCTTGTTTTTTCTCATTTCAGTAGTACTTATATTATTTCAACTCACTCGATAGGTACAGTGTGTTTCGTATTTTTGGGTCCACCTCTGTAGTTCACTTACCTATTGCTTAAATTGTTCAATTTTTCTGAATCGTATGATGTAGCCAGTTGGATATTTTAAGCGATATGGCAATTTGATTCAGACAATTCTAGTTATTTTTCTATTTGAAAATATCAATAGAAAATTTTATTCCAGAATAATTGTATTGCCCTAATCCTGAATTTTTCCTAAACAGAAGGTAAGAGAAAAAAACAGAAATAATTATTTGTTTCGATAGTTCAAAATATTACTATTTTTTTAATGAAAAGGAGGTTGCCGGACACAAATGTAGAGCGGCTATTTCATATACTTATTTATTAGTCCTGAGAACTAATGTTTTATTTGAACCCTTGTTCTGAGATAAAAATGTAACGTTTCGAAAGGCTGCACCATTGAGGTAAATTTTGAAAATATCCTATTACCATTACTTATTTTATGAGGCGAATAGTAATTGTAAACATCGTAAGTGAAATTTTTCAATAAAACAACTGTTTATGTAGCACATAAAAAATATTTTTTCATGAAAACTCATGTACGCCACTGTCTAAATCAAATTGCCATATCACTTAAAATATCCACCTTGCCACATTATCTGAAAAATTTTGACCAAATTAAGCAATAGGTAAGTACCTAAGTGAATTATCGAGGTGGATACAAAAATACGAACCACACCACTGTACATATCAAGAGTTGTAATAATATCAGTACTACTGAAATGAAAAAAAAACAAGCTATCTAGCGATATCAAACATGACATATGGTTCCATTTTAAAAAAATGCCGATGACGTCACTTCTCCACCAATGGCATATCTAAAAAATATTTGAATTTATAGAAAGGTGCAGAGTAAAATACCCTTCAACTTTCATCCAAACTTTTTTTCGATAACCCTCATATAAACTGAGAAAAATATGGGCGGTTCCAAACATTTGACCAACTCTGTATATCTTTCTGGAATGGATGAAGATTCAGTTAATGAATTCCGACTATTGGAGCCTGGTGTTGAGATAACCAGTAAAGCGGAGGGTTCTATATGGTTGGTGATCTTTCAACTATGAACAAGCTGTCTGAATGTCCACAAATAAAAAGGAATTTACCCAAAATGATGTCTAATAGATTAGAGAAACTATACCAATAGTTTTCTGTTTCTGTTAAGAAATGCCTGCCCCTACCCAAATTAATGTACCTATAGATTAAAGGTGTTGTAAAACTTTCTGTAGGCCTAGAAAAATTCGATAACATACAACGTGATATCATAGATTATTCCGCTGACGCTCATGCTAATATACACGTTTTTGATTGACTAAAATTTTAATTTAATAATCGGAAACACCATGTTTTCAATTTTGTAGTTAGGATTTCGATTTGCTATTGGATACCCTTGTAACACAATTTACAGCTAATATGAGAGGTATAATCACAAAACTGGCCATGTCAATATTCTGTGAAAAATGCGATAAAAGTACGTCCTATGGCAAAAGGGACATTTAAACGTGTCAGTTAGGCCGATTCGTCACAAAACCAGCCAGAACTCGTTCAATTTCATGTCGAAAAATAAGAATAGTCACAAAAGTAGCTGTGTCCATAATCGGGTACGTAACAAATGCCGCCGTGTCCAGTTATTCTCAAAACTTGCCATAATCCATTTTGTTTCATCCAAGTCGAATTCCCTGGTTTTCAAAACTCCACGTAGACATGTTTTCAAGTTTGCTGGTTGGTATTCACTCATTTTCAATCTCTTGCGATCTAACTGATGGTAGTTCGCTGTTTTCCGTTTATCTATAGTAAAAAACATATCAATAGTGAAAAAACAGGTGAGAAATACAATAGAAACGAATGCAGATATTCGCCATGACCTTTAGATTTCGAAAAATTTCAAAATCATCACAAAAACTATATTTCGTAACGAGACAAAATGAATGACTGGAAAATTTTATTCGTGAATTGGGTCACCTAAATAACAATTTTCTAAAATGAATTTATTTTTCTGAATTATAATTATGTTTGAAAAAAATTATAATCTAAATAAATTATACCATTAGAAAGTTCAAATTTCCCACTTGAAAATAGAGTATTCGAAATTCTAATTTAAGATACGCCCGGTTCTAAAAAATAGGTCCTCACGCGGCTGACCAAATGATTTGTTTGCGGACAAAAAAAACTGCAGAAGATATTTTTGGTAGAAAAAGTCTTTTTCTACAAGACGGTATTTTATTTTATTTTCATTTCATTCATCCTATGATTTTGATAATAAAAATATTTTTCGATTTTTTTTTACTTAGGAAATCGATTCACTAGTAAACTTTGTCTTATATTAACCAATATACTCTAAACTGATTTTTAAAAAATCAGCGAGATTGCTAATTACTTGTGCTTTCAGTGTAAAATTTACTCCACCAACTGGGCTAACTGGTCAATATTACAAAAATGGTTAACAAAAGTCACCATTTCCATTAGTAGGTAACAAAACTTGCCATTTACAACAAATAATATTGAAAAATTGGCAGAATCAATATGTCTCTTTTAATAAAATCTGTATGGTGGAGTTTGTATATGTATAGAGATCCCATCAAATTGAACCAGATCGCAATAAATTGAATTAGCTACAGTTTTTTACTGGAAATCCATTAGAAAGGAAATGGGAAGTTTTGTGATTATACTTCTCAATTATAAACTATGTGCCTAGGCAGAGACGTATTATCCATAAGGCAAACTAGGCACGTACCTAGGGGCGCGAGGTTACGAAGGGGCGCGCGCGTTCGTTCAGGGTTGACTTCAGATATCTTCGTTTATAGCAGAATATTTACCTTGCACCCAACATTCACTCTACCTAGCAGGTGAATGTACCTCTGAATACACTCAGGAAGCTTGTTGGTTCTTATGTCTCCTTCAAGAAATGTACACGTATTTTACAGCTTCAACTCAAATATAGGAAGCTCTACAAACACAAATGCAGGTAATGATAAAAAAAACAAAACCACTGTCAAAAATCCATTGGCGCTGTTCAGCTCTAGCAGATGCTTGTAAAAATTTGAAAGAGTCATTTCCAGAAATCCACGAGGCCTTGATTGCTATCGAGAACAATCCTCAGCAAAAACATTATGTTGCATGTGAAGCTAAAGGAATTAGATTGAAATTAGAACGACTAGAAACTGCTTCCATGATTGTGTTTTGGGGTTTTATTTCTGGTGCACATGAACAAAATATTACAGTCTGTTGATATTGACGTTTGTACAGTTATTCAAATGTCTGACAGTCTAATTTCTGCTGAAAGGGAAAATTTCAATAAATTGAACAGCAAGCCTTAGAAATCTCATTTGTCAAAGAATATGAAAAGGACACAAAGAGGATACGAAAGCTCGTAGCAGATGAATCTGCAGAATATGTTACTCCTTCATTATCTGGTCGGGAAACATTCAAAGTTACAGTATATCTAGTAATTATAGATATACTTGTAGTTGAACTACAAAAGAGACGAGAAGAGCACAGCAAATTTTTACAGTAAATTTTCGTTTTTAAGCAATTTGATCGATTTGAAAGAATTTTAAAATAGAGCAAATATGTCAGTATTCTGGAGATTAGGAAAAGTGCTTTGTTGATGAATGTATCCATCTACGTTCTTATTTAACAACGCTAGCTTAAGAGTAAGGCTGTAAACTGTCCCGAAGAACCAATGCGATTTTACAGGTTTTAAGAAATAAAAAACTTGAAACAATTTACCCAACATCGACAAAGCCTTAAGAATATGTGTATCGACGGCAGTCAGCAATTGCAGTGGTGAGAGGAGTTTTTCTTGTCTGAACAGAGTGAAAAATTATCTTCGCTCAACTATGACAGATAAGAGATTAAATCGTTAGCAATACTTAACATTGAATCAAACTTATTGCACTCCTTAAACTATGACGATATTATTGACTAATTTTTAAATAAATAGTTCATAAATTTTTTTTTTATTCATCGTTCCTTTGAAGTTAGTAAAAATTGTGTGCCGGAGGGGCGCCATGAGGTGCTTGCCTAGGGTGCTCTCTACGTTTAATCCGCCTCTGTGCCTAGGTATATGATGTGTTTTCGAATATTTCCCTCCTATGTAAAATTTGTCATAAGACGAATGCAATTATCGAAAAATTACAGCGGAAATTTCCCTCCCGTGTAAAAACGTCCATAAGAGGAATGCAATTACCGCTGGCTCACAGCGATAATTGCACTGTAGTGACGCGTTTCGCGTCACGGCAGTGCAATTATCGCATTAGATATCAATTCAAGTGAAGTCGCGCGATTTTAATGTCAGAAGTGAGACTTCAAATGTGTCATCTACCTACAAGTGTTCATATCGCGATTGCTACGGAAGTAACTGAGAAGCTTACGGACATAGCTAAAAGAGTGAGGTGTGAAATTTCCTACCGAATACCACTCGTGTATTGAAAATTAACCAGATAATTCTGAAAAAAACGTGTTTTTTTATAAAAAACCGCACGGTAATTTTTTTCGTTGTTTCAAAAAATTGCCCTCCTCCTTCGGAGTCGGGCAATTTATGCTTTGAAACAACGAAAAAAATAAACTCATGCAGTTTTAAAAAAAAACACGTTTTTTTCAGAATTATCGGTAATTTTCAATGCACTTGTGGTATTACCCCCGGTAATTGCACTGCGAAAACATCCCGTCGGCATGACATAAATAACAACAACACTGACTGACAATACTGATAAATATCAGATATACTTCAAAAAGTGAAAAAATGTCCATACAATCTATTGAGGAAAATGTAGTTAAAAGTGAAACAGCAGCACTTACGTTTTTATTTCAACTCCGGAAATATTCTATCAAATTACACACGTGCATCAAAATAAACCTGTTAATTTTCCATTCAAGCATGTTGTCAGTAAAAAACTCCATTCGGTTATTTTCATATTTTGTCGAGGGCTCTTTCGACAAAATATGAAAATAAACTCATGTAGTTTTTAGACAACATGCTTTCCTGGAAAATTATCGGTAATTTTGATGCACTTGTGTAATTACTGCCGATAATATGTTTTCGATTTTTTTTTGTAGTTGTTGTTTTGTAGCATATTCATGATTGTTTCATAGAACAATGACTTACTATCAACAAGCTGTCATATTTTCCTGTTTCCGAAATGACACAACACCGAACTTTGACCAAAACTGTCTTAAGCACTCACTATTGTCTATTATTCATACCACCTTCATAATTTAGGACAAATTGTGGGTCCGGTTTTTTGATAGATGAATAACATAACCTAACCTAAAGGACCCCGCACAATAGCATAGGAAATTGGCCCAAAGTGGGATTTGCCAGAAATTTACATATGTTCTTGGTATCGAGTTTCTGATCAAATGTTCTCTTGGGCCCATACCTCTAAGACCAATGATGTTGCTCTCAGGGCCGTATTTAGTACAGGTGTCAAATAAACAATGACACTTTTTCTCAAGTCCATAATTCTTTTATTTTCTATTAGAATTTAATTAAATAAGAGGTATTGCAAAATCTCAGCATTTGTCTTTCTTTGGCTTCCTGTTGTTGACTTCCTTTGTTTATATTTTTACATCCAAGTGTTGTACATCTTCGCACTTGATTTTACCGTACTGATGAGAGCTTAAGCTCGAAACACGTGTCTACGGTTGCAGAACATTTTGAGGGTTATACCCAATAACTTTTCTACTTATAAATAAAAATATATATATATATATATATATATATATATATATATATATATTTTTTTTTATTTATAAGTAGAAAAGTTATTGGGTATAACCCTCAAAATGTTCTGCAACCGTATATATATAATCAAGTGCGAAGATGTACAACACTTGGATGTAAAAATAGAAACAGAGGAAGTCAACAACAGGAAGCCAACCACACATTTGTGGCATCGGTTAGAAGACCTTGTACTCACAAGGCAACAACTAACGTCGCCACGGAGGTAGCTATAGCTACCAGCGTGACAATCCTACCCAGAAAGATACAAATAAGGATGGATTTAGCGAGGGGCAATATATGAAAATATAAGTAAAAAATTTATTGGGTATACCCAATAAATTGAGTTGTACATCTTCGCACTTGATTTTACCGTAATGAAGAGAGCTTAAGCTCGAAACACGTGTCTACGGTTGCACAACATTTTGAGGGTTATACCCAATAAATTTTATACTTATATTTTCATATATTGCCCCTCGCTAAATCCATCCTTATTTATATATATATATATATATATAATATTGAAAATAGAGTATATTTCGTTTTAATTCCGAGAGTTCCAACCTTTGACAGCTGTTTCGTGCTCACGCACTCATCAGAAAGGATTTATGGAGCTCCCGAAATCAAAACGAATCCACTCAAGAATTAGTACCGTGAAGGCAAGACAGATATAACAGAAAGTTACTTATGACATCTACAGTCACTAGTTGAAACTTAATTTGACACGAACCAAGGAATTAAGTCTCAACTAGTGACTGTAGATGTCATAAGTAACTTTCTGTTATATCTGTCTTGCCTTCACGGTACTAATTCTTGAGTAGATTCGTTTTAACGAAATATACTCTATTTTCACTTAGATTCTGCTTGCGTTCCTCATAACGTACTAGAAACTTGATTGAACCTTGGGTTGGTCAGAACAATAAATTGTTGGTTGCCTGTCAATTTGTAGACAAACCTCTACTTTGGATTCCTTGGTTCGTGTCCAATTAAGTTTCAACTAGTGACTGTAGATGTCATAAGTAACTTTCTATATATATATATATATATATATATATATATATATATATATATATATATATATATATATCCATATCAGGATAGATTTATCGAGGGGCAATATATAAAAATATGAATAGTAAAGTTATTGGGTAGGTATAGCCCTCAAATTGTTGTGAAACCGTAGACACGTGTTTCGAGCTTTTCAGCTTTGTTTCTATATTTACATCCAAGTGTTGTACATCTTCGCACTTGATTTTACCGTACTGATGAGAGCTTAAGCTCGAAACACGTGTCTATGGTTGCACAACAATTTGAGGGCTATACCCAATAACTTTTTTATTCATATATTTATATATACAGGGTGGGGCACCGAAAACGAAACATATCGAATATCTTCAAATCGCATGTGTTGTGAATAAAATGCAAAAACAGGTCGATTTTTAATCCAAGGAAGACATCTTCCTATCATAACCTCAACTGTCATACCTCTCCCCCCACCCCTTGGGCACTATCACCCAAACAATTTGAATAGGGAAAGTAGTGTAAGTGTGACACATCATTAAAAAGGTGGTTTCATAAGGAATTCAGCCATGTCAATTTTTGCCATCTAACTTTTTATTTTGGCGCCCTCATGCGGGAAAAATAACTGTTCCGTATTCCAAATTATAATACTGCATTTGCATTTAAGCTATGTTGACATAAATTCGGTGACAATGCATTATGGAATTTTTCTAAGAGAAAAAACAAAATGGCAGCTCCAAAATGGCCGACATGATATGCAATTATGGTCCGATTCGATTCAAAATTGATATGTGATGGTTTTCAAGGTCGGAAATTATGATTTGTTCGTCAATGCAAAAAAACAAAATGGTGGCTCCAAGATGGCGGACGAAATTTGTAATTCTGGTCCGATTCGAATCAAAATTAGTATGTGGGGATTTTCAGGGTGAAAAATTATGATATTTTTGTCAATGCAAAAAACCAAGATGGAGGACGAAATTTGTATTTGTGGTTCGATTCGATTCAAAATTGGCATATGTGGGTTTTACAAGTTTTCAGTATGACTAAAATGAATTAATGGAATTGATAAAAAAGCTTCTATACAAATGCACTGAAAAAGAAATAATATTTTTTTCAGATGTGTGACGAAGGTTATTCTATGCGTAATTCAAATTTTACCTCGCAAAAGTACCTATTTTGAATCTGTTATGCACAGAATAACCTACGTCTCACATATAAAAAAATATATTATTTCCTTTTTAGTGCATTTGTATAAAAGCTTTATTTTATCAATTTAATTAATTCATTTTAGTCATACTGAAAACTTGTAAAACCCATATATGCCAATTTTGAATCGAATCGAACCACAAATACAAATTTCGTCACCATATCTTAGTTTTTTGCATTGACAAAAATATCATAATTTTTCACCCTGAAAATCCCCACACACTAATTTTGATTCGAATCGGACCAGAATTACAAATTTTGTCCGCCATCTTGGAGCCACCATCTTGTTTTTTTGCATTGACGAACAAATCATAATTTCCGACCTTGAAAACCACCACATATCAATTTTGAATCGAATCGGACCATAATTGTATATCATGTCCGCCATTTTGGAGCCGCCGTTTTGTTTTTTTCTCTTGGAAAAAATTCCATAATGCATTGTCACCGAATTTATGTCAAAATAGCTTGCAAATGCAGTATTATAATTTGGAATACGAGACAGTTATTTTTCCCGCAAGAGGGCGCCAAAATAAAAAGTTAGATGGCAAAAATTGACATGGCTGAATTCCTTATGAAATTACCTTTTCAATGATGTGTCACACTTACTACTTTCCCTATTCAAATTGTTTGGGTGATAGTGCCCAAGGGGTGGGGGGAGAGGTATGACAGTTGAGGTTATGATAGGAAGATGTCCCCCTTGGATTAAAAATCGACGTGTTTTTGCATTTTATTCACAACACATGCGTTTTGAAGATATTCGATCTGTTTCGTTTTCGGTGCTCCACCCTGTATATACAATATGCAAAGTACCTAGTTACTGAACAATATAAAAGCCGAAAAAAACTTAAGGCGGATTTAGCGGATTCACAATGCATAATTTAGTGCATATGCGTAATTTTAATTCACACCTAATCCATCAAAGTTCAATACAGGGACTCGATTGAAATGATTTACCCGTTTCATAATTTATAAAGATATCCCTGTGTTGAACTGTTATGGAGTATGCAGAAAAATTACGCATTTTAAATCGGGAAAAGTCGCCTTAAAATTACGCATATGCACTAAATTATGCATTGTGAATCCGCTAAATCCGCCTTTAGTTACGTAAATCACACGTACGTATAACACAAAGCATAAGGCAAAAGCATATGTCCATACAATACTCTCTACAAAAACATTGATCAGGAGTTCAGTTACCTTGCAAATCGGCTCTACAACTACTGAGATATCAAAATCAGAAATGCACCGACCGCATTTTCATTCAAAATGCAATTGAAATATTTTATAACACAGATAGATGATAGCCATGATATGCTCGAGATACATCGATTCATTGATTCCTCATGCTAATAATAAAATTTCATTACCAACCGGAAACATCACCATATTGTTATTTTTATGTTGAAATAACCTCATATCGATCCTACTGTATTTTACTTATGAATGTTTGTATCTTTATTTCTTTTGTAGGTATTCGGTAAAAGTCAATTTATTTTAAACAATTCCCCTGTATAAACCTAGATATCCCAAGAAATAACATACTAATCTATACAGGGTGTAACATAAGTACGTTAAAATATTCAAGTGACGTATTCCTGAGACAATTTTAAGAAAAAAAGTCTGTATAAACTTGTGTCCGGAAATGCTTCATTTCGGAGATACAGGGTGTTGAAATTGAATTTTTTTGTTCGTTTTTTTAAAGTAACTTTTGCAAAAAATAAGTTATTTGCACGAAATTTGGTACCCGGGGTTTTTTTGACGTGGGAAATCATAATTTCGTATTAATTTTTATGTAACATCTAGAGGGCGCTGCGTACGCTGTCTTTACTTTTTCAAATTGCCCTAACATTTTTGACTGTAAACTTTTGGTACTTTTCATGAAAAAACCTTATACCCACACCTTTTCCAAGTAAAAAAGGTACACTTCCTCAACAACGCTAGAGGTGATCGTTTTCGAGATATTTACAATTTTCTATATCGATACATGTTACTTAGCTCCTAGGGCGCTAAGTGAAGTTGCTGAGAACATTACAAAAACTAAGTATGTGGTAGATCTCGTCAAAATAAACTACCTTTTTCCTATGAAATGTTTATCAAAAAATTATTTGTTTTCGAGATACGTATGGTTGAAAATTTCCAAAACATGGTTGGTTTTCGTCATAAGTTATTTGCAACTGCAGTTATTTTCATCAAACTTTAAACACAGACTTCTTTCAAACTGAGCATACTCAAACTACTTAATCAATCGAAGTTTAAAAAAATTGTCAGGTTCAATTATTCAATTAGAAAGTGCTACATTTCGGAATTTGTAAAAAAACAATTCGGAGAAGTACTATGATATTTATTAGACAATTAAACATATAAAAATTGAACAAACAACTATTACAACAAGTGTTCAAAGTGACGACCCCCAACAGTAATACAAGCTTCTGCTCTCTTCATCAAAGAATTCCACACCCGTTGAAAAATGTTTCTTATCGTTTCGCAGCAAGCTATGATGCGATCCCTTAACATTTCCTCGTTTTCAATGGGGTTAGCATAAACTAGAGATTTTAGGTGTCCCCAAAAGAAAAAATCAACGGGATTGAGGTCCGGTGACCTCGGGGGCCAATGCTGAGTGCCTCCTCTTCCTATCCATCGTTGGGGATATGCTACGTCTAAGAAATTTCTTGTTATAAGACTAAAATGAGCAGGGGCTCCATCGTGTATAAACCAAGAATGATTTCGGAGACCATGGGGAACATCTTCCATAAGCTGGGGAAGCTCGTGTTCCAAAAAATGTTGGTAAGCATCTCCATTCAAACGTAAGGGGAGAAAATAGGGCCCAATTAAATAATCCCCAATTATGCCTACCCATACATTAAAAGAGAATCTATATCTTGGAAATGAGTTTGCGTTATCGCATGTGGGTTATCTTCCGCCCAGATGTGGTTGTTATGGAAGTTCATGATACCATTTCTTGAAAAATTAGCCTCATCTGTGAAGAGGATTTTCGATAAAATTTGAGTATGTTGTTCGACTTTTCTTTGAAGCCATTGAGCAAATTCGATACGTGGTTGAAAATCACGTTGCGTATGTGCCTGGACACGCTGAATATGATAAGGATATAATTGCTGTTCCTTTAAAATTCTGTAAACGGTCATGTGACTCACATTTAAAGTTTGACAAATTTTTCTTGTACTTGTCTCTGGATGATCACTAATTTCTTCGAGAACCGCCTCCTCCAATTCCACAGTTCTTGTAGTCCGTGGCCGTCGTACTGCAGAATTTCTTTCAAAGCTTCCAGATTCGGAAAGTCGCCGGAAAATATTCGCAAATGTCGCTGTACAAGGAGTGACGCGTTGGGGATACCTTTCCTGATAGATGCGTCTGGCATCGGTTGAATTTCCGTCAGCCAAGCCGTATGCAAAAATCATATCAGCCATTTCAGCATTCGTAAATTCGGGTATGGTACCAGAAAATTACTTTATAAACTCCGAACTGTGAATTTGTCAATGAATAGTTAAAAATGTTACAGCGAACTTCTAATTTTATAAACAAACCTTCATAGCCTACTCGATTTAATTAACTTAATTTGCAAGCGGAGAGTGACAAAAATTATTGAAATAAAATTTGGCTATACCATTGTTTATATAGAAGATAGTTAGTCAACCTTATGGGATTATAATTGGATCAAAATGGATGCGACGTGTAGATGGCGATAGTGAGCTCGCATCCAAGTCATGTCGTAACTTCAGTGATCTGGCCTCCAAGTCATGTCGTAACAATGAAAAAGCATTAAAATCAGGGTTTTTTGAAGAAACCTGCATTAAAATGACGTCAAATATTCATGTTTGTAACTTATCACGCTAGATGACACTCGCGTTTGTGTCCAATACCTTTTCCACAGGCATTGACTAACTATGTTCTATTTAAACAATGGCTATACTGATTAAGCAGTTTGATAATGCTCAGTTTAGAAGAAGTCTCATACTATAATAAAGTTTGATGAAAATAACTAAAATTGCAAAAAAACTTGTGACAAAAACCAACCATGTTTTGGAAACATAATAAATATCATAGTACTTCTCCGAATTGTTTTTTTTTACAATCTCCGAAATGTAGCACTTTCTAATTGAATAATTGAACCTGACAATTTTTTTTAACTTCGATTGATTAAGCAGTTTGAAAATGCTCAGTTTAAAAGAAGTCTGTGTTTAAAGTTTGATGAAAATAACTGCAGTTGCAAATAACTTATGACGAAAACCAACCATGCTTTGGAAATTTTCAACCATACGTATCTCGAAAACAAATCATTTTTTGATAAACATTTCATAGGAAAAAAAGTAGTTTATTTTGACGAGATCTACCACATACTTAGTTTTTGTAATGTTCTCAGCAACTTCACTTAGCGCCCTAGGAGCTAAGTAACATGTATTGATATAGAAAATTGTAAGTATCTCGAAAACGATCACCTCCAGCGTTGTTGAGGAAGTGTACCTTTTTTACTTGAAAAAGGTGTGGGAATTAGGTTTTTTCAAGAAAAGTACCAAAAGTTTACAGTCAAAAATGTTAGGGCAATTTGAAAAAATAAAGACAGCGTACGCAGCGCCCTCTAGATGTCACATAAAAATTAATACGTAATTATGATTTCTCACGTCAAAAAAACCACGGGTACCAAATTTCGTGCAAATAACTTATTTTTTGCAAAAGTTACTTTTAAAAAACGAACAAAAAAAAATCAATTTCAACACCCTGTATCTCCGAAACGAAGCATTTCCGGACACAAGTTTATACAGACTTTTTTTCTTAAAATAGTCTCAGGAATACGTCACTTGAATATTTTAACGTACTTATGTTACACCCTGTATTTTACATTTCAAAATTAATCAATATATTCAAATTCTAGATATTTTTTCTTCTTGTTATGTTTATACATATTTTATATCTACACAAATTATCCATATCATTTCATCACCATATTATTAAATTAGAAAAAAAGTCTCCCACGCTCTTGTTCGTATTACGTTACCCCTACTAGCTTCCCATACCGCAATATTTTCAAAAATTATTAAAATGCCCTGTATGTAAAAATCAGACCAGTTAATTGTTTGGATTTCTTCCTATTTCACAGAGGATATATCAAATGAACTTGTGCGCAAAATACATATGTCTAGTTTTCGTTTAATGTATGAATATGCTGAAAATCCGAATGATTATTATTTTGAAGCATTTTTCAACTTAAATAACGACTCCCACGTTTTTTGCTGGCTGAGAATACTCTCCGATCATAGATAAACAAGGTTTAACAAAAGTAAGAATTGTTTTCAATTACGGGGTTAGTCAGTACTTGATAAAATACAGATATAAATGAAGTTCGTACCATGGCCGTCATCAGCATAAAGAGTTTCTAAACACAAATCAATGAAAAAGGCGCTTAATTCAAAAAAAAATTACCAACTAGGGAAACTTCCATGATAACTCGCAAATCAGATTACTCTTTTGAATATTTCACCTGTTTGAAATCGTGCTGGGTGGGTTTCTACAGATTCGAATAAAGTTAATTGGTATCCAAAACATAATTTTTTGTATAGCATTGATTTTAAACTTTGATGATTCCAGGATTTCTCCTATGGGACTTCAATACATATCACAAATATAATTGAGAATATTCGTTGATGCATATTCAACAGCTCCCAAATGACGAGCATTTCCCAAAAAGATTTGCAAGTGTAATATTTCAATATTGATGGATCTTCAATGTCATCAATTTGCACGAAATTCTGAACGTTGAATACTTACACCCAAAACCTCGAAGAATTTGTATCATCTCCTAATTCATTAAATTCAAAAATGTCAGTCTCATCTCGGTGTAGTTTATGCTGTATGTATGCTGGAGCTAAATTAACTTATATTCACTCACAGTTGAGTCTCTGAGGTGAAAATATCATTTTGGTGTACAAAAGTAAATTATGTAATAACATTTTCATAATTTCTTTAGGTATTTATAAGCACAGGAAAAAATGTGGGAGTCGTTTTGTGAGTAATTGATTTGAAAGATGCTTAAAAACAATAATCATTCGGATTTCCAGCATCATCTTCATCCATTAACCTAAAACTAGACATAGAAAAATTCTGTAATTTTCACACAAGTTCATATATTATCCTCTGTTAAATACAAAAAATCAAAAAAATTAACCGGTCAGATTTTTATATACAGGGCATTTCAATAATTTTTGAAAAAATTGGTCTCATATCTTGATACTCATAATTTCTGTTCCTGGAAGTGGCCACATGGCACATATAATCGGTGCATTTAATTGATCAAATCGCGTTATCTGACGCAAATATAACGGTTACAGTAATATTTTCAATTTCCTCTGTATATTTGATAAAAACACATATTTTTTGGGTTCAGCCAACTTCATTGAATATATCCAACACATAAAGTACAATTTCGATACAGTCTTATAACGTTGATGCTTCGTTCTGACATTATTTTCATTTTGTGTAAGTCATATGAAGTCTTTATCTACCCTTTATATTGTTTTCAAAAATGCTTGGAAAACATACTGTTGCATTGGCCAAGTTTATTACTATGGTGTAGATTAAAAACTCACTAATTATTCAGTGATATTACCCGCATTAAAGTTCAGTCAATAATGGTGTGAAAGTGACATTTTACAACTTCAACACTCTGTATTTCATAAACTACACATAGGGCCGGTTGTACAAAACAAGTTCACCAACAGTTCAAGTAAGCTCGCATCAGTTGCCAGGGATTAGCCAATGAAATTTTTAGTTCCTTACCAACTGAACTCAGTTCAGTTGAACTCTTGATGAACCTGTTTAATACAACCCGCCCTTGGATTTTTTGTGTGCCCACGGTAACTTTTGTTCATTATGTCGAGTTCAACAACATATTGACATTGACATATGTACAATTTGACCGAAAAACTTTTTGCATAAGAAGTGTGCGTGGTCTTTTCCTAAAATTTTAGTGATTCATTTGAAGTGATTCCAATCAATTGAAAATGTCCACGGTAAGCTGGTCGTCTTGGTAGATTTCCCGCTACGACCTCTACGCCGTCTCCTACCACACTGCAACAGATGCAGCGAACACTGCACGGCCTACTGCCGCCATACAAATTCCAAAAACTGGCATGATGATATGATATGATAAACTGATATTTTATTTATTTTTTATACTTGAAATTGATTATTTGTTTATGTTCCTGTAAAAAAAAATAGAATGAATCTTTTATTCTTATCTTGAAACTCTATTTTATCAAATTTGCCCTAGCTCACACCTTCATTTACCCATTTTACCTTTTTCGTCGCTTAGGTCTCCTTTCTTTCAGCGCAGTCGGTGAAACAAGGAAAACTCCTGCTCTCAGTTGGATTCTGGAATGTGGAATGCCCTGTATATAATTTAGAAAATATGAAAAAAAAATCTTGTACCAATCAAAAATGATAGTCAAATTTGTTTTTATAAATTTTAATACTTGAGAACTCTGTATGGTAGCTATTAGAAATACACCTTTCCACAAAACTGAAACTCTTATTTTTGTTGTTTATTGAAGTACCATGAAAACCTACCTAACAACAAACCTATCATTTTCTATGCTCTAAACTGTTTCCTAAAATAAATTATCTGCCCTCTATGATTCTAACTTATCAACTATAGAAATTGTTTCTTATTTAGAAATTCTGACACCGTCCGATAGATACTCCTTTATCAAAACTAAGGTTATGGTAAAAATAAATATTGTTCGTATTGATATTAATTTTCTGATGATAGTTCGTGGAAATTGTAAAAATGAAGTCAATGATTAATTAAGGAATAGTTCCACACAGTTAAAATGGTTTCATATTGATATCTGTCTGTTATACTGCTCTGCTCTGCTTCAAAACTCGTACATACTGGAGCCAATTGTGATATTGTATAAATACCTTGATACTAGTTTTCCTGTCAATTCAACTTGCTTTAGGATACAATTTTCGTCTTCAGGTATGTACTTTTCCTTGTTATATCAGGCTATTTATGGATGTTCATTTCTGTTGCTTCTTCTGTTCGGTAACTAGTTTCTTTGGGTTCCTATCTAAATTTGTGGTTCATATACTAGTTTTTCAAATAAGTCTTCCTTTTATTTATTCCTTTAATTTTTATATCAATTTATATCTTGAATTTTTCTTTACTCTCTTCTTGATTCCTCTCTTCGGCAACCTCTCTTCAAATTTTCCTTCCTTGTTGACCAATCACAAGTTTTTATTTCACATCACTGATTTTTTATTTATTTAATTTGACTTCCCCACTGTCTTTATGTACATTTCCTATATCTACTTTATTTTACCTATTAACAAAGACATTCGTTTCAGTTTTATGTCCATTCAGGATCTCATTCCATTATATCATTCAGTTTCTTTCTTATTATTTTAACTTCTCAGCTTACTTCCCAAATCATGTACAGGATGTTGTTTTATCTAAATGTCTATTTTACACTGAGACTATAGTCTTTCTGTATTCAGGATGAACCATATGCATTAAAATTCAACCTAACCAAAGAAATAAAACAGGCAAACTATTGGGAGTTTCCTTTTTTAATGCTTTTTTCTTTACTTTTCATTTAAATCATTCTATCTGTTCATAACAATGAGTTCAATGATTCTCAAGTGTCACCCATATCAATGCTATGGTGACTGAAAAAGCGTACGTCCTCTTCTGCCAGGGCTCAAATGAACTCATGATGACATGATTTTTTATATTGAATTTATTTGTAATCGTCATTAAAACAATCACTTAATATTTGACTAGAAGAATTGTGGATTTTTAAAATTTTGGAGTTCCCAAGGATTTTATCACAGTTCTATAAATATTTCTCACATGGATCAGACAATTTCCACACAAGTCAGAGATATCAGTGTTTCAATTTGGAGAGTTGATATCGGGAAAAATAAAATCTTGATTATCTTAATTAATTTTATTAACCAAAACAAAATTTCAACAAAACTTGGCTTCAACTAAAAGACTGTTCTTGTAAATTACTTAATATATAGGAATGCCTACTTAAAACAAATTTTATCTTAATTGAGAATTATTTTTGGTGGTATCAACAAAATAGCCAATATCCAGATAGACAATGTTTCAAGACTAGGCCAAGTTTTCAATACTTTGTTTGATAAAACAATATAAATAAAAAAATAAAGGCACAAATATGCTGAAAATTTCATTCAACCAATTAATGATAAAAATCATGAATTAAGATTAAAACAAAACACTAAAAAATATTAAAAATTGAAATGAAATTTTCAGCAAACAAATCCATCGACACATTATGTACAATAAGCAGCCTAACTCCTTTTTATAAAAAGGCTGGTTAGTAATAAACAGCACAAAAGTTCAAGAAAAATACACGAACAAAAATAGATTTTTATTTATTTGAACCATACGTTATGTACAGGATTCCAATTAATCTCTTGTTTTCGAGACAGTCTGAAAAAAAAAGTTGCGTTATAGTCACACGAGCAGATTTGTCAAAAACTTGTACAAAGCTATCACTACACATCTGAAATGAGCATTTTCCATACTCACTGTCAAAAATTTAGGTAAATAGTAACTCAATGAAATTGTTGTTTTGTATAAAAACATTCCACTTTATATCCAGCCAAAATACTCGTTACAACGAATACTATAAGGAGTGAGTCTACTTTTTTTTTCAATTAGCACAGACAAAACATAAAACAACGTTTCACTATTTCCTACATTTAGAATACATCTTAGTACACCACATTTGCAATTTCATCAAGGTGATCTTAGATAAAAAATATATTGAAATTCTAATAAAGCTGTATGTTGGTAGCTGTATAAAAAAATTTAGTATAGATTAGACTGAACTGATATATTGGACTGTCTGGATAGGGAACATGTACAAATGCATGTATGCATTTATTATTGCTAGTTGAACTGTGTTCCTGTTAAATTTCAATTTATTTATTTATTGATTATATCAGCAAAATTTGGAGTTGAACTTAAGAGCAAATACTACCTTGGTGAAACGGGAAGTCGTTTTGAGTCTACAGTTTTTGATTGAGAATTTTTTATTTTTTTTTTGCATTACTCAATGTTTTTGTGTAAATACCGGAACTCAATGATTTTTGGTTATGATTATTAAGAAAAAAAATTTAATGACATGATGAATTAAAAAAATTGATTGAGACTTTCCGGAATTCCTACGGGACCAAGAAGCCCATAGAAAAAATATCTCTTTTATGAAATCAATGGTTTTTGCATGAAACGGATTCTACGATCGGGAAATGTATACCTGATTGGCGCAGTAATCGAGAACGGACAGGTGCAGTGTTGCCAATGTTCATTATCTTCACCCCCATTCTTAATAAGTATGCCAACAAAGCTGGAAGGGATGAGGATGAAATTCGACTTTTCGGTAATGGTGGCTCTTAATAACTATCAGTGAGATGAACGGAAACAAAGTTCGTTGTTTTTCCTCCAATCTTAGCAGGTTGTCAGTTCTGTCCCTGATCTATTATAACCTCTTTATTGCATTGCATAATAAATAAATTTTAAGTGAATACTGTCAGTGTTGGTGCTTAAACAGTGCGGCTTTTTTTAGCCCCCCCCCGTTGACTCTTGAATGGTTTGACGGGCATGGGTCAAAAACCGTTTTGAATGGTATCACCGATACTACTTTCTGAAATAGAAGGCATTGTGATTACTTGATAGGGGGGGGGAGGGGCACATCAATTTAAAAATTTCAAACGGAATGGGGGATCAAGTGACACTCGTTGAAAAGAAAATTCAATTCTCTTTTCAACCATCTAAGCTTTTTCCCGTTGGTATTTCTTTACCATATGCAATCGAAATATCAATTATAAGTGCGGATCTGAATGGTACCCTTATCTCGATAAATTTGAACGGTTTGATGTGGAACAATGAGACAAAAAATATTCATTGCAATTACGACAGTTGGCGCTGGGAGCACATCAACTTGAAAATTTCAAAAAGCAAATAGATCGAAATTGTGAAAATAGGTATTAACGAAAATTTTGAAAAATTATATGGTTGAAAAGAAAATTTAATTATCCTTTCAACGATGTATAATTTGACGCCCCATGCCATTTGAATTTTATCAATTGATGTTTCGAGCAATCGCAATGTCTTTTATTTAAAAAAATAGTATCAGTGATACAATTAAAATGGTTTGTGTTTCATGTTTTTTCATCAAACAGTTCAAAAGTTAACAGGGGTGATAGATAGGTGAAAAATCCGCACTGTATCAATGTATAAATGAGTGGAAGAAAGCACTTGTTTGATTCTGTGCGGCTCAGACAAAAGCTAACTCTGCCTTTTGGTAGGAATCTATTTTTTCGATAGTGTTATTGTATTGTTCTTCCTTTTTTTTCTACCAATAAAAGCGTTTATTATTATTATTATTATTAAATTGTTCATTATATTTGCTAACCACAGATCCATGCTTAATTCTAAAATTTAACAACCCAGACCAAGTAATATCAAAAAGAAGGCCGTTGATAAGTAAAACCAATTGGATTATTTTATAGTGATCCCGCGATTTTTTGCAGAGTTTAGTTTTATTTCACTTTTGATTATTGGTATAACGGGTAGATCATTTTTATCAGTTAAAAGCTATAATTCCAAATTGAAAAATCACACACACTAGTGTAGGCACATTTTTCAAAAAACGGTTCTCAAATTTTTCGAGACATGTAGGTGGTGGTGTAGGTTTTTCTACAGCTAAAAAGTTAATACGCCACCAAAAATCAGTGAGTCATAATAATAGCCGTCCTCTGCCCGCACAGGTTATGCCTTTGTCACGGAGCTAGAGCGGTTCGGAATCCACTCTTGCATAAACAGCGGATCCCGGATCTCCCTTGCTCACCCAAGCAGATGAGCTTCTGAAAGGTTTCTGCAGAAACGGGGCGCCATAGTTTATGGATGTCCTGTAGTAGGGTCAGAACTGATCCACTAATAATTAACCTGAGGAGCCACAATAGGCCAGTAGCCCCAGTGGAGGGCCTGATATGGGCCCACTATGTTCAAAACCAAACCATAATTAACCAATGGGTATCCGCCTCTCAATTTGCAGGTAGCATTTGGTATGAGTTCGAATCACCGATATATACCGGTTGATTTATGAAACACACCTATGAAATTTTAATGAAATCATTGATTATTTATAACATTTTTTCTTCGCCATCCCACGAATATGAGCTACTGAATAAATACTCATGTTTTGACGCGATATTCAATGTCTATGACTGTTCATGTTTCCAGGCACATTGGTCACTTTGCAACTGTGCGTGCGACCTATTTTTTTTTTGTTATTATGGTATTTACCGAAATATTATTTCGACGTATTTTCGTTAAACAATCGTTCAAAAGGCTTTGGGTTCGTGAACATGGAAAGCTCACTCGACACCAACATTATTTACTTCAACTTTCATGTGCTGTTTCATGTGCTCTGCACAAATCATATCTTTTTGTATTTTCATAATTGGGAGTCACGGTAAAACTTGGTGTAAAATCACCACAGCTGAAAAGTGAATGAGCCACCATAATTCAGTAAGTCACCCTGAAGTGCTACAGTTAGCAATTGTAATAGCTATTCTCTACTCGCACTCGCCATGCTATTGAGTACTCTCATGCAATGCGAGTGTTTAATGAGGGGAAGTATTATCATTATCAACGTGTCCCACAAGAAAAGATAACAATAGTGTATTGATTAGTTGGTAACAATAATGACATGTGCTTATATATGAATGAATCAATTTGTAACTGCTGTGCCTGTTGAATATTTTAATACCGATTGTTTCTAAACAACATTCCAAATTCGTACGTACACAATATTTACCAAGACTTAAAATTAATGCTCTAGCTTATGAGTCAGCAATTTATCATCAAAAATTCGTCAGCTGATAAATAGCAGCTCTGTTATGACTAGTTTTCTATGAATACCTTTCAAATGATACGTCAGCGAAGATGAAATTCATTTACCTCTATTTTTTACCAAAAATGCATTTTCCACGGTAGAAGGGCAGAAAGTATTCATATAGTTATACAAAACTGGCACATCAAGTTGAAACTTACAAGGCTGTCTTTTGAATCGAAAATTGTGCAACAGCGCATTTTGATCGTTAGTGTGTTTGTTGGAAAAATGTCGGGCCAAGGCGCAGTGAGAGCGTGCGACTTTAGGGCTAAGGGTCCCGCGTTCGAGCCGCAGTCGAAGCAGATTTTTTTTTAGATTAATAAAGTAGATTAAATTGTTTAGTATCGTAGCTAGACTCGGATGAGTCCTGCATGATTCACTACTGCTTCGATATTATTAGTGGCATTGGAACGTAGGCTACATACAAGAACACTCGAAGAACACATGAAGAACACATGAAGAACCTCGGTCGATCGCTTTTCGACATTTGATGTCGATAAATGACAATTACTAACACTATTAATTTTAAAAAAAGCTACTATTCTTGAACGTTCATCTAATAACAAAAAAATAAGTGATAAAACAATAATAATAAATAATGCTAAAAAATGTTTCATCAGAAACTGTGATACAATAAAGCTCAATTTATAAACTCCGCCGCCGAAGGTACAGTTGACACAGCCAAAGTAATAAGTACAATTGTTTATAAACTCTGCAGCGACACGTTGCCGCTGCAGGAAGATAACCGACTTTCATCTCTGACAGCTACGACATTTTTCTGGTTTTATTTATTCGATTAGTCTAGGCGAGTGACACGCAATTTGGATTTTGGGTTGTTTTTGACTCTTTTGGACTCATTTACTCATTTAATTGAAATATAATTTTATGCTGAATACGCATGCACTGGTGCAGCGGTCGGCCGTTTATAAATTAACAAATTTTTCCACAACTGCAACGGCTGCGCCAACTGTAGCTACGGCAGCGGAGTTTATAAATTGAGCTTAACGCCTTTCTTCAACCATCAATCAATTTCAACTCGATAAAATCCATTCCTCGACAGACTAATTCTCAGAATGAAAACATGGGTATATTTTTGCATGAATGCTAACAAAAAATGATATGTCCAAAACTAATTTTATTCCAAATCACCATCCAACAAAACACAACTAATGATCCTTTTGAATTTAAATTTCACTTCACAGCACACTCATTTCAGCAATAAAAATTCTGACAGTCACTTGTATCCAATTGATAAAGATTTTTCGTTTTCAAACATAGTCCTATGTTTTTAGAGTGTTACAGTGTCATTATTTCCGAGATTCTTCAATGTTGTATAAAGTAAGGTTTGTTTGTATTTAATAATGATAGTCCAAGAAACGAGGAAGCGGCCCAATTAAATGTCCAAAAATTAATATCCGAAAAAAAAAGGTTGTATAGGAAATTAAAATTCAGGATGAGTTTCTATTTCATGCGACTCGACTTTGATTACCGAACACAACCTAAAAAATTGGCAAAGTTGCGAAAAGCGGTTTTTTGTTGATAATTAAATAACTGCAGCTCCGATCATAAAAAGTTAAATCAGGAAATTGTATGTATTAAAAAGATCTATCAATTGAATAGGATATAATTTTTTGATTTGATACTTATCGAGTTATATCGGAAAAACCGTAAAAAATCGGGTTTTCTATAACTTGTTAATTGTAAGGTATTGAAAATTGTTACTTACAGTTTTGTGTAGCCTATGGCAAACCAAAATAGTCTTGTTTTGAAAAATTGATCAATATTAATTATTTTTCAAAATATATGAAGTTTTCTCAAAAAAGAAGCTTTCTCAATATGGCTACTCTTGCTCGGGGAATGATGCTACAGTACCGATTCAGGGCTTATTTTTTTCTGTAAGAGTTGTGCTTTCATATTATCGAATAGGTATATTGATTTTTTTCATTTTAAGTGTCAAAAAATTACTTTAAAAATATTGCAAATTTTTTTACAAGTTTTTTCTTAATAAATTTCTTACTTTTGTTTTTATAGGAATGACTTTTATGATAATAGATTTCTAGCATGATTTCACGCAGCAAAAAAAATTGAATTCCTACGATAACTAGGAGCCGATATAAATTTGTATTTCAAAAAAATCTGGAAGGTGCAATAATCATCGTACAGCAGTCACCTTCATGGATATTGACGTTGAATAACTATATTTTTTCAATAAAAAAATACTAGGATATGATGAACAAAGTGAGGCGTGCAGGCGCGGAGCGATGCAATTCTAGCGGGTGGCGCAGTGGGTATCCAAATTCTGTTGGCATTAAAGACACTTTCCTCCTGACAGTGTTATTGAAAAGTCGTTATTGATTCAATTTCAAGTACTAGTGTACATTGCAAAAGAAAACGTACGTGAACAACAAGTTAGAAGTTTTTTTATTGCCTCTGGTGGTACTCATTTTATTATATAATAATATAATAGAGTTATGTTATCATTTTGTGAATATGATATTCGTGTTTTTCTCGACGACCTACCCCAAATTAGGTACAAATAAATTTTTGTACGTTGTCCAGAACCCGATATACTCAATATTTTTCAAGCTCAAGCCACTATGAACGCACGAAATAAGTTTTCAGTGCTATCCCCACTCCGCCACCCGCTACTTCTATCGCGTTCCGGCCTGCACGCCTCACTTTATTCATAATTAATAATACTGCACATGAACTAGACATATCCTAGTATTTTTTTAATGAAGATATAGTTATTCAACCTTAATATCCATGAAAAATGATCTCAGCTCCTAGTGATAGTAAGAATTCATTTTTTTTTAATGCGTGAAACCATCTGGGAATCCATTTTCATAAAAGTCATTTATATAAAAACAAAATTAAGCAATGTATCTGGAAAAAACATGTAAAAAAATTGTGCAATTTTTTGACATCATTCCCCGAGCAAGAGTAGCCATATTGAGAGAGCATCTTTTTAGAGAAAACTTCATATATTTTGAAAAATAATCAATGTTTGTCGATTATTCAAAGACAGAATTTTTTGACTTGTCTTAGGCTACACATAACGGTAAGTAACAAGTTTGAATACCTTACAGTTAACGAGTTATAGAAAACCCGATTTTTCACGGTTTTTCTGATATAACTCGAAAAGTATCAATGATATAGAAAAATTATAGGTCATTCAATTGATAGATCTTTTTAATACCTACGATTTCCTAATTTCCTTTTTTTCGATCGGAGCTGTAGTTTTTTAGTTATCAACAAAAACCCGCTTTTCACAACTTTGCCCATTTTTTAGGTTATGTTCGGTAATCACGATCGAGTCGCATGAAATAGAAACTCATGCTGAATTTCAATTTCCTATACGCTCATTTTTTTTTTTTTCGGATATTAATTTTTGCACGCACTTTTCCCTATTGCTTGGGCTATGAGTAAATGGTTATAAAATCCAAGGCTTCTTCAAAACTTCTAGCTCATTGACACGTCTCTAACTAAAAATGGCTTTTATCCTGCATACTACCTGACCAGGCTCTGAATTAAGTTTTACCATTGTTTAAATAGAAGTAAGATAGTTAGCAAAGCTTATGGGAATAATATTGAATTCAAATGGAGGCGACATGTAAATGGCGTCAGTGATCTCGCATCTAAGTCATGTCGTAACTTCAGTGATCTAGCCTCCATGTCATGACGTAACTTCATTGAAACAATGGTACAGCATTGAAATCAGGGTAACTTGAAGAAACCTGCATCAAAATGACGTGAAATATTCATGTTTGTAACTATTCGCGCTAGATGACACTCGCGTTTGGGTTCAGTAAAGATTCCACAGGCATTTACTGACTATCCTACTTCTATTTAAACAATGGTTTTACCATCGTTATAGAAACAATTTGCAAAATTATTCTCACAGAACTTTGGCACGAGTACCTAACAGTTATAATTCAAGGGTCGACGAACTATTAGCCAAGAAAGTAGTTTTCTGTTAAATATTTGCCAATAAAATTAAATTGTAGCGGATCATGAGCCTTCAATTATTGTAATTTAATGACTTCAAGTATTTACATGACTCCACCCACCCAATTTGTTTCATTTCAGATTTTCCTGGGGTGAACCCGATTTTTTCCATAATTTTTTTCTTTTATAATGATCAATTAATTATGTTGTTTTGATCGAATTATTTCCACTTTCTGAACGTCCAACCTAAATAAAATATTTTTTATGCTTTTGGAGATATCCGCTTATAACAAATAAACATCAAACAACGCAGAATGAATTGAAGAGGCATATTATGTATTTCTGTATTTTTTATTCCACATGGTACGTCTATATTTGCGACTTCGGAGGCAGTGCAATCAAAAAGACTGAGGTGTTGGCGAAGCATTTTTGGCAAATATGTCCGTTTGGGGAGGCAGGAAGGTTAAATGAAGAAAGTTTTTGACTATTTTCAACCAATTCTAACCCAACTTATTTCAAAAAGAGCAATGGTTTAGTTTATTATTTAGGTTATTAGTTGTTCATGCTGCAGTAATCGCAACAGATTTGTTGCTTTCCCTTGAACAGTTACTACCTTTAACAAATACTAATTCATATAAAAAACAGGGCGGATTCGTTAATAATTTTACAAATTCTGTCTACACTTACGAAATACTTGTAAATATTTCATTACATTAATTTTATTTGGATTTGTGAATATCAAAAAATTCCGCCAAAACCTGCCATATTATTAGTAAAATATCAATCGTTTAGTATTAATTAGAAGCTCTATTTCGCCGTCAGAGGGTTTTTCCAGAAGGGTTAATAAACAAAAAGGCCATTTTTATATGGAGTTTGATTTTCGCTAACCTACTCAATTTTTTTTTATTTCTCAGCAATCCTGGCACTTGTGGTGGCTTCATTCGAAAAGAGTTCCTTAAAAGTTCAGTTATTGAGAAGATGGAAATAACGCTAAATCAAAACCAAGTTACGAATTATGTTTTTGGAGTAGTACAATAGAAATTTCAGAAGTAATTGATATGAACGATAAAAAAATCATAAAAGAAACAGGTTTATTCCCAAGCAAAACTTGAATAAACCAAATTAAGGAATATACTAATAAAAAATACATTATTTTACTTATTCTGCCACACTATGTTTGCGAAAACTGTGAATTACATATAATTTTCACCATTCATTTCTCAATAAACGATCAATGTAAAAAGGGCTTAGCAATACAGTCGAAGTTGTAGATTAATTAAAAAATTTAAAATTACCTTTATTAAATGGGATACACTCATATTCTTATTCCTCCATATGCATTTCGATAACCATATAACTTCATCAGTACTTTAGTATGAAGATAACATGGATTTCGAAATGGGCATCTAGAAATAAGCAAAAAAAGTGTGTTATAAAGGAAAACTTCTGTCCCATATATTACCTTTTGTTTGTATAGTCAAAGTAATACTTTACTTCAACCTCATTGAAATGTGGTGTACTAAAATGTATTGATTCTCTGATGATTCCAAAATAACTAATGCAGCAGAACGTTTTGTCTGTGACATATAAATAACCATTTACTTAACTTTTAATATATATGTAGGTACGGGGCCTGACCCATAAGAATATCACAGAAAAAGAGCCAGTAACGGCAGGCATATCAATATTATATGCTAGTATTCACTTCATTCATCAAAAATTTTCCATCACACGTAATCATAGAGGGAATATCCGTCAGACACCATTGTTCAATTCTACATTCTATGGATCAGACCTTTCAAATGCTTACACTAAGGTTTACACTGTAGATATTATGTGGAGTATGACCTTGGAGCCATTCCAGCTAGACGCATCTGTGAATATTATCTTTGTGTCCGGAGCTGTTCGGAAGTCATATAAATTTCTATAATTCAACAACGTTATATTACAATTTTCAAAAAGTTGAAAGCTCGACTTGAGAAATCTTCGCAGATGGCCTATGATACTCTAAAATACCTAGCTAACATTTATAGGTCTGAAAACAAATCCTGCCCTGTTGTCTTTTAAATAGGTTCCGCGTAAGATTAAATTATGATATTTGAATCGGTAAAGCTAACACTCACTTCTCACAAACATCATGATGCCAAACGATACTATGAGTCCACTTATATATTTACATGTGTCCATCCTTCAAACTATCGCTGCGTTCGGCGAACTGCTTTCTTTATCTTTCTGGGCGCTGTTGTCCCCGCATCTGCTGAAGGCGGAGCTCTGCAAAGAAAATGAAGAATTTCGTGTTAGACGGTTGCCTATAATTTTTGTGGAAAAAAAAGTAACAGGCAAGGACCAGGTGGGAAATGATGTCGAGGTTCCAACTTTGAAGAAATAAATATTCAAACACGAAACCACACAAAATGGTGAAGAAATTGGGATGCAGTTTAGGGGTTAAAAACGTTTTTTTGCGATTTGCGGCGAAACGTGACGTCTTAGCTGTTAATTATGGTTGTTTAGTCTAACAATGAAACCATAATTAAGATATTAACACTTTATTAATTGAGTTGGAATCATCATCGTACATGACAACATGCCTGTCATTTTTGTGTGCTGTTGCTCACCTTTTTCCAACCAATGACATTTGACATTCGGAGTGGCTAACCATCCATTGGGAGTGGCTAACCTTCCTACATCCCCCTTTCTAAAGTTTAATACTTAAACCTATTCAATCAGTCTTGGAGGTGGTTTTGAGATTCGTACAGATGACGTTACAAATGTTTTATTTACAAACTTTTCCTCCAAGTCTGAATCTGAATCAAAACAGTTGCTACCATCCATAGTTATAGATTATGTATCTTCACTACTCCTACCACTATACATTTGATTTTCCCTATCCGTATTTAACATAGGATCTATCTGATCCTCTTGTAAAAACATGTCTTTATTGCTATCCCTGTCCAATTCACTTTCGACACTCTGGTCGCTTTCAATGTCACTGTTCACATTATCCACTTGTTCTAACTCTAAATAATACCTAATTTCTTCTTTATTCTTACATGTTTCCTCCTCTTTTGCCAATGAATAACGGTTTTCTAAACCAGTGTTCCTGCTTTCTTTATTATTTTCATAAGGCCTGATAAATCTAGGATTTCTAGTAATGACTGAACCATTATTCATTTGCAATTTATATGACCTATCTCTAAATTTACTTACTACAGTACCCGGATACCAATAACCTTTAGGTTTTACTTGAACATATACATTCTGATTTATATTAAGCCTGGGTAAGTATCGAGCTGAATTTTTATCATATGAATGTTTTTGAAGTGCCTGTCTTTCTTTAATCACTTTACTATTATAATTTTCAGCAATTTTTGGCTTTGACTGATGTTTTGTACCCATTAAATTTGTTCTCAGTTAACTAGACATAAGAATTTCAGCCGGTGATATACTTTCAAAAACCGGAGTTGACCTATAGTGGAGAAGAGCCATGAATATGTCTTTTTTATCATCCGCAATTTTTTTAAACATTTTTTTCATGGTTTGTATATGTCTTTCAGCCATACCATTGGATTGAGCATATGTAGGCGAAGACACAATATGCTGAAATTCCCACTCACGACTAAACTTAATGAACTCTTGAGAAGTGAATTGTGGACCTCCATCACTGACCAATGTTAATGGAATCCCATGACGCGCAAATATCGATTTGAGACTTTCTATTATAGCATGACTTGTTAAGTTATTCTTTAAGTCTGCTATTTCAATGTATTTAGAAAAATAATCAATTACCAAAAGATACTTATGACCTTTTATTTCAAAAATGTCGCAACCTAGTTTATTCCAAGGTAACATTGTAATTAAATGTGACTGTAAAGGCTCTTTATTTTGTGAGTTAGCGTGTGTAAGACATTGATGACAATTTGCAATTTTTTGTTTAATTTGATGTGTCATGCCCGGCCAAAATAAAGATTCTTGTGCCAATTTTACACATTTATTTACTCCTAAATGGCTGTAATGAATTCGATTTAACATTTCTTTTTGAAAGCATTTTGGTACTACCAACGATTTATTTTTAAAAATTAGTCCGTCTACAACCGTTAACTCTGACTTAAAAGGACAAAATATTTTAAGATGATTTTTAAGTTTTTTATTGCAATTAGGCCAACCGTTTTAAATAACTTCTTTCAGGTCTTTCAAAATTTGATCTTTATCAGTTTCTATTTTCAATTGATTAATTTTTTCGGGCGTAGCATTTAATTCTAATTCCACCATACAAATTTGACTTTCCAGATCATCATCCAAGTCATCACTTTGAGCGTCTGTTATAAATGCGCGCGACAGAGCATCTGCCAAAAGCAATTCTCTACCTGGTCTATAACGTAGGTCTATATCAAACTTTTGAAGTTGTAATAACATCCTTTGCAACCTTGCTGGGCATTTATTTAATGGTTTCTTAAAAATCGAGATTAATGGTTGATGATCTGTCTCAACAATTACCTTACGCCCAAATACATACTGATAAAATTTATTTAAGCCAAAGCATATAGCATATAATTCTTTTTCAATCTGTGCGTATCGTGTTTGTGTTTCAGTTAATGCTTTCGAGGCATAAGCACACGGAAGACTTTCCTGTAAAAGACAAGCCCCTACCCCTGATTTTGACGAATCTACCGAGATAGTAGTTGATTTTGTTATATCAAAATATTGCAACACAGGTTTAGTAGTCAGAACTTCTTTTAAATTTGCAAATGCCTCCTCTTTTTTTTCATCCCAAATAAATTCCACATCTTTTTTTAAAAGATTTCTTAAAGGCTCAGTTCTATCAGAAAAGTTTTTTATAAACCTACTTACATAAGTAAGCATTCCTAACAATCGTTGTATATCCTGTTTATTTTCCGGTCTAGGTAACTGAGAAATAGCTTTAATTTTGGAAGGATCTGGACATATTCCTTTATTGTTAATAACATGTCCCATATATTTAATTTCCTGTTGTCCAAACCTACACTTATCTAAATTAAACCTAACATTATTCTCTCTAGCTGTCTCTAAAACTTTCTTTAGCCTTTCATCATGTTCTGTTTTATTTTTCCCCCATATAATGATATCATCAATATAGATATCGACACCCTCGATTATTCCAAAAATATTCCTAAACCGATCCTGAAATATTTCAGGTGCACATTTGATACCATAAGGGAGCCTCAAAAATCTAAACCTACCAAAAGGCGTCCCGAAGGTGCAAAGTTTTGAGCTCTCCTCATCCAAAGGTATTTGATAAAATCCGTTTGTAGCATCCAGTGTACTGAAAATTGTTGCACCAGCTAAATTACTGGAAATTTCTTCAAAAGTAGGAATTTTACAGTGTTCACGTTTGATTACATTATTAAGATCCTTGGGGTCCAAACAAATTCTTAATTTACCATTTGGTTTCCTTACCAACACCAAAGCATTTACCCAATCAGAAGGGCCTTCTACCTTTTCTATTATGTTTTCCTTTATCAATTCATTTAAACAATTCTTTAATGGTTCCATTAAAGGAAAAGCTACTCTTCTGATTGGATGAACAACTGCTTGACTGTTTGTTTCTAGTTTGATCGAACATTTTTGATATATACACCCTATTCCTGCAAATACGCCACCAAATGCATTTATTATCCTTGAGTATTCTCCACCTTGTACATTCACATTCTCAATTCTCTTAATCAAATTTAGAGACACACATGCAGCCAACCCCAAAATTGCTGGAGTATTGCCTTTTACCACAAAAAACTCTAAGTCATAAAAATTATTATTTTTGAAACAGGTTAATTTACATTTCCCTAGCACATTCAATTCATTACCAGTGTATGATTTCAATTTTATTTCTGTTTTACCTATCTTTTTATAAGACAAACCCAAACTTTTGTACAAATCAAAAGGTATTATGTTTGCCATGGCACCTGTGTCAATTTTAAGTTTTGCATTTTTGTTATTTATCTCTAAATTTGTTATCCATTCATTATTTATTGAGTTAATGTAATTTATAGAACCTATAAACAAAGACTGCTCTAAATTATCTGAATAATCAGGAAATCGCTGAATTTAATTTACTTCCTCAACTATTTCTCTTACTTTAATATTATTTTTCTTTTTACTACATTTTGACTCGAAATGATTTTTAATCTGACAATAATTACATTGCTTACCAAAAGCCGGACATTTATTTATTGGGTGAGACATACCACATCTAGAACAATTGTTAATTTTCCTATTACCCTCTTGAATTTTGTCTTGATTTTCACTTATTTTCTTATGTTGGTCCCTTATTACAGCATCTACTGACATACCATTGAAGCCACCAGCCATAGCCATCGATTCACTTCTCTCTTTGGATAATTCTAAGATTGTACATTTTTCAATTACTTTGTCAAGGCTTACTGTGTCATCCTCTTGTAAAAGTTTTTCTCTTATGGACCCATTGTTTACTCCACATATCAATACAGTTTTCGTTAGCTCATCCTGTAGGTTTCCTAATTTACATTTTATTGCCATCTTTTTAACTTCAGTTACATATTGATCTAATGCTTGTCCAGGGAGTTGTTTATATGAAAAGAACTTATATCTCTCATACGTCAGATTCTCTTTCGGCAGAAAATGTGCTTCAAACTTATTTAATAAAACTTGCAGCTTATTTCTTTCGTCGTCTGCAAATTGAAAAGTTGTGTATACTTGAAATCCCTCTTCACCTATGAAATGAAGAGCCTGTGCACACTGGATGGCCTCCTCCTTTTTGCTAATTTCACTTGCTATTAGATAGTTTTCAAACCGAGACCTCCACATTTTCCAATTTTCTGCTACATTTCCCGCCATCAGCATGGGGGCCACACCTCTGCTATCTCCCATGTCTGCTTTATTTCCGTTAATTCTTGATTTCAACTCTCAAAACTCTATTTCACTAGACTCGCGACTGCGCCATGTTAATTATGGTTGTTTAGTCTAACAATGAAACCATAATTAAGATATTAACACTTTATTAATTGAGTTGGAATCATCATCGTACATGACAACATGCCTGTCATTTTTGTGTGCTGTTGCTCACCTTTTTCCAACCAATGACATTTGACATTCGGAGTGGCTAACCATCCATTGGGAGTGGCTAACCTTCCTACATTAGCGGAAAATGTTTGATGGCAAAATTGTAGATAACAAAAAATCGAAAATTGTTACCAACACTTTTCGACATAACCTTAAATTAACCGTCAAAATGGCGAAAAACCAAATTTTCAGTTTTCAATTTTTTTCTCGCGTATGAATGATTTAATTCACATGAAAATTTGAGGGCATATGTCTTTTATGGTGTCGAGTTAGGTAAATTTTTCGAAAAAAATACCCTTATCTTCCACGAACAATACATTGTTCTGGTGTTTTTTGTATTTCTAAGGTCTAGTCTAGTCTAGTGATCATTTCAATTTTTAAAATGCCTACTTTAAATTTTCTATGTAACTTGGTGGTTTATTGATCGTTAAACCGCTTAAAATTGAGAAAATCCGACCAATGATTTTCTCAATATTTTCAATAGTTGTATACAAAAAGTAACGGACAAGAACCAGCAGCGGGATTCTTATCTCTCGACTCGACAGCTGTCGAGTCGAACAAACGGAATTTGCAATTCTCATGTTCCATATCGAGAGTATCGACTACAAATGTCATTTTTATTCGACATCTAATGAGGTGTCGAGAAGTCAATTTTGTGGGGTTATGAGATGACGAAAAGTTTTTGATTCGCAAAAATATCGTCATTTCGACCAAAAGAAAAACATATACATATACTAATTGAAGATATGGACAAGAGCTAAGAAATAAATTAAATGGAACAAGAATGTTACTGACGGGGCGTGGCGCAGTGGTTAGAGCGTCCGACTTTGGGTCGAAATGTCCGGAGTTCGAGCCCCAGTTGCAACTGGGATTTTATAATTTAATTTGACCGATTAAATTATTCAAATCTCGTGGCTGGACTGTGGTGAGTCCTGCACGATTCACTGTTGCGTTCCAATTAACAGTGCTGCTCCTAAGGTGGCGCATGGAGTTTGTAACAATGCCTATCCAGAACACGTGGCTAATGACCATAGCAGAAGAAAAAAAAATGAGAATCTAATTTGAAAATGTTTCTTCTTTATGAAGCGGTGTAAATGGTTTATTTTAACAAGCGTCTGTTCATTTTTGGTACGAATTAAGTCCTAGGTCCACTATATAGGTATTCATAGTTTTCACCAAGTCATCTAAAAACTATTGCTAAAATGTAAAGCAGAATGAAAGAAGCAGTTTTTATTTGATTCATTTCAAAATATATCATTGTACATGATGAAAGAAATTATTGACGAAGCTTGTAACAACGTATGTAGTAAGTCACGGGAATAAAAGAAATTATGCAATCAAGGTCAACGTTCAGCAGTTTGGTTTTTGACCTTCGTGGCTTGTTTCCGAGGACTGAAAGTTTGTTGATACAATCGAAAAAATAGTGTTATTATTGCTATTGCACATTTACAACAAAAAAGAAGGTAGAGTTGTCCCTTTGATGAACTTTAAAGGGAGAACACCACGTTTTGATCTCGGAAGTCGAATTTTCTAACATATATAGTTGTAAAACTCAATAGCTCTTCCTAGTAGGTACACATCTGGCTTACTTCCAGGTTAAAATCTCCACCAAATCAAACCAGTTGCAGCTACCAATAGTATTTGTTTACGACTGTTTCGATACATTCTATACCTGGGTTATTGAATATACGGTGTCAAAAGTTGCACAGATTTCCAACAAATATGTTTTTATTCAAAATAATGTCTGAAAACGGGCTTCTGGGATTTCAACGACACTGAACTCTCTTCAAATTCGTCGTCGACGCCTTCCAAATAGTACATTTTCGTACCGACGACGTCTAGTTTTGTTAACGATTGGCAATATCCTCAATGTTTATTTTATATTTTTGTTAATAATTTCCAGGATACAACTGAAACCAACACATTAAATAGGTTAAAATGAAATGTCAAATGTTTCATTATTCAAATTAAGGCGCCGGCGTATGCTGAGACAAACGTTACCTCTCGACTAGTTTTTCGACATGTGATAAGAATCACTCCTCTCTCTATGTCGAGAAGACTGTCGAAAGGTGACAGCTAGTCGATACGTGTCGAATCGAAAGATGAGAATCCCTGTGCTGGTGAAGAATGTTGTTGAGATTCCAACTATGAGGGAAAAAAATTTAAACACGAAAACACTCAAAATGGTGAAAAGAGGATGCAGTTTAGGGGTTGAAAACGTTTTTTTGTGATTTGCGGAGAAACGTGACCTCCTACCAAAATATGTTCGTTGAAAAAGTAATAGATGATAAAAAAAATCGAAAACTTTTTTATTCAACACTTTTTGACATAACCTCAAATTAACCGTCAAGTGGCAAACAAACTATTTTTCAGTTTATATATTTTTTAAATGATTTAGTTCATATGAAAATTTCTAGATATATGTCTTTTTTGTGAATAAGCATGATTTTTTGCAAATCAGAAGACTACTAGTTTTTGAGTTATTTACATTTTTCGAACAAAATGCCCTTATCTTCCACGAACAATTGTCTCGATATTTTTTTGTATTTCGAATGTCTATAAGTGACTATTTCAATTGTTGAAATGGTCTATGTAACTAGGCGGTTCATTGATCGTTAAACCGCTTATAATTGAGAAAAAAATCTCTTTTCTCAATATTTTCAATGATTTTCGACTTTTTTCACTATTTTTGTAATAGAAAATATTATTTTAAATATTATATTAAATTCTTTATAATAAAACATTTGAATACATAATTACACTACAAAATTAATGTTGCTGTCTGCAAGTCGGTTTCTGGATGTCTTCCAGAAATATTATGGCTGGTTCAATCGAAAGAACGTGAAAACTTTTATATTTTTTATTCAATGACAAATTCTCTCAAATTGTTTACTTTTTTGTCAAACATCGACAAAATACAATCAGTTTATACGAGGTACAAAATCATAAATCATTAACAATAACCATCTATTAATTAATGTATTGATATCGTTTTTATTCTTTTTTACAACTATTGAAAATCATTGAATATATTGAGAAAATTATGATTCAGAGAGACTTGTCAGTTTTTCTCAATTTTAGGCGGTTTAACGATCAATAAACCACCAAGTAGACCATTTTAAAGTAGAAATTTCAACAATTAAAATGATTTCTTCTAGACCTCCGAAATACAAAAAAACACCAGAACAATTGTTAGTGGAATATAAGGGTATTTTTTTCGATTAATACACGCCTATTCTAACAGTCAATGAAATTACTTCAATTTCTTAGAATCGACAAATCAACGCTTGATTACAGTGATAAAAACCTACCTAGCTTTCCCAATAAGTGATAAATTTGCAAGGAGACTAAAATTTAACAAGGAGGGTTTAATAAGCTCTAGCCAATCAGAAACTTGTAGCATCAACGCGCCAAGGTGACGTACTTGGATATGAGTACAGAGTCGAACTCGAACCAAGCAACAAAACTGTCAGCAGTAACTCTCATATACCAAGGGCTAGTCAGTCACTGTCTATAGAGAACGGCGGCCATGACACGTCCTACTACGTCACATTTCGTCACAAATGTTCTTTCATCTCTTTCTACTAGAGTCCCCATTGTCTTATGGGAATCAAACACTCCTTGTTAAATTTTAGTCTCCTTGATAAATATGCACCTTGCTCACGTAATCAAGCACGCCGTGAATGATAGTGTTCAAATTTCTATCTTGACAACTATAACTGTCAGATTATTTTCGAGTTGTTAAAATAAAATGACAAGATTTGGTCAAGAATCATTAAAGTCTAAAGGTGTATTTAGTCAACATAAACGTAATTTTAGCACAAGCACTGACATAAACATAACCTTGAGAATAATTTTGTATGAGACCTAATATTACAGGAGTTTTAGATTTAGGCATACATTTAAGAATGAAAGGTACATTTTATGACATGCAACTTTAGGTACACGTGAATTTTGGACAATATTTTTATCGTAAAAGTAAGATTCTTATAAAGTTGGGAATTTCAAAGTGACATGTTTTTAGCATAAACTTAATTTTGTTGTATAAATGGTGCCATTTGATTTAACAGATTCAACTTTCGTTTTTAGCATATATTTAAGCACAATTTTAAAATGATGTTGACTAAATGCACCTTAAAAGAGAAGCATTATGAACTTCGAGAAACGACTTCAAACGAAGAGCTTGGGCTAATCATGAAAGATTGGGCTTTCAATATGAAGAGAGTTGATGGTGAAGATTATAAAGAATGTGTCATAAGACCATGTGGAACGTTACTGCAAAGTGCCTTCAAGAAAAATACTATAAAGAGTACAGCCGAAAATTCAATCCATTCGCAGATATTGAATTCAAAGGAGCGAGGGATGCGAAAAATGCGAAACGAAAGCAGCTTCAGTCTATTCCCGGGAAAAGAAAACAAAGTTCGAATGTTTTATGTAAGGAAGATTTATATAAAATAATGAATCTAAGGAACGAAGATCAGAAGAACTTCAAAAAAAGCTATTTCATATAATAGCTTTTGAACTGGAGAGGGGGCGAGGCAGCTAGATGCAAAGTGCATTTTTTCAAGGAGAAAAAGTTAAACGGTGAACTAACCGGAATAATTGAATACAACACGATATTTTCTAAAACACGCCAGGGAGGAGCCCATAAATTATCGGATAGTAAGTGGTTAGTGCCTAATCAAAATAATCTCGATGTGTGTCCGGTAAGATTATTCAAAATACTTTTATCAAAACGCAGTGACAAAATTACGTCAGATCGATCGTCTATTTTTGACTGTTAATCCCTATTGGAATAAAAACTCTTCTGCATGGTACAAAAATATGTCTATTGGTGTAAATGAGATTGGGAAATGGATGAACCAATCAGCTGAAAAAATAGGGATTGATACTCTGACAAACAAGGTCACGAATCATTCAAATCGATCAAGTGCTGTATCAAATTTTGCCAAATGGGGTGTCCCGGAAGAACAGTTGTTCAAAATGACTGGACATGCAAATGCTCATTAGGGCCTTATTTACAGTTAGACGAGGAACATCATGCTAGTTTAATCAACAACTTGAGACTAGGACCTTCTGGAATAGAAACATCAGGCGATGTAATCATTATACAAGAAAATTTGACTACAGGAGACGTAAATAACATGCAAAAAAAATCTGGTTGTGATATAACATATAACCATTGCATATTCAATGTTCAGAATATGTATGTTAGTGAGGTTCAGTCGAATTCTTCATAGTATTTTTGAAATGTTTTAATATTTAATATATTTTCAATGTATTTAAAATATTATTAAGTATCTACCAGTTGTTACTTTTGAATGAAATTTATGTCAAAATAAATTTTTTGTATCATGTAGTTGTGTATTAATCTCCCTAAAATACATTCGAGATCATATTTTTATATCCAAATACATTTCAAATTGCATTCAAATTTCATTGTCTTCTGACAAAACATCTCGAATCAAGGGAAGTAGAAAAAGTCGCTCGAGCAAGCTCTCGCGATTTTTTCACTCCCTTGATTCTCGATTTTTTGTCATTACAATAAAATGTTCATGCAATTAAAAATGTATTTATCGATAAAAATATGATCTCTAATGTATTTACCCCCGAAAAATGTACATAACTCGAAAACTAGTCGTCTTGTGAATTGCGAAAAAATCATGCTCATTCGACACCAAAAAAGATATATGCTAACATATTTTCATGTAAATTGAATCATTTATACGATAGAGAAAATGAAATACTGAAAAGATCGGTTTTTACCATTTTGAAGGTTAATTTGAGGTTATGTCGAAAAATGTTGAATACAAAAGTTTTCGATTTTTTTTATTATCTACAACTTTGCCAGAGAACATTTTATGCTAAGAGGACATGTTTCGCCGCAACTCACAAAAATCCGTTTTTAACCCCTAAACTGCATTCCCATTTCACCATTTTGAGTGTTTTCGCGTTCAAATATTTTTTGTCACCAATCTATGTTGAACAGAACAAAGATCTTTTCATAAACTAGAAAGTTACCTCCGAATCACTAATCATCTTGCCTAATTTGCAACGAAATGTGAAGTATGTGACTTGTGCAAAGCGCTAGGGTAAACAAGGTAGTCACCTAGGTCCTTTCTCATTCAACAGTTATATCAATGATATAAAATATCCTAGACACAGTCAAGCTGGATTTGTCTATAAACACTGCTGTAAAATGAAACGTTCACATTCCAACATAAAAATTACATTATACAAGATTCAAAATTGAATGAGTTGATCAAAAGAATCATAACTGTAGTGACAAATATTCTAATAGAGAATAAAAGAGTTTGTTAATAAAAAATATTCAACATTTCTCTCGAAAACTCCATACAAATATTCTTCTCTAATGTGTGCAGGAGGAGCATAAGTGTTTCCTGGTGAAAGTGACGCATTTTGACACATAAATGGAACTATGAATGAGTATGTATAAAAATACATACACATATACTCATATAAAATATGTCAACATCTCTGGAGATGTCTAAAATTGAATATTTTTCTTACGGTTCTCTTCTGATATAGAAATACTCTGATAATGCAAGGCACAAAGCCCAAGACATTATGTTGTAGGATAGACGACTATAAATAATAATAATAATAAATGGCCTTTATTTCTCTTTGGCGGAGTTTAGCCGAGCTATTCCTCCAAATGAAAGCATAATACAGACTGGTCATTCCAGATTCATCTAAGTACGATTTCATTTGAAATATAGGATAAAAAGCTGTGTTGTTTACTTAGATGTGATTAATATGATGCTGAATGATCATGTTTGACTGTAGCCAAGTTCCAAGAAATTTTGTATAAGACTAAGGTCAGATTGAAGTTCATCATGAAAGTTTCTGTAAGATTTTTTTCATAGGAAAGGCTAAACACAGTGTTTTACTCTCGTTGAATATCAATCAAGAGTTTTCTCGATAACGGTTACTGTGGTGTCGTCAGTTACTTATCCATTCTTTATGTAATGTGGTAAGTAAAGTAGTTCGCGAACAATAAAAATTATAGTGGTTCCAAAACTGAACCTTGGGAAACTAATATAGATATAAGGTGTTAGCCTGATATTTGTTCTATTCTATTCTTATTCAAAGTGCTACTAATCGCCTCAAAAGCTCAGCAAGATCAAATAAAAGAGAAATAGAGTTTCTCTTGACAATCTCTTGGTACACATATTTATAGATAATAAGATGCGGATTTTACAGAAAAGTTATGTCGACTCTTTGGTTTGTGAAAAAAATATTTTGTTTTCGAAAAGGCTTCAAAAAATTCGTTTGCCATCTCATTACCCATTCAGATTCAGATTTTCATCAACATGCTACAGTATTTATTTAGATTCGTGCAAGAACGTCGTTGAAAAAAAAACAAATAATCGAAGATTCCAATCCCGACGTTTAATGTTTCTCAGGTTAATGAGTAGCTTATACTATGCATCACACAGCCAACAATTTCTACAGAATGTTCTGGAAAAAACCTGCGGAGTTTGAATAGTAAATCTTGACCCCCTTTTTGGTATTATTATTAGCAATAAAAGATATAGAGAGGGCTTTTCTGTCTCTTTCTTGAAAGCAACATACCCGACGTTGTTTACAAACATCAATGCTCGAGTCGTGTTAAAAAAGGTCATTATCAAATATTTTCGATTGTACTCGTTGATCATGTTGGAATTCTGTATTATATTTACATTTACGTCCGTTTTTGATTTATTTATCGTCCTGTCAAATCAAACCATGGGCGTCGCAGCAAGGTAATCATGGCATAAACCATATTTAATTGGCATTCCGTATCGACCTTTTTAGTGGTATTAAATGAGTTGACTTTTAATGAATCTGATCATTTTTATCCCGATTTTGATTAAAAAATAGACTATTTATTGAAATAGCTGTAAAAAAACTTTGTTACTATCTAGTCAACTTTAAAAACGATTACCTATCAATAATTAGGAAAAACTTGTTGCAGTGTAGGTACACTAAAAAGTATGTAAGAAAGAAATCAAACTCAACTATTCATAACAAATTCAAATCATTAACCACTAGCTATTATAGACTCAATCTGATGGGTACTGGATTATCACAGGGATTATCACTTAAGTAATCGATTCATCAGAAGTTTTCGATGTTCCCAATTGAATACAATTTTGTAAACATGGAATATCGCATATTAACATGACTAATCGATCTGGAATGTTTTCAGTATCGTAGCGCTTCCGGTTAAACCGGACGTGGACACAAACTTCTTTATTGTATATGGAAAACTGTAAATCATCGCAAGTTTAAAATCTTATCAATGGGTCGAGTATTATTTTTAATCTTTTGAGACAGCCCATACTCCCAATTCTAGGAGATTTCTTATTGAACTCCTTCAATCCGTAAATGAAAAGTGATGGACTCCAGAATTGTAATTCACTTTATTATAGAAGGGTATGATTCCCTATATAAAACTTTCTCTCAAATACATATATAAATCACTTCTTCAAAGACTTTTTTGTGTATTGTACTTATAATTTTTCATGTTTCTCTTAGACAAATGGAAATAAGCACAGTGGATGGTGAATTTCAAGTTTGGGAAGATGCAGGGATTTTTTTTCTGAGGAATTCCAAATAGGTATAGGCTTTCCTATCTGTATAAAAAAATTGCTGGTTACTGTATAGGATTTATAGCCTCAGAGAGAAGAGCAAGCCATAGATATGTTTTCGGAGCTATTCTATAGATAACATTGTGCCTAGTTATTCACAAAGATTGTGAAGTCTTGTTGGAATATCTTTCGAGTACTTAATACATAGTTCTGTGATATTTTTTTAGTTTGAGTCATGGAACTTCACTGTTATGCAACAGTTATGTGTGTATGTGTTTGAAATGTATGCTGTATGTGATTGTGAAACCGATGATATGGACACAGATGATACCAGAAGAAGGTGTGTAAAAGTAGCAACGAGAACTATAATTCGCCAGATGACAAAAAAATTATACTACTTCAGCAAAATTATAAAAGAATGCAATCCAAAATTTTAATTTGTTTCAAGCTGGACAGACGATATACAAAGCAAGTCACCGCTCCACCCTGTGAGCAAATCAAGACTACATCAAAATAGAGCTGTTGTTATATTGTGTGGTATTGTTGTGGTATGTCTGCAGTGATGTCTTCAGAGATACATGTTGGCCCCTATTTCACTCATAAACTATAATAAATCTCACCTCAATATTTATACTAGATACTGTTTGATGTTTAAGAAACGGAAGTAAAATAATAACTATATGAGAAATTCTCGTTTTCGTTTCAGACAGACTTGTAATATCGATCGCTCCCTGAGCCTACAACTTTAAAAAACTTTTTAATTATCTGCCTCAGGATACCAATAATCTAAATTCAGAAAAAAACATAAGAAACACAGTTAAAGAGCCACTAAGGCTTTTACTACACTTTGGATGAGTATTTTAATGATACACTTTCAACATAAATTTGAATGTAATATCTTATGTGTAGTATAATGCATGTATAGCATATATAGCATACTATGTGATTCAACAATTTGAATATTTTGACTTTTTTACTTCAGCACTTTCATTTACTTTTTCAGTATTTATGACCTTATTCTATGCTTTGTCAGCAAGAATATAATTCTTTGCACAATAAAGTATTTTTGATTGACATCTTGACAACACATGTGCTTTCCAACCAGGCATATGGTATATAAAAATATATCATGAAAAAAAATTATCAGCACGCTGCCACTGGTTCTAGGCTTGTA
The DNA here is from genome assembly GCA_944452925.2 of Chrysolina oricalcia. Taxonomy (NCBI): domain Eukaryota; kingdom Metazoa; phylum Arthropoda; class Insecta; order Coleoptera; family Chrysomelidae; genus Chrysolina; species Chrysolina oricalcia. The sequence goes on from OX101822.2 coordinate 47,440,970, forward strand.
TCCGAATATCATAACAAAAACTAATCTCCCCCTCCGAACTCGAAGGTTAGCCCTCACCCACAAACTATCACAAAGGATAGTGATATGCAGCTTTCACAACAACGTGTGTTGTGGATATTGAAATGGCACCTCTATATCTTTTATTGCTCGGAGGATTACATAATCCAGTCCAGTGATGACTTCACGAAGCCGACGTAAGCAACACGTTAACCGACTAGGGAGAGACTACCTCCCCCCAGGCAAGGACCAGCAGCCCCTAGGCATGGTCCAGCAGCCCCTAGGCAGGGACCAGCACCCTGGAATGGCCCGCAGCCGCAACCACAGACGGCACCACCGCAGTGGGGCTCTTCGCGCGAAGACACAAGCAATGAGGTCGCAAATCATAGAGACCTCGTCGAAAGTCACCCCAGAAGTGCTCAACAAACAATTGGTGGTGATCAGCGCCATGGTCAATACCTCGTGACAGTAATGCCAGCACAAATTCCGAGAATCCTACATAGGAGCCCTCGAGCTTATGTCCGGAGTCCCGGCGGTCGAAGCGGCACTACAAGATACCAGGAAAAAACAGGTAAGACCATTTATCACTCATTTATGTTTCAGATACCAAGAAGAACCTACCAGGTATTAAACCACTAAATTCATTCACACAACACTTGGCCTCAGCCAAGAGTTTTTTGCGGCCTTCAGCCAGTTTTAGGGGGCACCATGCACAGTACAGTCATTGTTTTTGTAAAAGTCAACCCATGTCAGATATAGGGGAGCTTCAGGCTGTAGCGCGACAAAAGACTCGGTCTTTTGTTAGCCCTTGAACTAAGATATTCAGTAAATTTTATTGGAACTATACTTTGTCTGTACCGCCTTCTATCATATCATATATTATAACTATTATAAAGTAGATCTGATCCAAGATCAAGGAGACTAAACGTTATTTAACAGGAGAGTCTAATCCCCATAAGACAATGGTGCAGTAGTGCAGTAGTATTGCACAACCCGAAGGGCATGAGGATGCCCCACACTTGCCAATAACAACTTTTCAAGTCTAAGGGGGAAAACCATTTTAAATCCTCACATACAAAAAAGGTAACTCACAACGAAAATGGACTTCCCATCCACACATCTTTAAAAACTCAAAATGTCTCTTTAAAACATCCAGGTGAGCAACATGGATTAGTTTTTGGTTTTTCCACACAAATTGTGTACATTGCAGTGGCAGTATTTCAGCACCAGATAAAATATAATTCATACTCACGTGAAAGAAGTTACACTTCCATCAGTAAAGTTGAAGGATGGTTTACTGGAACCGAAACCAGCTGCTGCCTCCGAGAAATTGAAACCACCTGTGGGCAACGTCGGCTGAAAATTAAACAAAATCAAATTTTCTTTCTTTCAGACAATTAATTCAACATACCGCTGGAGCAGATGCAGCAAAATTGAAACCAGACGAGGCTGCTGGCGTGGAGGTACTACTGTTCATCGGAGCTCCAAAATTGAAGCCAGCCTTTTGTCCATTTGTATTCTGCTGTGGGGCCGAGCCAAAGGTGAAACTTGCATTGTTCGTAGTTGTAGGTGCCCCAAAAATACTGGCGGAAGGAGCGTTGAATGCAGGAGTTTCTGTAGTTCCAGCAGTAAAATTAAATCCGGCAGGCTTTGCCGGTCCAAAACTGAATCCTGAAGATTGTGCGGCCTGAGATGTTTTTGATGGTCCGAAACTGAACATTGGCATTTTGCTGGCAGGTTCCCCAGTAGAAGCCGTACTCCCGAAAGAAAACGGTTTGGCTTCCGTCTTGTTCTTTGGTGGTGGAACATCAAAACTCGGTTTGTTCGTATTTCCGAAGGTAGAAGTGTTGGCGAAATCAAACCCATTTTTAACTGTTGGTAAAGTTTTTGATCCAAACAATGGCGGGGCAGCCTCAGAAGTGGTTTTGTTGGTGGCAAACGCGAACACAGGCATGGTAGTCGCTGGCTTGCTGGTTTCGATTGCCTGGGCTGCATTGGTTGTACTTTGTGGCACTTGCGTGGTAGCAGGCACTGCGGATTTGGCTCCAAAGCTGAACAGCTTGGCAGGTGGTGCAGTGAAAGTCGCTTCTTTAGTTTCAGGGGCTGCTTTGTCAGCAGGTTTATCTTTGTTAGGAGGTGCGGCAGCAAAATTGAAGATCGGCTTGGCGGGAACAAAGCCACTTCCAGCAACTGTTGCAGTAGGTTTAATTGCACTTTCTTCATTTTTCTTCGTAACAGACGCCTGAGAAATTGGGGTGGGTATTTTCTCGGCTAGTTTGAAGCCGGCTGAGGCAACCGTTCCTTTGACCGGTTCTTTCTGAGACGTGGTTTTCGGCACGACAGCTGGCAAAATCAGCTGAGTTCTTTCTGCTGCTGGTTTGTCAGCTTCAACGGTTTTTGGTTCCTCATCCTTTGATTCGGCTGGGATACCGAAACTAAACTTCGCCGCTGGTGCAGATGTTTTAGCATTCTCTCCGAAAACAGTCGATGGATCTACCTCAGGTTTGGGCAAAGCTGGTGCCTGTCCGGCCGGAATTCCGAAACTGAAAGAATTCGCGACAGCTTTATCGATGCCGAAGTTGAATTTCGGTAAAGGCTTCTTATCAGATGTGTCTTTCGCCAAAGCGTTATTAGGAGAACTGCCAGGCTTGGCAGCCTCGCAACACTGGCACTTATTATTCGACGATTTATTCCTCACCATGCAAACGGTGCACTCCCATTCGTTCTCTTTAATTTTAAACACGGATCCTAAGCTATTTGCGGGTTGCTTTCCCATTCTTGGTGTTTCACATGCCGCGCATTTCGCCAAGTCGTCTTTGTTTTTGATCAGACAAGTGGTGCACTCCCAGGTATTCGGGGGAGCTTGGAATTTAGCTCCAAAATTGAACGAAGGAGTCGCTGAGGTCGATTTGACGTTTGGAGCCTCGCAAGCGCTACATTTGGTACGATCATTTTCGTTCCTAATCATGCAAACAGGACATTCCCACATAGTGCTTGGCATGTTGAATTTGTCACCGAAAGTGGACGGCGGGGCTTTTACACTCTCTACTACTGGTTTGGGGGATGGTTTTGAAGCAGTACAAGCCACACATTTGACATCTGTATCCTTATTACGAACCATGCATACATCGCACTCCCATTTATTGGAGGAAATTTTGAATTGGTTACCAAAACTGTTCTGACCAACAGATTCTGGCGGCTTTTTCTGCAAAGACTCATTGGTAGGTGTTTTTTGCAGATCGATCGAAGACTGCTTATTATTCAAATGGGCATCGTTTTTGGCGAGTTTTTCTTTACTTATTGACTTGGACGAACCAGCTTGGAAAACTTTGCACAGAGGTTCACTGAATTTGAAATTATTAATGGCTATGATGGACTTGAAATTTTCAGATATAACCAAAGGTTCAGAAAACTTAAAACTTTTTGTATTTGTAGTTTGTTCTACCGTTTTTGTATTAGTATCGGTTTTTGCCGTTTTAGCTGCAGGTTGGGGATTGAATGAAAATAAAATCGGTGGGGTCGTACTACCGGGAAAACCGGTTGCTGGATTTTTCGGAGATTTCTTTTTCGATTGTTCTGATAAGTTAACGTCAAATTTGGGTAGTTTCGTAACCGGAAGACTTGGAGTTGTGGATTTTGCTTGACTGATAATTTCTTTAGTTCCTAGTTTTGGATCTTTTGATGCATCATTCCCGGCAATTTCAGCGTTTCTATTTTCGATGCAGGTGTCTTGGTCATGAGTTTTTGTATTCAATTTGGATTTTGAGGAAATGGCAATTTGTCTAACGACCTCTGTACTCTGCTGTAATTTCATCTTCTGCTTCATTTTCAAGAGATCTGACACCGTAGGGACTTGCAGTTCTTTGTTTGAAGGAACCGCATTGCCTCTAACCATATAAGGACTTGCACCCACGTGTTGGCTGATGTAACCATCTGGACGAAACCTTTTCGATGTAACGGGAATCTTTTTGGCGTCATTCACCGGAGAACTGTACTGCTCTAATGTTTCCAATATCCTTCTTGCTGTTTTCCCGAGAGCCAAATTCCCATTTTCATTTGTTTTGTTGACTGGCTTGATTTGCACAGAGTTTTTTAGTGAAGTCCTAAGATCCCTCACACTTCTACCTAACCTACGACCGTACGCTGATGCCCCACCGTATATTGTCCTTCCATTATAAAACGGGGAATTGGTAATTTTTTCCGTTGTAATAGTTTTATCAACAAAATTCGGCGATCCAAACGATGAGGCGTTGAAAGATGGCCTCCTCGAAGTCATTGAAGTGTTTGCATTAGGACTTAAATGTCTGTCAGCGAACAACGAGCGGTTCATAGGGGTATCTGAAACGAATCATTAATCAAAACCAATAATTTAAAAACGTTATTTGTATTAGATAATTGTTGTTATAATGTGGTTAGTTTCTTATGTTTGTACCCAGTGTAGACTGATATAGACCAGTGCTGATGCATTTTTGAGATAAAAAAATTATCAACAGCATGAGACCTACTGGAAGAGGAGCAAAATATTGTTCAAATGACGGGAAAAATTAATTGGAGTTGAAAAATGGAGAAGGGTGGAACGGGGTGAACTTTTAGGGGTTGAAAGCGATATTTCAGGGTTTTTCGAGAATGGCAGGGATGTACGAAATTGCTCCCGCATAGCGGCGCTGAAGTAGTTGGAGTCCTTTCGTTTTTGACAGCCTGTGTTATTCATATGACTAGTATTTTGATTAATTTTCGTTAGTTTCGAGAGTTTTTTTGGTAAAATAAGTGATAAATATGGTGGTTGGGCTGTAACGCATTAGAAAAATGAGTTGAGAAATAGGAATGCGAAAATCATTGGGTAAAAAGACGACTTAAGGCTCGTTCATACCCTTGCGGACCATTACACTTTTTTGTGATTTGACTCATAATGCGAAAAAATAGCAGTGAATGATGAATTATAGCATGTAATTGTTCAGTATTTGGGGTTAGTTATTAGGTACTGCATTACTGATTCATCTTTCAGAGACATTTTTTCGCCGAATCGCAAAAAATTTGCGAATATTTGCAAGGGTCTCAACAGAAAGTCATAACCTCAACTTATTCTTGTTTCAATCAAGCAATGATAAATTGTCATTTTCAGATTAATATATTGTGCATGTGTGTGACACTGTGACTGTGACAATAGCTATTTTACATTTAACGTAAGGAGCTCCTCAGAGCTTCCCAGAGCGTATATCTATGCGTTCCATTTAGTGGGGCTGCAAGCACCGGAGCAGCACCGGTTGACATTCCCCTTGCCCCTCGAGCACCACCCGGTGCATGAAGAACAAGTGTAGTTGAAATAAAACGTTTTGTTTTAGCTGTTTGGCAACTGTCTTGGCGTCCAAACAAGTTTTGAAAATTCAAAAAATTTAAATATTTCAATTAGCGAAGACCAGAGCAAATGGTAAATTATAGATAAACATAGTCAGTGCGACAGCTAAAAACTATAGAAAGAAGCGTTCGTTTCTGTGCAGTTGTTGGCTGGAATCAAGGAGACTAAACGTTATTTAACAAGGAGAGTTTAATCCCCATAAGACAATGGGGACACTAGTAGAAAGAGATGAAAGAACATTTGTGACGAAATGTGACGTAGTTGTACGTGTCATGGCCGCCGTTCTCTATAGACAGTGACGGACTAGCTCTTGGTATATGAGAGTTACTGAGATTGAGGTTAAGTCGTGAATGAACTTTCGTTATTTGTTTGAAACAACTTTAGTAGTAATAATTTCAGTCCGTACTGTTAGAAATATATTGAAATTAGTTATAATTTAATAGTTAATACTGAATGAATACGGTCGAAGGGGGAGGAGTTTTTCCCCCCATTAAAAAATCCAAAAAAAAAGAGAATTGGGATTGTAATGATGAGGAAATTCAAAGCATATTTAACAAATCAATACCAGATACTTATAATGTTAGTATCGATAAATCACATGAACAAAACCATTCTTTATCTAATGTTTCAAATATGATGGACATGGGAATATAATAATGAAAGTAATGGAAAGGGTATAAGTGATTTAGACAATAATGAAAAACTTGAAACGCTTTTGTACAAAGGATCATTAGGTCCTTTTGTCGTAATATTGGAAGATTTAATCACCTAAAAATTGCTGAAGAGATCTGTGATTTGAAACTTAGTAATATAAAGAAAATCAAAATTAAAGGCAGAAATAAAGTAGGGGTGGAATTTAATACTAGAAACAATGCTAATGATTTTGTTAATAATTTCAGCCTTATTAATAAGGGATACAAAGCTTATGTACCATATAACAGTGTAACTTGCAAGGGGGTAATCATTGAAATAAATTTACAATTCAGTGAAGATGAGATTAAATACTTAATTATCAGTCCATTTCGAGTAATTAATATTAGAAGACTTAACAGAAGAGTAAGGGAAGATGGTGAAATTGTGTACAAACCAACTTCAACTATTCAAGTTACTTTTGAGGGCATCATTTTACCAAGACACATAGAAATATGTTATCTGACATATGCAATTGCACCTTATGTCCCACCAGTGACTCAATGCTATTCATATCTACGATATGGTCACACCAAAAACCAGTGTAAGGGGAAAAGAAAATGTTTTCAATGTGGATCTTATCACGAAAACGAGGAGGAAAGTGATGTTTGCAATAAAATGAAATGTTTTAATTGTGATAGTGATATACACAGATCAAATAGTAGAGAATGCAGAGAATATGAACGACAAAAAAAAATAAGGGATAAAATGTGTTTTGACAATATTTCATACCAATGAAGCTGCACAATTTTTCCCCAAGGAAAGGAATACAAATACTATAAATCAATTAGAATATCCAATGCTTGAAACACAAATCGCACCCGTACAATTCAATCACATACCAATTAGTCAAATGAGAGAAGTTCATAACTCCCAATATAAAAATAAAAGAACCTTCTCTCAGGCTATTACCAATAGTGTTCACAAAAATAAAATCAATGCTAGACAAACGAGTGACGGAGACAGAGAAGAATTAAATAAAATTTTGATACATACTGAAGAATCCATCAACCTCAAAATGGGGTCATGTTTAATATAAATAAAAATAATAGTGTAAATAAAGCTGATATAACAACAGTTAGTACGAATGAGAGATTACAGCCTTTAAGTGCAATACATAATAAATTTATAAACGAACAAGAAATGATAAATAGTGTTTTGAATATGTTCAGGGAATTACCACCAAATGTCAAACATAAAATGTCAATGTCCATAAGCACCTGTGATCTGTCAAAAGATCATAGGGACTTTAGAAACAACTAAAAGTTTAATTGATGGATCAAAACAATATAATGAATTTGAAAAAATTTGTAATATTATAATGGAACTTAATAAGTGTTAGAGCATATAGACATAATTTGATTAAATTTATTAATGATTATTCTCCTGACGTTTTACTATAGAATGAAACATGGTTGAAAACAGGTTAACATTTTAAAATTTCAGATTTTAACATAATAAGAAATGATAGATGTGGTGGCTATGGAGGAGTTGCCACTGGTATTAGACAAAATATTAAGTATAATTTGGTTCAATTTGATCAATATATTTTGAAAGAAGAATATCAGTTAATTATTATGAATAATGGAAATACAAATATTATCAATATATATTGTTCAAATAATAATTTACCTACAAATACACGTAATTCAATAATATCGAAATTAAATGGAAACATTATATTAATGGAAGACATAAACGCTCATCATCCCCTCTGGGGAAGTCCTCATGCAAAATGTAATGGAAATATGTTATTTACTGTAGTAAATGATTCAGAACTAGTAGTATTGAATAATGTAAGTAAGTAAGTAGTAAGTAATTTTTTATTCAGTAAGTAATGTGCTTACAGGATACACTAGAAAGTACAAATTACAATATAAACATATTGAGCTAAGAACAATAATCTTATAATAAAACATGAGAACATAGAATAGCTAATATACTTATATACATAATTTCCTATACACTTATATTCAATAACTGGAGTTTCTATATTCAAATTTATATTAGAGATGCCATCTAAGCAAGCTTGTGTTGCGGCATCACCGTTTTTTATTAAAAATTTCAACTGAAAACAAGTTGGGAGGAAATACAGAGTACAGCAAATAAATTGAATTGAATCAAATCTAGATTTCTAGTGTAGCTTTCAGGCGGTCAAAATTATTCCTCACAAAGTTTTTTAATTTCTGTTTAATTATTTTGATACTGGAGATATTTTTTAATTCTGAAGGTAATTGATTGGACAGTTTAGGTCCTATATAAGTGACGAATCTCTGAATGTGGCGAAGTCTAACAAAAGGGACCTCAATATCCAAATTAACGTTCCAACGAGTGATGTACTGGTGAGTTCTATAGGTCAAAGGTGTACTTATTACCCACATGAGACTATGATAGGAGTAGAGTTTTATCACATTGATGACACCTGCTTCTTCGTATAGTAATTTGGTGGAAAACCTTCTACTTTTTTTCAGAAGGATTTTAAGCAGGGTATTTTGGACTGTCTCCACATTAAACAGTGTAGTTTTGAATGTACCTCCCCATACAACGATACAGTAGCGAATGATAGATTCAGCCAGAGCACTATATATCATTAAAAGTGTATTTTTATCCAGGATATTTCTAAGCTGATAAAATTTGTAAATCAATTTACGCAACCTTTTTGTGGTATAAGAAATATGCTCATTCCAGTGCAGATGTTGATATATATCATATAGATACTTGATCGACTGGGTTATTTTTACAGTTGGGCATTGACAGTTCGTGGGCACGTGACAGTTGGAATTGTGGATTTGAATGGACTGAAAATTAGGTTGATCTTTGGCAGTTGAGGAAAAAGCTATAAATTTTGTTTTTTCAATATTGAGACTCAATAAACTATTATTAAGCCAAATAGAAATTAATTTCATCCCCTTTTCAGCTCTTTCAATTGTTTCGATCCAGGTTTCATCTGAAAACGACACAGCGGTATCATCAGCATAAGACGTTAATTTACCATTAAGATTTTCAATGCAGAAAACACTAATTTATGTACAACAGGAAAAGGATAGGGCCCAATACTGTCCCCTGTGGAACCCCCATGTTGACTGGTAAAGATTCACTAAGGGAATTGTTAATTCTAATGGAGAATCAACAAGACTTAATAGTCCTAATGAAAACATTAGTCCAATAGATCTCACAATTGTCTCTAGTATTTTAGCACCCAAATGCACTTGGGAAGTCGTTACTGATTGTGGCAACAGTGACCACTTTATGTACTTTGAATGGACAAAATGGATTATCAGATATAGCTTAACAAAATCAATCAAATAGATATCACAAAGCCAATTGGGTAACCTATCAATAATATTTAGACTGAAATTATCACAATTCTGCAATTTTGTCATATCCTAAATTTTATGATATGATACAAGTAGCTGCAGAAATAGCAATTCCTAGGAAGAAAATTAATAGAAAAAAAATCCGGTGTGTCCTTGGTGGGATAGTGAGTGTGATGCTAAAGTTGAGAATTGGAAAAAAATTGAATGAAGCAAAAAAAATCATTGCACAAACTAGTAGATTCTTGAATAAGAAAAAACGATTGGGATTTAAAACATTTTGCTCCACTCTCAACAGAGATTCAAACATTACGTATATATGGAGAATGATTAGAAAATTTTCTGGTAGTCATAAAACACAATATAATAAGTTACCTGGAAGAACCATTGCTAATAATATACTTGAAATTAAATCAGCATGTGACATTAAACCTGATTTTCTATAATGTAAATAATAAATCTGAACTATTTCAGTTAAATGGTATATGTGTATGAATTTTTAAAAAATCACTTCACCTGGAATTGATGAAATTTCTTACAGCATATTAGCAAATATACCAGAAAACATGAAAATTAACTTATTAGATATTTTCAATGGAATTCTCATGGTAAATTCATTACCTAAGTCTTGGAGAGAATATCTTATTTTGGGTTTTCTTAAATTGAATAAAAATCCTGAGGATTTTAATAATTACCGGCCTATTGCAAAGTCGTCGTGTGTATTGAAAATTTTGGAAAAAATTATTAAATATAGAGTAGAATGGTATATTGAACATAACAAAATACTTTCAAATTATTAATATGGGTTTAGGGCAGGGTTGGAAAAAATCATGATTTTTTTAAAAAATTCAAAAATCGTGATTTTTATTAAAAAAGTAAAAAAAAATCAAAGAAAAACGTGATTTTTTTCAGTTTTTTTGTATTTTGAATAATAATCGATATGTTTTGGTCCATTTTAAGTACCTATGTATCTTTACATGCAAACGCAAACAATAACAAATAGCATTTTCCTGTTTTGACATATCTTGTATTGGATTATTCTTGTCAGACTTTGCGAAAGGTTAAGTCGAGGGGCGAACCGCTGGTGAAATTTGTACACCGGACTTCACGTCTTAATGGTAATTCATGGTAATTCACTGAATTACCATAGTAATTCATCGGTAATTCATGTAATTCATCGGTAATTCATGTAATTCATCGGTAATCCATGTAATTCATCGGTAATTCATGTAATTCATCGGTAATTCGTCGGTAATTCATGTAATTCATGGTAATTCATTGGTAATTCATCGGTAATTCATCGGTAATTCATCGGTAATTCATCCAGACTTTAGGTAGTCTCAATTGAGCTGCAGTAACAGTAAAATGACGTCATAATATACAATGGAAATAAACGACCTAAATTTTCAAGTAAATGACTGCTAATTTTAAAAGTATATTTACCATTGTTGAGTAGATCTCAAAATTCTTGTACAACCCAAGTGGACAAATTTTTGCTTTCAAAACTAGAATAATCTCCTATTCAGAAATAGGAAGGTAAAAAAATGCAAGTGGATCACCCTGAATTTTAGTCGAATTTCGGAAATGGTTTTGCCAAAGTTTCACATTCGAACGATTATTTGTATGCTTTTCAATTTTTTTTTAATGGAAATCCGCGACTGACTAGGTGAAAATCCATCGTAAATGACTTCATTTGATCATGTTGAGAATTATTATATGAATTAAATCACTACCCCCAGATACAGCCTTGTTTCATGGTCACTCAGAATATACAAGGAATATTTCGTTATTTTGAGATTAAACCCTTTTGAAATCGTCGTACGTATGGAATCTTATTGAACCAATAAAAAACTGGTCACAAATTGAAGGAATATAATACAAGTCAGGTACACCAATCATAATTTAATGTTTATTTCTAGCATAAACATTAACATAAAAAACATAACAAGTACATATATCAACATTTGTGATGAACCATAAACCAAATATTCGTTTCGATTGCTAAAATAGTCAAAACTTATTATTAATAAAAATCAATATTTTATCAAAATGAAAACTCAAATAACAGAGATACCTATATAAATATATATGTAAATTTATAAAATAAAAATATATGATAAATCAATTCCCCTTCTTTATTGCTTCATATCTCCTTTCTATGATCTCTCTATCTTCTCTTGATATGGTGAGTGGTGCACACCCAAGCATTTTCAATGGCCCGTAGATTATCTGTATTTTCTGTACAAAATCAAGGTCTTCAGTTTCTGGCCAATGAAATTCCCCCATATTCTGCCTGAGAAACTTCATTTTGTAACTGCTATCTTCCTTTGCGATGACCCGTCCGATATACCACTGATAGGCATAATAGGTAGCATAATATTTTTCTTCCTCTATATCATCTCCGTTTTCAGAGGAAACCTTTACATGACTTAGCGTCTTTATGTTACCCAATCAACAACTGCAGCGATTTCATCAAACAGATACGTAAATCTTGCTATATATGAGATCAGGATATGGTCGAAGAGAATAACTGTACCAATTCAACATCAATTTTCTAGACCACAAACTCTTTGATATATATTTTGACCAACGCTCAAACTTGAGTTCTTACTGGTATATCTATGCCCGAAATAGTCAAGATAATCATTTGCTCAGAGTTTGGACGAGTCATCAAGATGTGTATCACTCTCCATGTTTTCTAAATCTTCTTGTACCTCTTGTTCTGCTCCCTCGTCTGTTCCATCCTCAATTAAATATTTAAATTTTTTCATGCTCTGTTCTTGGATTGACATTTCGGATTTGATCACGTTGAAGTCGAAAATATTGGGTGAAATCGTTGCTTTGTAGTTAGAGATGTTATAAAATTGTTTTCCTTTCAAAACGACTGAAACCAGTATCCTCCTTTCATCGATAATGTACCACGAACACATATAACCTAAATCACGTTCAGGTCTATTCATTGTGATGCTTATTGGAGCAGTTTCTAATGAATAGCCTCTCTTCCCGTAAGATAACTGAAAGCAAGAATGCGACCAATTACATTATCTTGAAGTGTATTAGTGGAACTCTTTATTTCAAATTCTGAATCCTTGGAAAAAATACACCAATCGCCTACGGATACTGCAATTTCTCTTTCCATTGAGTAGGTCCCAGAACTTTGTAATACTGCAGATTTTTCTTTTGTTCCCTTAGATATAAATCGCCTTAGTCTATCTGCGCTCACCTTTTGGTGGCACAGGTGAAAGTGTGATTGAAAAAGTGTTGATAAATTCACCCTAATTTTAAATGGTGATTCAACAAATTTCACATACTTAAAGAAATGTGGATACTTAATCCTTTCTCTAAGTTGTTAATTCAATGTGATATTCTGGCAAATTGGACCTCCGAAATTACCTGAGGAAAGTAAATATTTTTGAGGAGTTCACTTACCGAAATATCAAGATATCTATTCTATTCTATCGTAAACTCTTTCAGTCGTTTTGAACTATAAATAGTGATCTATTGCAGCCTGTGATTCGAATTGAACTGAGATGAGAAGCAATGCCGCCCGAGACTGCAGACAGGACTGAGGGTGAAGGGTGAACGCGGAACAGGCCAGTGGACAGTTAGTAGTGGTGCATCCAGCGAATCTAGTTCAAAGCGGTTCAAACTAGTCTACCCATGTCTATTCGTCTCTGTCTCTATCTGCCCTTCGCAGGTCGCCGCATACATAGGCACTTTGAAATGAAATAACGAAATAATCGAACGCACAATTACTGTTACGTGCAGGGTGGGTGCAATTTTTTCACTAGCATACGCTTTGGCGAAGCATTCAACCTAGTAATTCTTACTCCAGATAATTAACGTATTTCTTAGCGATCGAGTTTTTTCAGTTTCATTGAGGAGTATTGAGAATAATAAGAAATCTGAATTATGTGTAATATGGAATTCACAAAATTCTTTAGTAATTCACCTCGTAATTCACGGACTTCATATGTATTTCATCGGGATTTCATGTAATTCATGTAATTCATCGGTAATTCATGTAATTCATCGGTAATTCACGTAATTCATCGGTAATTCATCGGGAATTCTTGATTTTGTACACCAGAATTCACCAGCGGTTTGCCCCTCGGGTTAAGTGGAAGAACAATTTAGTGGTGATTCATCATCTCCACCTAAATTGAACTTCGCCTTTTACTCATTTCAATTGTATTTTCATACTGATGTAAGATGTATTATCTTGTGAGTAATAAAGACGTTAATTATTATTATTATTATTATTATTATTATTATTATTATTATTATTATTATTATTAAATCAAGAAATCGCCTCGCGCCGTAATTTCCCATTAAAAATCCTATCGAATCTTGATTGCACCAGTCACGTCACAACACAAAATACAATAAAACGAAGAGAACTCGTAAGCTGATTCATTTGACAAATTTTATTAAGACTGTGAGTGTGTCTGTGCCCAAGTAGTGAACTTAACTGAACAAGTAAAGTGAGTGTAGAATAAAAATGAGTGGAAGGAGGAAAAATCCAATTTGGAATTATTTTATAGAAAAAAAAATCTATATGTAAAAATTGCAGAAAGGAAATGCAAGGAATTGTCCAAAGATTAAAAGACCATCATGAAAAGTGTAAGAACGCTGAGCCAAGTAATGAAGAAGTTAATTTAACAACTGAAGGTATGTACTATGTACACATATTATGTCTTATAAGTAGTATGACTAGTATGGTAATGGTATGATATAGTAGAAACAGAAACTAAAAAATTATTATTATTTCATTATTAATTGCTATTCTTCATACAATGAAAAATTGCTAGATTTTAGTACGGGGTATGATTTGATATAAATAGAAATACAATACAAGGATTACAACGAGCGCTAAAATCTTACTTTTTCCATATATTTTAATTTTAAATATTTTAATAATTATTATTAATTCAACAGCTTATATTATCATTTGTTAACCTAAATAATTTCTCGCTTTTTTACAGAATATGAAGGATCAGATCTTAATTCAGATAAAGCAACTATTACAAGCGGAAGGGCTTCGACGTTTTCCAATTCAACCACCAGTTTTGAAAATCGACCGCCAAGTTTAGCTTCGCCAAGTTTGTCTGTTTTTGGTTTGTCAGTGCCATCAACATCGTCATTATCACTTTCTAATGAAACTAATGATTCAGTCTATAAAAAACGAAAAACGGACGTTCCCGGTCCCGCTACTTTAATGAACTTTGTTATGCGGACATCTGCAAATAAAAAAGAAGAAATAGACAAACAAATCGCAAAAGCTGTATTTGCAACTAATACTAGCTTCAGATGTTTAGACAATCCGCATGTGAAAAAGGCGATCGAAATATTAAGACTTGGTTATAAGCCCCCATCAGGAAAAACCGTTTCGCAACTCTTCTAGAACAAATCCACGAGAAAGAAAAAACAAAATGTTTTGGAAGTATTTCTGGTCAGAGTGTAAACATGTCTATTGGTGGTTGGTCTAATGTCCACAATGAGCCTGTAATTTGTGCCACAATAACAACTGAAAATGGACAATCATTTTTGTTTGAAACGATTGATACATCAGGAAATCCACACACAGGCGATTATTTAACTGGGATTGCTTGCAATTTAATTTTATCTTGTAAATCTAAATACAACTGTGACGTAAAATCTTTCGTAACAGATAATGCAGCAAACATGTCACTTATGAGAAGACATATATCAGATAAACTAAAAGTAGACTCTAAAATCATAACTTATGGATGCTCAGCTCACATTTTAAACTTATTATGCAAAGATTTAGAAATAAAAAATATCAAAGAACATTTTTAAAGAGAAACATTCTCAATTGAAAATTGAATAAATACATGACTCCTCTGGAAATGGAAAAAACCCTACGATAAAATTGAAGTAAATTTTTTGTAATATCTAACAGAAAACAACTACTTCCCCGGCTAAAAAATGTTTCTCTTTAAAACATGAATCCCTTCCAAGAGAGGTTATCTTGTACGATGGAAAATAGCAACTAAATTCCAACTTTCAGTCGCAGATGATTCCACAACTGCCTTTATGAACATCCTGTTCATATTTTCAATGAAATCATCAAAGAACATGTTACACAAATTATTAAGTGCTTCCGAAATAATCATCTGGCTAGGGCAAAATACATGCAGGCAGGTGGAAAAACATTAGTGCTTCCGAGTGACTTAAGATGGAATAGTATGTCAGATTGTTTAGAGGTATATACAAGTCAATGGGAGAAATTGTTAACATTATGTGAGGAGAATAAAAAAGAAATAGACTCAACAATATACGAAAAAGTTTCAAACATTGGTCTTAAACGATCAGCTGAAGATTACCTAAACATCTTAAAGCCTATAGCTGTGGGAAAAATTACAAAAAAAAAATGTTTTCCTATCTGAAGCAGTACAAGTATGGAAGAAATTACAAGAAGAATTCCAGGACGAATTAGAATTATCGTTATCTCAAATGCAAATTTTTGAACACCGATATAAACAGGCACTAACGCCCTATCATTTTGTGGCTTATATTTTGGATACAACCAGAACCAAATTGAAATTGACCAGTGCAGAAAAAAATTCAGCATTAAATATCATACAAGAAATCTATGGAAATAGTGGATTCCTACCACTCATTATAAAACTTGAAGCCAAAACTGAACCATTTTTAACAGTTATGTTTTCAGAAGAGGTATTATCCAGTGTTAGTGCCTTACAGTGGTGGGTTTCACAAAAGAATATTCCGGAAGTTGCTAAACTTCTTCCTATTCTGAAACAATTTTTATGTGCTGTCTCCTCGTCCGCTTCGGTAGAGAGAGTATTTCCACTATTTCCTACATTTGGAGTAGTTCACTCCAATTTACGAAATAAATGAGGAGTGGAGAAAGCGGGAAAATTAGTATTTCTGTACAAATATTATAATGAAAATGAAAATTAACGTTGCATTTTTTTGAAAATATCTATAATTTTTTTTTCAATATTAAGAATATAGTTTTATTTGCAGTTTGTATCAGTTTAATTTGTATTTTGAGTATATTTTATAAAATAAGTAAATGTTCTGATTTCACATTTTTTATTTTATTCATTGAATAAAATTAAAAAAATCACTTGATTTAAATCATTGATTTAAATCGTGATTTAAATCAAATGATTTAAATCAGGCGAACCCTGGTTTAGGGTATATAGGCATGGGCACTATGGATTGTTTATCTTATTAGTGTCATATGTACAAATGGCTTTTGGATTCGATCAAAAAGTGGGTGCGGTATTTTTAGATATTAAAGGCGCCTACGATAATGTGAATATTTACAAATTAGAAATGGTATCAGTAATGATATTTCAAATTTGATTTTAAAAATTTTGCAAATAGACGAAATTTTATCATTGATAATGATGGAATAGTACATGGTCCGATGATGGCAACAAGGGGTATTCCACAAGGGTCCCCTTTGAGTCCAATTTTATTCAATATTTATATCCGTTCATTATTTGATATTATTCCCACTCATAGCAAAATAATAGCTTACGCTGGTGATATTGTATTATTAGTTAAAGGTAAAGAGATTCAAGAAATAGAAAAAAATATTAATATAAGGCTTCAAGTCATTAAAAATTGGATGGATCAACATGAATTTATTCTAGCTATACCTAAATGTGAAACAGTATTGTTTCATAATAAAAGGATTCAAAATGGAAATTTGCTAGCAAGAATTGATGCACAAACAATTAAATATGTAAATGAAGTTAAATACTTGGGAGTAGTATTAACACATAATTTAAAGTGGGACAAACAGATCAACAATGTTATAGTTCGTGCAAATCAGGGTTTGAATACTATAAAAAGTTTTTGTAGGGTATGGTGGGGAGCAGATCCCAAAACTATGTTGATGGCCTTTAATGGAATTGTGAAAATCACATATTGATTATGGATCTATATTGCTTAAACCATGTTCAAAAAGAAATTTGAATAAGTTGAATAAAGCAGAAACTAGAGAAATCAGTTTAGAGTACCGAAGACAATGGTTGGCTACAAAATTTATATATAAACGTTTAGATTATAGGCCACCTATCATTAACATATTATGTTTTGAAAATATTGTGTGAGCACAAAGGGGTACTGGAGATTTAGAAATCCTCCTTATTTGGTAGATGCACTTGAAAAAACACATATATATGATGACTTGATATATAAAAATGACATCCCTCCATTCTTCAGAGCAGAATTTGAAACTTACACGCAAGATATAAATATAATCGATCTTCATTTGTGTAGAAAAATTATTAACAATAGAGCAACATTTTTGAATAATAAGGAAGCCCTTGATAAAGATTATAATTATGTATATACAGACGCATCAAAAAATAATAATAACGTGGGAATAGGTATTTATATAACTCAATTTGAATTGTCTTTTTCATCTAAGCTAAACGATATTGTAACATTTGTGATGCGGAAACTATTGCAATTCATAAGGAGATGATGATGTGTTTAGAAAAAAATACCAAAAAAAAATCTGATGTTAACTGATTCAAAAAGTGCTTTGGAAAGAATAAGCAATCGATGCAATAATGTTGACACTGATTTCATAAGTCTCAAAATCAAAAATATGATATACTTATCATATAAGAGTGACATACAGTTTGATTTTGCTTGGATACCTGGTCATACCAATATCGATGGTAATGAAAAAGATGACATTTTAGCTAAAATTGGGGCCAATCTATACATGTACCAATGGATATTAAAATTGACAAAAATAGTATTTTACCTTATATTCAAAATGAAATTTTCAATTAATTTTGTAACAAATGGAGTTTGTATATATTGCACAAAGGTTATAATTATTCCAAAATACATGATGAATACCCGAGGTAATTATAGTACCTAAAGTATCATTAGAATGAAAACAGGACATTGCATGAACAAAGAACATTTGTATGGATATATAGAAAATAATTGACAATCCTTATTGTGAATGTGGACAAATTGAATCATTGAATCATATATTTTTTGATTGCCCTATCAATGCTATCCATAACAAAGACATTTATAAGGAATTCATTAGAAATGGGGTTGCCGCCCCCCTTGACATTAACGTAGTACTCAGAAACTTGAATTCATCAATTATCATTTTTTTTTCTTGGTGTTTTGGCATCGACTGCTATGGTCATTAGCCGTGTGTTCTGGATAGGCCTTGTTACTAACTCCATACGCCACTGTAGGAGCAGCACTGTTAATTTTTAACGCAACAGTGAATCGTGGAGGATTATTCCCAGCCGACGCGAGCCTCAATCATCCAGACTTTCATATCTGAAAATGAAAAAAGATCGCACCGTCTGGGAATCGAACCTGCAACCTCTCGGTTACCAGGCGAGCGCTTAACCACTGCGCTAATCCCCGCCCTAATTATTATTAACAAATTTATCAATGTTAACTCTATTAAATTAGAAATTGTATTAGATGGTTATAATTTAAAACATAGTCATTCATGTAATTGAAAAAAAATGTGTATATCATCATAGTTATATTCGTTTATGTTTCAGATCTTCATTGCATCATCTTTAATTCAACTTCTACATCATCTTTAATCCAATATTACTACACCATATTTAGTTTAAATTCACATTCCATTGTAATGTATAATAGTAGTGCATCAATAATATTTAAGTAATGAAGGTAATGAACTATGATCCTGAAGAATTAATGCTCAAACGTATGAAGAAAGAAAATGGAAATAAGTACCAATAAGGCCCAATTTTACAGTCATGGTTTAAGCCCAGGTTCAACTGAACTAAGCTCAGAGAAGAACCGGGTTCAGAAATATTTTTTCCGTTGTACACTCCATATTTGAGCTCGGGTTTACTAAACCCGTTTAAGAAACAATATTTTATGTTGGTCTTCTACAAATTCCTCATTATTCCATTTTACAAAATGATCGACTCTATAGTTCTTTGGCTGTCTTCTAAGTTTTAGCGTTTAGTTTATTTATTGGCAAAGTATTACACTAAAGTGCTTTTACAAGTCAGATATAAAAAGAGAAAGAAAAATGTAACAAATAGTATAAAAACTGGCAATAGTAAGATAAAGCTTATTAGGTAAATATTTCAACATGGCCGCTACTAAAGACGTGCTTATCGCGGAGCTCGATAAATTCAGGAAATCTGAGCTCATAGACTTGATTGTGCACCAGAAATTACCGTCAAAAGTGAATATTAACGGAAATGTGTTGGAACTTCACAAGAAACTGGAACTACTATGGAACTGCAAACAACAAACCGGAAAGTTGGATAATGAAGAATGTGAAACCACGAATGATAACAGCCACCTCTGTTATAAAAAGACATGCATAGAGGACAAAATCAAAGTGCAAGTGTTAGTGTCCAAAGTAGCAATACAAGATAAACTTGTGAGTGAACTTGAAAAAAGAATAATGAATCTCGAAGAAATAATTCACCTAATAAAAAGTAGTAAACAACCTACCA
The DNA here is from genome assembly GCA_944452925.2 of Chrysolina oricalcia. NCBI lineage: Eukaryota > Metazoa > Arthropoda > Insecta > Coleoptera > Chrysomelidae > Chrysolina > Chrysolina oricalcia. The sequence goes on from OX101822.2 coordinate 47,460,817, forward strand.
ACGAGCCAAAAATCCAAACGAGACAACCACAGCCATCTACTCGTGAAAGTCACAAAACACAAATCAACAGTTCAACTAGCAAAGAAAATGACAATTCCATGAATCATTTTGAGGAATCTACCGCCGCCTCTGAAAAAAATGCCGACACACCAGCAAGAAACAGAATAACAAGCGAACAGGTCAGCGAAGCAATAAAAAACGCACAATATACCGGGTGGCACAGGCAAAGCTATAAAAGGAATAAAAGAAAGCCTATTGTTGGTAACAGTACGCAAATAGATTCAATAAGAACAATAGGTAAACAGGGATACCTACACGTTTATAGTTTGGGAGAGGAAACTTCCCCCGATGTTCTCGAAAAAGGGTTGAAAAAAACAGCCCCCCACATTCCATTCCGATGCGAAATATTGAACAAACAAAATGGGAAATGCTCAATGTTAGTGAAGTTTCCAATACAATTTGTAAAGGAGGTCTACAATCTGGAGATATGGCCATCGGGAGCACTGGTAAATAGGTATATTTTTCGATCTCCCAACACGGATAACAAGAACACCACAGAAAAAAACTTATAAGTTATGACGTTTGTGAAGTTGAAAAACTTCCCACCATTAATAATGACGAGAGAAAACAATTCTTATCTACTAAAAATGTGCTAATGCACATCAATGTACAAAGTTTAGGGAATAAGATCAACTTGTTAGAAATGATATGCGACCAAAAAAATATTCAATTTCTTTGTGTTTGCGAACATTGGATGGAAAAAGATCAACCGGAACAGGTATAAAAAATAAACATGGAGGAACGGCAGTGTTTGTTAGAAAAAACGAACAAAACAATTGCAAAAATTTGAATTACGTAGTCAATATGTCACTAGAGGGATGTTTCGAATGCTCGGCAGTCGAAAGAGATAATACATTATGTATCATTACCATATACCGCCCACCAACCGGCGAATTAGGAACTTTTTTCAAAATTTTCGAGTTTCTTTTAAATTATGTTACTCAAAAATATATCCACATTATAATATCAGGAGACCTCAATATAAATTTTCTTAACAAAACATGCCCCAATTATAAAAAACTTCTAGATCTTCTGGATTCCTATGACCTCGAAGTGGTTACAAACGAACCAACCAGATGTGCTAGATATGGTAACCTTGTAACCACCTCGGGTATTGATTATATAATCACCAACCTCAAAGACTATTCTAATGAAGTAATCGATTTTGGGATCTCGGATCACAGCAGTCAATTATTCATATGGCATCAAAATAGCAAAAATAGCAAAAACCAACTCTCGAACTGTATTGAAAGAAATTGTCGAATATTTTCCCCATCCAATATACATGAATTCAAAACAAAAATGGAAACAATGGAAAAAATAGATCAAACAAAAAACATAGATCAAATGTTTTCCGAGTATTTGAATCATTTAAATTGGTGTTTTGAAACTTGTTTTCCCAAACAAAAAATCAAAAGAAACACATTCACAAAAAAATTCAAATACTCCAGTGAACTTCAGCAAGAATCTGAAGACTTAAAAATGTTAAATTGGATACGAAAACAAGAGCCAGAAAATGAAAATCTCAATTCTCAATATCGCTATAAAAAAAAGTTACATAATGAAAATATGATCCTCGAAAAACAACAATTCCATACTAACAAAATACTCACCTCATCAAACAAGCAGAAAACACTCTGGATATTAGTGAATGAGAAATTGGGTAAAAACAGTGAAAACAGAACTAAAATTGAATTAAAATCAAATTGTAATATTGATTCAAATCTATCATTATCAAATAAAATGGGAGAACATTTTTCGAACTCAGTTAGAAAAAAAATCGACACCCTGAACTTACCTCAGAACCAGTTCCTGCCATGAAAAACTCACCCTGTAATTCGATGTATTTTATGCCTTACACTAATACAGAAATGAAAAAAATTATAACAAGTTTCAAAAATAAAACAACAGCAGGTCTTGACGAAATTCCAATGAGAATATTAATTGACTGTGCTGATGTGTTATCCAAAAACTTGACAAACCTTATCAATCAGTCAGTAGAAGAAGGTATATTCCCTGATAAATTGAAAGTATCCAAAGTTGACCCAGTGTTCAAAAAAGGTGACCCCTCAGAAATTGAAAACTATAGAGGAATATGTGTCTTAAATTCAATATCTAAAATAACTGAAAAAGCTATATATGACAGAACGGTGAGTTTTCTGAATAATAATGCACTCATAACCCCTTGTCAACACGGCTTCAGAAGCAATTTTTCAATTGAAACGGCCTCGACCGATATGATTCAGCATATATATGAAAATATTAACAACAGTTATCACGTAATGGGAATCTTTTTCGACCTCAGCCGAGCATTCGAAACTATAAACCCAAATTATTTGAGTGAAAAATTATTTGAAATGGGTATCCGAGGACCACTCAACCATTGGTTTAAATCGTACGTGACTAATAGAAAAATAGTTGTGAAAGTTAATGACAACTTTTCAGATCCGTTCGCAGTGGACTTGGGGACTCCACGGGAGTACTTGGACCACTGTTGTTCCTACTTTATGTGAACGATCTTCCCGAAAACATAAAAGGGGGCCGAGTTTTTATGTATGCCGATGATACTACCATCATTGTGGCTTCCCCAAATCCGGATGAAATGGAAACTAAAATAAAAACAGTTATAGATGAATTCGAAAGGTGGTGTAGCTGCAATCACCTGATGAGCAATAAGGATAAAGCAACACTCATTCAATTTTCAAACAAATACTGCCGCCCACTTCCCTTCAATCTGGGAATCGATACAATAGAATGTACAAAATTCCTCGGTACACAACTAGATTGTAAATTGTCATTCGAAAAACATATAGCCTACTTGTGCACATCTCTCAAAAAAATATTCTATGCTTTCTTGACACTAAAATCAAATTTTTTAAATCATAGTATCCTAGATGTTTACTATGCACTGGTCTATTCCAAGCTTAGTATGAATATTACAATTTGGGGGCAATCAACGGATATAAATAGGGTTTTTATAATCCAAAAACGTTTTTTACGACTAATATTTGATCTCAATTATAGAGAATCTTGGAGAGCAACATTCAAAAACCAACATATCCTTACATTACCGTCCATTTTCCTTTATAAAATACTCAGTTATGTTCATTCAAATTCTCAAACATTCACGCAAAACAAGGAAATCCACACACACTTCACACGGAACAGAAATGACTTCCACCTCACAAAATGTAACTACTCGGAATATAAAAAGTCACCGCGTTATGCAGGAACAAAATATTTTAACCTTCTACCACAAAACATTAAGGAAGAGAAAAATTACATCAAATTTAGAAAAAAACTCAAGGAATATCTTCTAACAGGTTGTTTTTATTCACTCAAAGAGTATGAAATTGCTTCTTGACTGTATTTTATATTTTATATTTGTGTTGTATTTCACTATTTCACACTATGTAAATTGACGTGTCACATATACGTTTGTATCAAAAATGACAAATAAAGAACTTGAACTAGGTAATATACTAATGGTAGCAATACATAGGGAAACAAATACATTTACATATTAAAATCACTTTCTAGATAACCTTCGATGGAATAGAAGGATTTTTTTATAAGATACGTTTTGACTTTGGTTTTGAAATAGTTAAAATTTAGGTTTTTGACCTCTATTGGAAGAGCATCAAAAAAATGTATGCCGTAGTAACCGGCGCCCCTTCTTGTGCGTTGCAACCTGTGGTAGCTGAGGACCAAATTATCTCTATTTCTAGTTGAGTATGAGTGAATATCACTACGTGATCTGAAGTTTACTAGGTTCAGTTTTATGTAGGTTAGACAGTGGAATATATAAAAGTACATGGAAGTGTAAGGAGTCTCGGTTCTGCAAAACTATTTCTACAACAATCTCGATATTTTAAACCTGCAATAATTCTGACACAACGTCTCTGTAATTTGAAGATTTGAACAGTATTGGGGGAATGACCCCAGTTTAAGATTGCATAGGATAAATTAGAATTAAAGTATCCATGGTAAGCCGACAGTAGGGTGTCCCTGGATACATTTTTTGAAAGACTTTTCTTATTAGGAAAGTTATTTTAGACAGCTTGGAGCTTAGATGATTGATGTGAACGTTCCATGTCAACCCTGGATCCAAGTATTAGACCCCCAAAAATTTAACCGATGCCTGACTTTCCAGGTTTGATGAAGAAGTTTGCAAAGTAAAGTTCATATTATGTGTCTTGTCGGCATTTAGACTTAATTTTTTAGCCAAAAACCAATTCTCAGTCTGGTCATCTTTATTTTGGGTTCCATCGAAGTATTGGGTTGAGGGGTGGTAACGCATTAATGTAGTGGTATCGTCTGCAAACAAAATTATAAGGAGAGTGATGACATTGGTGAAGTTAGGCAGGTCATTTATGTAGGTGAGGAACAGCAGAGGACCCAGCACAGAGCCCTGAGGAACTCCGTGCTGAATCCCTGTTTTTTAGATTCCACATTATTGAAAAAAACAAATTGCTCCCATTCCTCCAGGTAAGACTTGACAAGAGCTACACTGCTTCGATGAATATTGTAGTGAATTAGTTTTTTATAAAGGATTTCGAAAGAAATACAATCGAACGCTTTTGTCAAGTCAGCGAAGGTAGCATAAGTGTTCTGTTTATTATCAAGGCCTTCAGCTACAAACTCAGTTACTATTACTTCTACTGCTTCCACAAAATCTTCATCATCTGTTAGTTCCAGAAGAATATCATCTAGCTGTTGATCCAATTATTTTATTATTTCAGCATACAACGATGAGAACAAAAATAATTATCAATTAAAAAAGATAAAACTTTGAATCAGTTTTAGTTTACAGCTTTGAACAATCAGACATCAGTGCTACCAGTTCTCAGACTTGAAATGTTGAAGGTTGAACCATAGAGAAAATAAAATATTTGTCTATGGGTTGAACGTTTGACGCAGCAAACCTCGGTTTAAGCTACTACCAAAATCCACAGCTCAAGTTACGTTTACAATATGAAAAATGACAGCCATTGAACCAAGCTCAGCACTAAACCTGCTCTGTACAACTGAAATTGAAATTTGAACTAAGCTTAACGCTGAGCTAAGCTTAAGCCCGGACGTACAATTGGGCCTAAATGAAGCTGAAGATACATAATTTGGGATACAACATGATATCTTATCAGACAAAGTTTTAACCCCAGGTTTCGCACTGACTAAATGCACCACAGGGTAGCAATAGCTATATAAAAGAAGAAGAAACACAACTAGACAAAAGTCAAAACCGCAAAAACACAGTTGTGGCGAAAAATTCAGTGATAAAGTGTTGATCCGATCTCAGGGACTTGTAGCCCTGAGGTGCGTTTCAATTTAACGTCTGTCGTCCGGTAACGGACGATGTATGACGTCATAGTTGTTTCGTCGGCGATATCTGTTGGATTGAATTTTGAAACGCTCTCCTAAATCGTGGGGTAAATAGTTGACGGTCGGACGTTCCACTCAAGAATTTTGAAACGATGGAATGAAGTTGTCGGACAAGACGTTCTAATATCGAAACGCTTCATAAGAAAAGTTATACGTCGGACGCACGTCGGACGTAATATTGAAACGCACCTCTGGGGCTTAACACTCCTAAATGGAAAACGCCTAATGACAAACATCAATATTTAAATATTTAAATAAGGTCACATTGACTAATGACAATTAAAAGACTCCAGCCTAACTAGCGCCACCTACTTCAAGCTTTCCAGATTTCCTGCCATTGCATGACAAAGGCCCGTCCGCCGCAGCGAGAAATTCCGCAGCGCGCGCCGCTCAGATGAATGATGATTTCTCTGGGATTGATCGATCGATGGAAGTCGACAATTAGTGAACTGAGGTTTAGCTATACAGGGTCCTGCAACTGCTCTCCGGTGGTCCATAGCTTCTAAACGGTGCAACTTGAAAATTTCTTTCGAATGCAAGCATCTTCCCTTCTTGAAAGATTATCTTTGGAAAATATTCCGAAGTATACAAGGTGACCCAGAACAATCTGTAGACTGGCAATTCAACTAAGTGAGTAGTGTTTTGACGTACCTTGATTCCCTAATATCTGAAGAATGGTCATCTTACACCGTCAGATAGTGACAGATTTAGGTGCCCCATTTTCACATACAAGCCTCGAATAGGGTTGAGAAGTACATCGATGTTGAGTAAAATGGAGGGAAATTCACAAGTGGCTCCTGGGGATAACATATGGAAAATTCGATTTTCCATGGAAAATTCGATTTTCCATATTTTAACGCGAGCCGTGTTTACCTAATCATTAATTAATATAACCTGGCTTCAGAAGATCAAAGGCTTGAGTGTTGAAGGTGGCTAAAGGGTTAAAATGAGGCTGTAATCTTGTAAAGAAAAATCGAGATTTTAACAGGTTTTCCCACGCAAGCCCATCGAAACTATGAAAACCTACATCGTCACTAGACCGAAAAACATAATGGCTTGAGTGGCGTGAATGGAAAAGTAGATTTTGTCGTCGGAAAATTTATTGGAAATTCTTTTTGATTTTTCCATATGTTTTCCCCACGAGCCACTCGTAAATTTCCCTTCATTTTACTCAACATCGACTTACTTTTCAACCTTATTCGAGGCTTGTATGTGAAAATGGGGCACCTAAATCTGTCACTATCTGACGGTCTATTAGTCTATATACAGAAAATGAACTTGGCTAAACATTTTTGAGGGATATTTCGGAATGATATACTGAAAATTCTGAGATGTACACCTACTGAAAGAAGTTGTTACCCCCTCGGTCTATATACAGAATATGAACTTGGCTTAACATTTTTGAGGAATGTGTTAGAATGATTTACCAAAAATCGACCAGTACAAACTGTCCCTTAGACGGCAAATCAACCATCTCTCGGAATATCATTTTAGGGCTTGTCAGTAGTCTATATACAGAAAATGAACTTGGTTGGCTAAACATTTCTGGGTGATGTTTCAGAATGATTTTCCAAAAATCGACAAGTACAAACTGCCCCTTAGACGGCCTGCAAATCAACCATCTCTCGGTATATCATTTTCGGGCTTCTCACTAGTCTATATACAGAAAATGAACTTGGCTAAACATTTTTGAGGGATATTTTGGAATGATTTTCCAAAAATAGACAGGTACAAACTGCCCCTTGGACGGCCTGCAAATCAACCATCTCTCGTTATATCATTCTAGGGCTTTTTTTTCAGTAGTCTACTTCCAGAAAATGAACTTGAATAAACATTTCTGGGTGATGTTTCAGAATGATTTCCCACCTCTCAGGTGAAAATCCAATATATACAAATTTTAGATATTGATCTCTACTGCCAGATGCCGTTTACAGAATTTGAACATAAACAAGAGTTTTCAAAAAGGCCACTGATAGTTCGATCGGGGAGTCGAGTTTAGAGTTTTGGCGTGCCCGCAGCTAGTGAGGGCTATGGGGGGAGTTTGGAAGAATAGAGTTTAGTTAAATGGAAAATGTCCTAAAATATATATAACCGAATTTATTGAATAAAAATAACAACTTACACATGATACTTTAGAGTAAGTCAGAACTACGCATTAGCATCTAGGTTAATAGTCCAATATCCCAAGGCCATCAGACATTACTTATTTTTAAACGAACGAAATGTGTACGATTGAGTAGTGTTAGTATGTACTATGTTCGCACGCCTACCTGCTAGCTTGTCCAGATAGACCGTCAGATAGGTGCCCCATTTTCACATACAAGCCTCGAATAGGGTTGAAAAGTAAGTCGATGTTGAGTAAAATGAAGGGAAATTTACGAGTGGCTCGTGGGGAAAACATAGGGAAAAATCAAAAAGAATTTTCATTAAATTTTCCGACGACAAAATCTACTTTTCCATTCACGCCACTCAAGCCATTATGTTTTTCGGTCTAGTGACGATGTAGGTTTTCATTGTTTCGATGGGCTTGCGTGGGAAAACCTGTTAAAATCTCGATTTTTCTTTACAAGATTACAGCCTCATTTTAACCCTTTAGCCACCTTCAACACTCAAGCCTTTGATCTTCTGAAGCCAGGTTCTATTAATTAATGATTAGGTGAACACGGCTCGCGTTAAAATATGGAAAATCGAATTTTCCATATGTTATCCCCAGGAGCCACTCGTAAATTTCCCTCCATTTTACTCAACATCGATGTACTTCTCAACCCTATTCGAGGCTTGTGTGTGAAAATGGGGCACCTAAATCTGTCACTATCTGAGGGTCTATAATGAGAAGCCCGGAAATGATATACAGAAAGATGGTTGATTTGCAGGCCGTCTAAGGGGCAGTTTGTACTTGTCGATTTTTGGAAAATCATTCTGAAACATCACCCAGAAATGTTTAGCCAAGTTCATTTTCTGTATATAGACTACAGAAAAGCACTAGAATGATATACCGAGAGATGGTTGATTTGCAGGCCGTCCAAGGGGCAGTTTGTACCGGTCTATTTTTGGAAAATCATTCCAAAATATCCCTCAAAAATGTTTAGCCAAGTTCATTTTCTGTATATAGACTAGTGAGAAGCCCGAAAATGATATACCGAGAGATGGTTGATTTGCAGGCCGTCTAAGGGGCAGTTTGCACTTGTCGATTTTTGGAAAATCATTCTGAAACATCACCCAGAAATGTTTAGCCAAGTTCATTTTCTGTATATAGACTACTGACAAGCCCTAAAATGATATTCCGAGAGATGGTTGATTTGCCGTCTAAGGGACAGTTTGTACTGGTCGATTTTTGGTAAATCATTCTAACACATTCCTCAAAAATGTTAAGCCAAGTTCATATTCTGTATATAGACCGAGGGGGTAACAACTTCTTTCAGTAGGTGTACATCTCAGAATTTTCAGTATATCAGTACACCCATTATCAATACACTCTTCAGTACTTGATTCAGTACCTCAGTCTCACGTAAATATTTTCATTACAAAAATCAGTACTTCAATCTGCATTACATATTTTCAGTACCCCTTTCAGTATCCAATTTACTTTTTTCAGTACATTCAGTAACCCATCCTTCAGTGTTTAAATCAGTACTTCTCAGTACCTTATCGAGTCATTTCAGTATTAGCCGTGAATTGTTGCCGCTTTAAATTCGGTGTATTTCATTGCATTATTAGATTCTACGTTGAATTATGAACAACTTTGATTAATGGTTTTATATCACAGGCGTTGATAGTTTTGGAATTATGAAGACTTGTAAATTATTATTTCGACTACTTTTGCGCCAGTTCAGTGAGAAAATCGTAACAAATGGATCACAATGTATTCCACTTTCCTATCCTAACTTTTTGAAAACTATCCAATGTTGGAAACTGCTGATGGGCAACCATGTGTAACTTACCTCGTCGTACCATTTTACAATTGTTACAGTTGTTGAAACTCACGGAAAACTAGTATAAAAGAAGTTGAAACATTTTATTAACAAATAAGGTAGTCCATAAATACAGATCAATAATCATTGAAAACTGAAGAGATATTTAATTTATAACTAAAAATGGTGAGTTTTTATCTATTCCAAAAGATGTTCGACATGTCCACCCTGCATTTCTTGACACATGAATAGTTGGTTTGTAAACTCTCCCCTAACATTAAACAAGGTTTGAGGTGTTATTTCTGAACACACTTCAATAATTTGACGACGCAGTTCATCTAACGACCCACAGACTGTCTTAAAAACTACGGATTTCACATAGCCCCAGAGAAAGAAATCAAGCGGTGTGAGGTCCGGTGAGCGAGCTGGCCACTCTGTTGTACCTCGACGTCCAATCCATCTACCTGGATACCTTTCATCTAAGTAATTTCTCACCTCCCGAAAATAGTGTGGTGGTGCTCCATCTTGCTGAAATGTTACATCCAAGTGAAATTCATGTGGGTTTTGCGCAACAATCCCATCGATACTGGGACTTATTGTGTCTTGCAGCATTTGGAGGTATCTGGGACCATTTAAATTTTCTTCCAAGAATATGGGACCTACAGTGGGGTCACCTAAAATACTAGCACAAACATTAATTTTCTGGGGAAATTGATGTAACAATTCTTTCTACCATGGTCTCGCAAAATTCAAGTCGCTGCACACAGGCGAATTTCCAAGAAATTGTGGTCAAAATCAAAAAATATAAAGTTTGGGATTTCTGGAAATTATTATGTGTAATTACTTCATTTAATACCAGGTTACAATGACCCATCCGTATCGTAGAGCAGCTAGCATCCCAGTTGATATTTCATCAGTTCAAACTTGATGCTTGTGGAAGGTGGATATTGGTGATTGTAGTAAGCTTTCTCAATAATTGTTGTGTGTAATTAATTTCTGATCTTGTGTAGTGAAGTATATAACTAAATCAATATGGGGTATGTTGCTGGAGGTACGTAGAATATTGACATGTAAAATATTTACAGATTTTGTTCGATTCATAGTAGCTGTTAAAGCTGCTGTAAATAGGTGCGTTTTCAATCGTAACAAAGAAATTTGCCATTTGTCTCCGTAGCAAAAAGTTATAATTAATTTAGATGAAGACGCGAATTATTGCTTAACAAACACTTCACGGTCTTTGGAATTAGGTTCTGAAAAGAATGGTTGCGATAATTTGCGATGTTGCCAGATTTTCATTATTAAACTGTAAACTGTGATTTAAAGTAAGTTCACCTGTTTTTACTGCAGGTTCACAGTCTAGTTACATTTCATACACGAAAAGGGAACTAATTGAAATTGTCCGTCGACGACATCTGCAGAAAAATATAATGACCTGCATGAAGAAGTCAGAAGAGCTACAGTAAGTACCGAATTATCAGCGGAAATAGAGCAAACATTGACAAGTTTTTCTTCGCTGTATCATCTTGAAACCACCAGGCATTTCAGAATAGAAATCAATCGTGGCTAGAAATCAGGAATGAATTTCTATGTAATTCAGAAACATTTGCGATTCGCAAGGGATGTGGAAGACCACTAGCAGTTTTTCTGGAAGTAGTGATAGATCGAAAAGAAGAAAAACTGAGGCCCTGCGATCACAATACAGTCCTCAAGAGTTGAGCTATGCGGCTCAAATGCAACTTCAAGCAGAAGGAAAAATTGATTCTTCAGCTGTAATGAAAGAACTTTTCTTTTCTACGCCCACTCGTGCGACAAAATACAGAGAAGCTTGCGCCAAAATTACCCAGACCGTTATTCCACATTCTTCTGATAAAGCCTTATCGATAATATTTGAAGCAGAGTTAACAAAATTCTAGGATATCATTAGAAATGCAACCAAAGAAAACAACAGTAATATTTAGCCCAACTATGAAACTATTACAGCAGCAAAAAAGTAGTGTTATCCTGACAATTTAGCTATTTCTGAATCAATTGCAGAAGCAACTTTGCAAAATTTACCGGATCATACAGTTTTCCGTCTATTTCAGGCACTAAAAGATGTTGTGGTGAATTATGCAATCTTCATCTAATCATGAAATGGGGTTGTAATGGAAGTTCTGACATGAGCGAATACAGATAAAAAATTTGTGACTCCAGCGTTTCTGTTGCAAAAAATCTTCTGACTTAGCTCGTTCCTCTGCAGCTAGTATCAGGTGAACCAAATTCTAAGAAAAAATTTGTCATGTGGAAGAACCCTTGCTTATCGTCTTCAAGATTTTGCAGGCCCATATGACTCAAATTGGTTCACGAGACTACAGATATATCAGTGAAAGAAATGGAATACATCGAAAATCAAATATCATCCTCAATTGCGACCACCGTTAATGTTAAAAATTCAAATATTTTTGACAACCATACGTTCACCATGATGGATGGAAAAATTTGTAATGCTGTCTCTGAACATATATCAACACAGAAATGCTACCTGTGTAGACTTACTTCCAAGGATTTAAACAACTTTGATCTGGTTACCAACAATGAACTCGTTGACACAAAAAATCTACGGTCATCTTTACTTGCGTGGATACGATTTTTTGAGTGATCACTCCACCTCTCCTATAAGTTGTTTTTTTGTCAAATATTCCAGAAGGCATTATTTCAGGTGAAACATTTTCGAAAAATCATAGGAATAGGGAAAATAAGTTGAAAACGTCTTCGGATTCGTAATCAGGAAAACCATTTAACTAATCCACTTTGTTCCTGAAAAAAATCATTTCTGAAAAATTCAAATTCGCCACATTTTTTTTATGGAAAACAACTTTTGTCTTTTGTCCTAGAACTGTGCAATTTGTAAAATCGATAGTTACAGCTAAAATGTACCGTTCTATGCTGAAAGTTATGGAATTTACTGGAGTATTTTCATTAGAAGTGAATAGCAGCGTGGTGATTTCGGTTAGCTTCACCAAATATGATAACGGCTTCAACTTTGTCTGCTACTGAACGAGCCATATTAATCAACAAGATAAATTGAAAAAAAGTTTAAAAACCTACAAAATATCAATGACATTTGGCAAAAACAGATAAGAGTTTATCCTCGTTGTCATGGATAAAATAAACACGCCTAGCGTGCATAGCCTACCTCATTAATTTATTCGTGAACTGGTGCAAAAGTAGTCGAAATAATTATTATATTATATTATATTATTATATATAAATAAGTGTTCATAATTCCAAAACTATCAACTTTTTTTATAGAAAACCATTAGCCAAACGTTCAAAATTTAACATAAAATCTAATAATGCAATGAAATACAGGGGCGGGGCTTTTTTGAGACTGAATGGAACTTAAACCATTGAAGAGATCAAATGAAACCCTACAACTTATGTATTTAATATTTTTCTGTAATATGTAGAATGAAGAAGTTACAGGGGGGGCGACGGACTTTTGGTCCTCGCTGTATATTTTTATTTCATTTGATGTATAATTGATGATCTCTATAGTCTCATTTGTTTTTGTTACATCACAAATATATGTATCCAATAAATAGGTTTTGTTTTTCAAAGTTTATCTATTTTAACCTTTAACCTTCCACTAACCATTTTAACTATTTTTTTGTAGTACCTACTGTAAGTATGTAATGATATTTTCAAGAACCCTGTATATGTTTTGATGTTAAAAAGTATTCAGATTATATATGATTCCAGTACTGCAGAAACAATTTCAGTCTTTCAGTATTCACTTCAAGTCTTTCAGTACTTATTTTAGTATTTCTGTATACGTTTCAGTTTATCAGTACCCCATTCAGTCTTTCAGTACTTTATCAGTATCCCATTCAGGCTTTCAGTACTTTATCAGTACATGATATTTAATTATGGTGTACAAAATTCTGCCTAGTTGTTACCCCCTCGATATAGACTACTGAGAATACCGAGAATAATATACCAAGAGATGGTTGATTTGCAGGCCGTCTAAGGGGCAGTTTGCACTTGTCAATTTTTGGAAAATCATTCTGAAACATCCCTCAAAAATGTGTAGCCAAATTCATTTTCTGTATATAGACTACTGAAAAGCCCGAGAATGATATACCGAGAGATGGTTGATTTGCAGGCCGTCTAAGGGGCAGTTTGAACTTGTCGATTTTTGGAAAATCATTCTGAAACATCACCCAGAAATGTTTAGCCAAGTTCATTTTCTGTATATAGACTACAGAAAAGCACTAGAATGATATACCGAGAGATGGTTGATTTGCAGGCTGTCCAAGGGGCAGTTTGTACTTGTCGATTTTTGGAAAATCATTCCGAAATATCCCTCAATAATGTTTAGCCAAGTTCATTTTCTGTATATAGACTAATGAGAAATGAACCATCTCTTGGTATATCATTCTAGGGCTTCTCAGTAGTCTATCTTGGCAGAAAATTTCTGAGGGATGTTTCAGAATGATTTTCCAAAAATCGACAATTACAAACTGCCCCTTAGACGGCCTGCAAATCAACCATCTCTCGGTGGTATAATTTTCTAGAGCTTCTCAGTAGTCTATATACAGAAAATGAACGGCTAAACATTTCTGAGCGGTGTTTCAGAATGATTTTCCAAAAATCGACAAGTATAAACAGCCCCAGACAGCTTGCAAATCAACCACCTCTCGGTATATCATTTTAGGGCTTTTCAGTAGTCTATATACAGAAAATGAACTTGGCTAAACATTTCGAAGGGATGTTTCAGAATGATCTTCCAAAAATCGATAGATACAAACTGACCCTTAGACAGCCTGCAAATCAACCATCTCTCGGTATATCATTTTCGGGCTTCTTATTAGTCTATATACAGAAATTGAAGTTTATTCGGATCTAAAGCCGAATTTAATTTCACACCCGGCGCCACTGGCAAATTGGCTGCTAGATAAAAAAGGCTGCTAGAAAGTGGCTGCTAACTTCACACCGGTCCGATCCGGTAGTATGAAAATTCATTTTGGAGGTTTTATAGATCTCTACAAAAGTTCCATTGACTGTAAAACGATTCCTTGAATAATTTTCGAGATAATTTCAAAAAACCAAATAAGTTGTGATGGGGCAAAAACCGGGGTTTTCATTTACGAACTATCTTATAAAAAGTAGTATAGGTCGTTTGCGTCTTTCATTTTGTGTTAAAAGAGCCTCTTATTTTTGTATACAGCTTGGCCTATAACATCAGTAAATCAAATGATTGTTATAGGTTAATCATGTACAGTAGGTACACAACACATGAGAACAAGAAGAAGTGTCCAATAACTAACCAACCAAAATCATAATTTCCACTTTTTTGAGTAGATATATCAGCTCACGGAGCTTGACCCTTTCATATGTGGGGTATGGGTGGAAATTATTTCATACTCAAGACAGAAGAATCTTTCACAAGGTTCAATTGTTGGACCATATATTTTCGTTATCTACACATCTAATATTTCTCCAGAAAATTTCACCAGTTTGACAACATGCTATGAACATACACGAACATTTGTGTTGGCCCTAAAAATGAAGACTCATTTATGATATTTTATGTCCCAGCGGACTCTTTTAATTTCTACATAATGAAAACAAACCCTATCGGTAGATATTTTACAAGGGTGTTCACATTTCAAATGAGTCACACTGTGTGTAAGAATTTTTATTCTGTCTTGTTTTCTCTTATTATTTACCATACATATACTAAGTGTTATGCTGTTGAATTGATGAAATTAATGTATTAGAAGAAGTATTTTATTGATTATACCAATATTTATAGAATACAATATTATGATACAATCAATTGGCCATCGACCGGGGTCCTTCGGCCAATGGATAATTACATTGTGTTTGTTCTTATCTTTTAATACAAGATAAGTGTAGTGTTCATTAACATCAGATACATTTTTATGTATTTTTAGTCAAATAAAAATAAAAAAATATTCTATTCTATTCTTCTATTCTATAGTAACTAGAGGATTTTTTGGAAATGTATGCTTTGGCCTGGCATTATTCCTCTCCAGTATAAGGGGGTACATTATTTGTATATTTCTAGGATTATAGGCGAACTTTTTTGAGAGCATTTCCATTCTCTCTTGTAATTTTTGCACTTTGGTCTTGGTGTAGAGCATATTGTTGGAAGGGTTAAGGAGTGTGTTATTTGGGTGTCATATCATAGTTATGGATCGAAGTGCAGAGGTTTCGGCAACTTGTAAGTTCATCTTTGCAGTATTTCACAAGTTGAGGTACAGAGGATGGCCATATTCCAAAATTGGTCGGTAGATTGACTTACATATCTTGCTTGCAGTTGAGGTATTATATCAATAAGTTAGTGTTCTGAAATGTTTTGCTCTTGTCTTGACCTTTCTTTTTGCCAATGCGGTGTTATGATTGAAAATTAGCTTGTTCAGATATACTCCTAAGTATTTTATTGTTGTGTGAGGTTGGATTTGATGATTAAAGTATTATTATTATTTTTTTTTCCTTGGTGTTTTGGCATCGACTGCTATGGTCATTAGCCATTATTATTAAATTGATACAAGGTAGTTTGGTACTTTGAAGCTCACAAGCAAATCTCAAAAATAAATCTTTTTTGTTTTGGTTCTGGTTGCTTTATATAAAAAAGTCAATTTCATTTTCTCATAAGGAAATTAAAATTGTTGTAAAAATTATTTTAAATTGTTTGTTTTGTTAGTAGGAATTTTCATGTCAGAATTTTTAGTCTATGTCTTGTTGTTTTCTTTCAATATTTACCATACAGCTTAGTGTTATGCTTTTGAATTGAAGAAATAGTTTTGTACTTGAAGCTCACAAGCAAATCTCAAAATTAGAATATTTTTTCTTTCGGTTCTGGTGATATATGAAAAAAGTCTATTTTCTTTTCTCCAGATAAGGAAATTGACCAACTTATTTTTGCTGAGAAGTCAATGTTAAGTTTGGTAACACCTAATCACAGATTTTAAAAAATATACTTTATTCAAAGAAATGTGGAATTCTGAAATTTCCAGTTATAAAAATTTTCAATCACTTGTCTGATAATCTCATAAAAATGCCAATAAATAACATGAAGCACCATCTTAAATAGTCATTAATACAAATGGCTTACTATACACTGGAGGAATATTTTCAACTATACAGGGTGTCCGGTAAACCTTGTACAATATTGAAACTGGTGATAGACCAGATCATGACTGTTCAGAATATCAGAATTTTACCTTAGTAAAAATCTCACTGTTTTCGAGATAATGAGCATTTTTTAATTTCTGGAAAATCACTACCTCACCTTGGATTTTTTAATGCCATGTATACAAATTGGGACGAATTTAAATATCTTTGCTGCTGAAGATTACTGATAAGTGATGCTTTCAGATGTACGAAACAGTTTTTCAGAAAACAATACAATTTTTCAAGAAATGAGGGTAAAATGACAGATTTGAGTTAGACCAATTTTTTTAACAACAGTTTGACATTATTGTTTGTAAAAACATAACCAAGTGGAACAAATCAGCGATTCTATGAGCGGCATTGTGCAATCGGATATAGTTCTGCATAAAGCGCTGCTGCAGCATTAGTACTACCTCCACATTCACCATAAATGTAGTGCATATGCGCATATTTTCGGGGAGTATAACGTATGGCATGACAAAGAAATAAATACCACTGACTGAAACAAGTGGAATAATTACAAAAAACTACTATAGAAGTCACAAGTTGTTCAAACAAAAGTTTTTAATTTTCGACAAGGATTCATCTCTTAAAAAAGTTTGCACTCATTTGGTTACACCCTGTATATCTGTCGGTCTCTGAAACTTCGTTGGTATCTGGATGTTGGACAATTGCGACATTTATCACAAGAATTTGTATTAATCGGTGCCATGTTGGATAATTGACATTTCATTTCGATAATTTTATTAGGCCTAATTACATGAAAAGTTAATTTTATTGACATACTATTTAATGCTACCAAGCAGTCTATTCTTTATTATTAATGATTATTTCCTCATTTTATCTTGATAAAATCTAAATAAAATAATTTTTGGGCGTAAGTATAAAAGTTGATCAAATAAATGAATATTTTGGAACCTTTGGTGTAAATACAATTCAAGAAAAAAATAAAATACTCAAACACCAAAACTATGTCACAATCTTAAAATCTTAAAAGCTTACTTTTAGCTCCTGAAGATGCTAACTTTGTTGGCGAAACGCGCGTCGAGTGTGATGGTGACGTAGTTTTGGTGTTAGGTAGTTTCCATTTTTTCTTGAATAAAAGTTGATAGAAGCCTAGATTAAAACCACGCCTAATTCAATGGAAACCACTTCTTCCAAAAATAATTATAGTTTGTTTTATACCATGGTAGAGACTGGACAAAATGAGCATTCTTTTGAAATGAATGTCCACTTCCAATTGGTTATGTTTCTGTCAGATAATAATGTCAAATTATTTTTTAAAAAATTGATGAAACTCAAATCTGTCATTTTACCCTCATTTCTTGAAAAATGTTTTCACTTTCTGAAAATCTGTTCTGAACGTCTAGAGGCATCACTCATCGGTAATCTTGAGCAGCAGAGATATTTGGATTCGTCCCAATTTGTATACATGGCACTCAAAAATCCAAGGTTAGGTAGCAATTTTCCACAAATTCTTAAAATGCCGATTATCTCGAAAACGGTGATATTTTTACTGAGGTGAAATTCCAATATTCTGAACAGTCATGACCTGGTCTATCACCAGTTTCAATATTGTACAAGGTTTACCGGACACCCTATATATATGATAATTTGATAAATTGTTATGTACTGTAGGTATAAAATACCTTTGTACTGTGTAACTTTAGTTCATAAGCTATATTCCCTCTTCTATAGTGGATTTATGCAGTAGTTTTAAGTCATAAAAATGTTTGTCAATGATTGGTTGGAATAAACGGTTCAACCAATCATTGACCAATATTCTTCTTTATGACTTATGACTGCTGCATAAATCCACCATTAGGTTTTTCTTTTATCTATACTTTTTATTTATATTATTGGCATGTTCGACACCAGTTTACGTATTATGTATTGTACATATGAACGAATAAAGACTATGTAACAATTATTTGGTTTGACCATGATACAACCTAGAAAGGTACTGAATTGTGTCTGAGGTATGTTTTCAAGTATATACATACAATCTAGATCAATCTTTACTCAAAACAGATAATTGTTCACAGATCTGATAAAATTTGGAGGCTTCCAAATGAAATATTATCAAATATAAATACATGCAAAGCTGTATATTATTTCCTTCAAGAGAACCACTTACCCAAAAAAACAAACCTTACCAATATATTATGAAAAGTTCAGGAAATGACTTGGTGCTAGTGTAGGTAAATAATAAATATATACCATCGTCCATCACATGTACAATTTGACAAATATAGCCTGCATCTGAATATTGGGTGTGCAGTCAAACAGCCTGTGTCAGTTGTAGTTGCTCCAAATTGAAGTTCATAGCGGATATTTACCCTCTCTATTTACCATTCGCGCAACTCAGATGCAGAGCAATATTTGCCAATCTGTACTCTGTATAGACCATTTTAAAGTAAATTAGACTCACTTGGACTTTGGAATAGAGACCTTGTGTTAGAAGGGTTGTTCTGTAGTGGTGAAGTTTGTTTAGAGCTTTCCTGACTCCGAGAAACATGTTCTTTGCTACCAATTCTAGCAACAGATGAATATCCACTCGTAGATTCTTCACTGTCAGAGTCTTTATGTCCATTCAACAATTCACTACTACTGAAAGTATTTTTCACACTATTTGTAGAAATCGTAGTAGTAACACTACTGAGTAATTTTCTGGATTTTATACCAGATGGACCAGCCACTGGCTCTGGGAAATGGTTGAATGTTTTATTAGTTACACTGACATCAACTGGTATGATTGAGTCCAAGGTATTGAATATAACACTGTTGTTTTGATCTCCACCCACTGGTAGCTTTACCCTTTTGGAAGGTGGTTGCATTTGATGTATTTCATCATCTTCAGCCTCTTCATCACGTCTCCTGATTATGGATCTACTATCTTCTTGTTTGCCAAACCATTTTGACAAAGGTGTACTGTTGATTATTGACCTGAATTTTCCAACAATTGACTGAAACAAAACAAAAAATTAGTAACGGCTACAACGACTGCTGAGCCTCTAAGCCATTTTTAGCACTACATGATACGGAATTTAGGTTACATATCATTATTAAATATAAACTTTTGAAAACTAAGTTCCAAGGTATCTCAAGGATATGAGAACAAACACATGTTTTAAAAAATAATCCCCAAATCGGAGAAATGGTCCTAAATATTCTATTAATAGTGATGAGAACGCGCGAACTTGCCCTGAAGAACGCATTTTGTCATACCTTTTCTGCATTATCGTCGTTGATAGGGGACGAATTGTAGCTAACACTGTTATTTGGATCCTTCTCCATGACTGCACCAAGTAACGAAAAATTATAGGCAAACACAAATATAATGTTGTAAAATATCCATTTTCTGACAACTTTCACCACACGAGGATCAAATATGGCGTACAAATTTTGTTATGTTCTGTGCTCGAAGCCAAACGCACATAATCCAAATTTAACCTTCAAGGGTGGTTCGGTTAGCAGGAATATCAACGAACAGACCCACGGCTTGTCAAATATGGCGCCCGTGGTCATGGTCAACCATAACAATAAATCAGCTGCTTTTTCAAAATCATAAAGTTCGTGTGTGTTTTCTCAATTTTGGCTTCAATGATTGTGAATTGTTTGTTTTTTTTTTCAACTATGAAATCGTATAGAATATAGAGTTCTACAATTTAGTCGATTATAAAGTCGGAGCAACCGAGAATAAATTGTAATTTATTTACACACGTGGTATTTAATCTGTGGAACTACTTGGAATAACACGGAGCTAATCATTGCAACTATTGGAAAGCGGCTCTGATAATACAGTATTAAGGCTCGTTCATACCCTAGCGAATTTTCGCAATTTATTCCCTTCGACTCATACGAAAAAAACTCAACTTACTAACCCGAAATTTTGACTTACTAAATTGAAAATAAGTCCGGAATAGTCCATACCCGTTTCTCATTATTCTCTTCAATTCAATGAAATGTGAAAAATGCTCATACGGTTGATGCAAGTAGTTCGTGTTAATAAGTAAAAATTTCGCGATAATAAGTCAAAAATTTGAGTTGATGAAGTCGAAATTTTGCGAAAAGTCAACTTTTTTTTCATTTGTTCTTTTCAGAATAGAAATAGAAATTATAATAAAATGTTCTTTATTGTCTTGGCCGCGAGGTTCTATTACCCGTAAATCGACAAAAAAACGAAGAAAATACAAAAACCACTGAAATATAACCAGTTATATCTATATTTCAGTGGCAAAAACTGACAACAATAAGAGAGTTTTAGGGCATCTTAAATAACAACTTTTATCGTTTGTTGTGCGACTACGCAGTAAGGGAGAAGGAGAGGCTACCAACGATCTGTAATATAACTATAGAGATCGGTGGAGGCAACCCAAGAAGAATAAACTATGTCAGTTAAATATATATAGTTTATTCTTCTTGGAGGCAACCAACGTTATAAAATGAACGACTGATTGGAAATTGGAATAACGATTTTACAGAACCTGAAATGTTGATCCACCAAACGCATAGTGCGACTAGAGAGTTATCGGGAGCTTCCGTATATACTGCAATGCAGAAATAATAAAAGACGACGTTATTTTAAATACTGCATGACTGTATTTGTTTTGTAAAGTAAGTGTTATCTGGTTTTTTCATTATTTATTACTTACCTTATTTCTAACCTTTCTTGGGAGTTAAAAACAATTAAGTCTATGTTGTGTGGCAAATTGGTATAATGATGGAGACTCTACTGGAAGCAGATTTTTTTCTGGGTTTAAATTAAAATGGTGCGGAACAACTTATCTCAATAAAACCACATCACCATCATACGTAAACCGAAAATGTTTAATTCTTTCTTTTAGAATAGACATTTTTATTTACTTTATTTCACTTTATATCAAAACCTTTGCATCGCCTTTCTTATCTCCAATTTATTAATGCATTCAAGTAATTAAAGGACAAATATACAACAAAAAACCAATGGGGTAATCAGAAATATCAGGTATCAGATTATATATTTTAATGACAGAATATGTACAATCTGTGATGAGTGGTCACGTTTAGACGGAATAATTAAAATAAGGGAAAAATAAGACCAACTTAAAGCAGGCATAAATAAAGTCAGGCACTATCCTTAATAAGGGAAATAGAAGGTAAGGAACATGAGCGCATGCACAGATGTCAAAATAAGGGCGACTTCAATACTGCTCTTCCTAAAGTGCGTGTCCGATAACTCTCCACTATTTCCTTACTTCCAGTATAGGTGAGTTCCGTTAATGAAAATCCATGCCAGCGAGCAGCTCTCGATTTGTGTCACGTGACACAGAGTGATTCGATCTAAAAATAGTTAACGAACGATATTTTATCGCGCTATTTGTTCAAAGAGACAAATCTTGTTGGATGGTTTGAGCAAAGAACTCATTAAAGAAGTAGATATCGCATATCGAAATATTTTTATCCCCTCCTACGTGCGCCGTCATTCTTAGACAATTTATGTTGGTATCACTAAAGCTCCATGGTCGGTGTCGGTAATGGCGAAAGCAATAGACGAGGAAAGTGTGTTGTCACATGTCATACTTGTCAATAACTGATTCTAAACAAAGAATTTTAGGTGACAAATCTCTCTGTTGATGATTTGCTAGGCTGAGTCAAGTCTCCGGTCTGACCAATATGATTAGACCAGCGCGGTCATTTGGTTGACTTGACGACCTAATTAGAACTGTATGTATGTGACCAATATTTTCAATCATCTGATCGGTCCGACTCATGGTCATACGTCATACTGAACGCGCGTGCCTTGTCCGACCGGTGACTTGACACAGCCATAGTTTGTGTTCGGTTGTTTGGATTTTGTTTTCTCAGGCAAAAGAAATTGAAAAACTTTGGCTGAGTCAAGTCTCCGGTCTGACAATATGATTAGACCAGCGCGGTCATTTGGTTGACTTGACGACGTAATTAGAACTGTTTGTATGTGACCAATATTTTCAATAATCTGATCGGTCCGACTCATCGTCATACTTCATACTGAACGCGCGTGCCTTGTCCGACCGGTGACTTGACACAGCCTTTAACGGAAACAATATGAGTTATCGGACAAGCTGGTTTAAATTCGACGGAGGTTTGTTTAGATCAGTTTTTGATAAGAATGACATTTGTGGCGTCATCACGTTCCTCGTCTATTTTCATTAAAAAATCGGCATTTGATCAATTACTCGAAACTTGAAGGTCTTTTCGCCGATTTTTCTGAAACCTGGTGTTGTTATCAGTATAGTAGCAAGGGGCTTCTCTTCAAGAAATTATATTTCAAATTATAAGTGGCAGATGGTGACCTGATTGATATTTAAATCGGTTAAGAGGTGGAAATTTGCTCTGGAGCAAAACCTAATAATATTTTTGTGGTATATAGCCAATCAACAATTACGTGAAGATTAATTGTCTCCTCGATTATTCAAAATCAGTTCTACTTGTTCCAGTTCATCTTGATTTTCAAATAAATGTCACTCCTGTCAATAGACTACTTAAGTCCTGACGTCACAAATGGGCGGAGCTTATGAAACCTTTCCAAACAAACTTGTAATACGTGTTAAAACCCCATAAGAAATTATTGATTTGATGATTTTGCATAATTCCGTCGGGAATAAGGATAATCGATATTATTTTCAATAAAGACTCAGTTGAAACCTTTTGCCGAAAAAAATAATTTCAATGTTTGGAAAGGTTTACCAAGTTTCACCACTGATATGAAATTATAATATGATGACTGGAATGCTATTAGTTCCTCTGCGCACCCGTATAAAGTGATAACTCTAGGAGATGAAGAAAGGAGGCACATGCAAGCTGGTAGGGAAATACTTTATTACTTACTCGTATGATGGGTGCGAGAGAGACATTCATCTGAACGTACGTGTTATTAGTTTCGCAATTTATGGTTTTTAAACACGCCAGTGCAGTACAGCGAATCTTTGTATCAGTTTTATATGTTACAATCAACTGAATCAACTCAATCTCGATTCTTCCGCCACTGTGAGGAACCACAAAACAAACATGGCGGCCTCCATGAGAAATCCAGTCGCGCAGCCTGACGAGCATTCCAGTCATCATATTATAATTTCATTTCAGTGAGTTTCACCCACTTTGGCGTCACGCTTAGGTAATCTATTCAATTTCTGTAACCACCAGTATCCTTGCTCATAGATTCGTGAAGTGAAACAGCTCCCGTTTATAAATTACGGCGTCATTATGACGTCATTTAACGTACTCCCCTATTATCGTTCTGACGGACCGGTTTTTTGCAGTCAGGTTGGTAGTAAATGTTGTATGTTTGATCCACTGACATCTGTCAACAATGTCAAGTGTCAAATTGTTTTTTTAATACATTGAAAAAATACTTGCAAAAAATGTCATGGGTTAAAAATCGAGCCTGTTGGGGTAAAAGGACAATGACACTGGATACATGTACTTCTGGGGCTCGACAGATTTTTCTTAATTTTTCGATATATCATTCTATATTCCAAAGAAACAGTTGTCTTCATTAGACTTTTTTCTGGCCCTACAGGGTAGGCTAAAAAATGGTTTGTATGTCTATTATTGTCAATTCTGGAAAATACCGTCTGTAAGTTGATTTTTCTTGATTTTTGGGTATAATATGCTGTGAAAAATATCAATTGACTTTGGAGTCACTTTGAGTGGTGTGCATACTTACAGGATGAGGCAGAATACGCGATTTTTTTTAAACCTGTTTATTCACTTCTCGCCCAAGTGTGGACTTTTCATTAAATTTTTCGAAGCAAAAAGTTCTCCCGGAATTGTTCGTGTTAGCATTTCTGTTTTTTACATGTTTACACCCATATACTTACAGTGTGTTTCACTTCTCATGGAATCACCCTTGTACCTTCCGTAATTTTTGAAGTAGAACCGTGAAATAAGTAATGGAAAATGAGTTCATATTATAACCAAGCTAGGTAAAGGTAAGCTTATCGGGCTCATTCTCGAAACAAAAATAAAAGTGGTGTTACTTACGTAGTTTTATCTCCTGAACACGAATCCGAAAGAATTTCGTGGGGGTCTCTTATACTTTTCGAGTTATGACCATTTGAATCTTGAAAATCGACTATTTTCAAACACGATTTTTTCGGTAAAAAATCGAAGAAAATGCCTCCTTCTTTTGGTTGGCACTTTTTTGAGACCGTAATCAACTCATATTTCACAATTACAAGCACTAAAACCAAACGTTTTATACAAAAAATCAACCTTCTTATAAAGTATACATAACCCATCCCACATCTCTAGAACGGACGCCAATGAAGAGTGAGGTTAAGAATAGTGAAATATAAGAAGGTTATTTTTTTCTGTAAAACGTTTGGTTGTGGCGCTTGTAATTCTGAAATAATGAGTTGATTGGGAATGAAAAAGTGTCGACAAAAAGAAGGGGGTATTTTCTGCGATTTTTACCGAAAAAATCGTGTTTGAAAATGGTCGATTTTCAAGATTCAAAAGGTCATAACTCGAAAAGTATAAGAGACCCCCAAGAAATTCTTTCGGATTCGTGTTCAGGAGATGAAACTACGTAAGTATCACTACTTTTCTTCTTGTTTCGATAATGAGCCCGTTAAGCTTACCTTTACCCCGAGCTACATTTTCCCATCAACACTTTGAACTGCACATTTAAAAGAATGGTCCAACTTATATAATGTTTCTTAATGATTGGCAGAACTGAAAGGACGATACAGATCACGGAAATGTGCGCAAACATTTGCATATCTACATGCACACACACGCATATGTGCGCTAACATGTGCAATTTATGCAAACGCAAAAAGAAAATTTGTGTTTGGCTACAAAAACATAAAGACCACTTTTCACATAAAATATCCTACTAATGACTATGACTTAATCCGACCGACCCGACCTTTTTACAAACCAAACCGAGCTCACCCGACTATATACCATACGGTCAGGTTTCCTCTTTCTCTATGTTTGCGCACATTCCAAAAATTTATTTTTGTAATCCGTCACGTTTTTTAACTTATTATTTCTTTCCAAAAAAATGGTCCTACATGTAAAAAATGTAAAAAAAGGAGTGCTATATATTATGCGCACATGTCTGCCTCTTTAATTAACTGGTGTTTAGATTTCTTATAAAAACCAAAAAAATCGATAAGACAGACATCCAGGCCTATGATATTACAAAGGCAGGCGATTTGAATTTTTTTTTCCAACCCGAAGCTTGCGCCAAGTTACGAGTACAAAATTCTACGTCTACTGTATATTATTTAAAATTCTCCATCTAACATTTTCGACCAATTAAAGGCCTGTATTTTTTATCATTACCATAGCAACTAATAAAATTCCCGGAAATTTTTGTCTCCTTAAGGAGGTAAGGAGCATGAAATTATACTGGATATTTTTTGACGTTTATAGACTTATAGTTAAAATGTCATTTAAAGAGTGAGTTCGAATCCCACTGTCGGAACTTTTTAAAAATGTGTTCCCCTCGAGCGTTCAGTTATTCATGTATAATTGTTATTCTACCTTGTATTGCTTTTGAATTAACATATAAAGACTATTTAAATTTCAATACCATCAAAAACCCTCATTATCCTAGTATTTTTTCAATAATATTTTGGTGTGAAACTTTCCTACCGAATACATCGCTAGCTTCAATTAAAAACAGAAAATGTTTTCTCGAACACGAATATTTTTTAGAAATATGAGTGTTCTCGAAAAAATTTCCGGTAATAATTGAAGCTCTAGTGGTATTACAAGTGAAAATAATTAATATACACAATGTCACAAAAACACACCCTGAATGTAAAATACATTACAATAAATTTAGAGAAAAATACAGACATGCAATAAAAAATTCGAAATACTAGCAAATGAAAAATATATATTAAATTCTGATAACAAAGTAAAAGCAATGTGGAATGTAATAAAAGGCAGTTCATCTTCCAGAACCCCATTGAAAACAAATTTAACACCTGAGGAAATCAATACATACTTCATCAATATTCCTCAAAATATCACAAATGATATACCACAAAACGTACAGAATCATATGGATCTGCTACAAAATTTTGCCTGCAATATCGATCAGCATCTAATGTTTAGGGAAATTTCTATCATTGAAACTAGAGATATAATCCACAACTTGAAAAATTCACATTGTCGTGATATTTACAATATAAATTCACAAATTATGAAATGCATAGGTAATTTATTAGCTATTCCATTGACAAAACTCTTCAATCTGATGTGCTTAAAAGAATGTGTGTTCCCAAAGTCATTTAAAAAATCTATAATAATTCCTTTACATAAAAAGGGTTCTCGAAATATATGCAATAACTTTAGGCCAATTACTATAATTCCTGCACCTAGCAAAATTTTTGAAAAAGCTTTAAAAACTAGAATGGTGAACATTTAGAAAATTTTAATATATTGGACAAAGCTCAGTATGGGTTCAGAAAATCTCTATCTACTACTGACGCTATTAACAAAATGATATCATACTTAGAAAATGGATTTAATAACAAAGAATGTACTGCGATCTTACTAAAGCATTCGACTGCGTGTCTTTTAATATTCTCTTGGATAAACTCGCCTACTACAAATTTGATAACAATAGCTTGAGATTGATGAAATCATACCTAGAAAATAGACAACATTGTGTTTTTCTAAATGGCAAATACGGAGATAATACCACTCAATCTGTAAAATTTCTAGGTGTATCAATAGACCATCATCTTATGTGGTACCATCACACTGACGCAATTGGTAAGAAAATTGCATCTTCCATATATCTTTTGAGAAATCTCAAAATGATCGCTTCTATGAAAGTACTGCTCACCGCATACTTCTCTCTTATACAGTGTCACATAAACTATGCCATCATAAGTTGGGGACACTCGACTGCTGCAGACAGAATTTTCTGCCTTCAGCGTAAAGCAATTAGAATAATTGGAAATCTTAAATATGATGAAGATTGTAAATCAACATTCATTGAACTGAATATTTTGACGTTACCTTCTTTATACATTTATCAATGTCTGGTATATGTGAAAAACAACATATCAAACTATACAACCCACAAAGAAACTCATAATTATGACACAAGAAATTGTAACGGAATAAAGACACAATTCAACAGACTAAAAAAAACCCAAACTGGACCTTTATACTTGGCACCAAAAATGTTCAATAAAATTTCCTCCACCGTGAAGAGATTGGAGATAAAAAGTTTTAAACAAATAATAAAAAAGTTTTTAATAAAGAAATGTTTTTACAGCATTGCCGAATTCATGAACACTAATATTATAGTATAGTATTATTGTTAGTTTTTATACAATGCAAACAGGTGTATGTGTATACGCATTTGTATTTTTTATATATAGGTATACTGTATACCCTCTTTTAAGTCATGTGTTTGTTATATTCTTTATATTTATATTTAAAATAGTTAATTATTGACGAGTGTAAACTTTTGTAATGACACAATAAAGAAATGAAATGAAATATAATCTGTATGAATGATTTTCAAAATCAAATAAAAATCACAATAATCCAATGCAATACAGCGGGCATTTCCCTTGATTCCCTGAAATTCATACAATTGGAAAGTTAAAAATCAGTGAGCAAAGTGTCTGCCAAATGTTTGTTCGTATCCAGGGAGTCATAATGAAATAAATGGACGTAATGGGAACCGTGTGCAAATGATTTAATAAAGCTTCTTTTACATTTTTACAACTCCGCCCCACGATAATGCAGAGCCCTGAATGTCTGCCTCTTCGATTTTCGTCGTTTCCAGGATCATTGTGACCATGAACCCCAGAGGCAGACATGTGCAAATGATTCAATATCACCCCCCTTTTTTAAACTTCAACCCGCTGTAACGCATAAACGCAGCAACATAGGACCTTAATTGACTGGAGCAAATCAATTCGTAGTGATCTAAACTGCAATCCAACTTTTACAGATAATTATAAAACCTACAAAATGTTTTTAGAGTTAATGGAACTTTTATAGAGATTTATAAAACCTACAAAATGGATTCTCATACGACCGGATCGGTGCATTTTTCACTGAGAAAATCCGAAAAAACAACGAAAAAGAGACCATTTTTCAAAAATTCATAATTTTTATAAATCTGAAACTGGACAAACAATATTGTGGAAACTGATAAATAATAACATGTGGTTCAACTGTGGGCAAGATGGTTTCTGTCCGATGTGTAGATTTTGCACAATCGCGTTATAAACAATTTAAGGGCAAATCTTTCTAAATGCGCCGATTTATGGGAAAACATCTTATTCAAATTATGTAAACGGCATTTGGAAGTAGAGATCAATATCTACAATTTGTAAATTTTGGATTTTCGCCTGAGAGGTGGAAATCTGTTGAAAATGTCACTGGAAGTTACTATAAATAGAATAGAATAGTTTTTATTGTCAATAAAAGATAATATACAATTATAAAACTTCAGAACATTGAAGACAATTTGACAATTAGTACAATAAACACATATAGTATCTCACTGAAGTTTTCACTTGTTAGTGAGATGGAACACATAAGTGAACCAATTTCAAATGTATATATATATATATATATATATATATATATATATATATATATATATATATATATATATATATATATATATATATAATACCTAACCTAAGCTATAAAAATATATATAAGTTATTGCTACTGTTATTATAAAATTTATGCAATGATGCCAGTATAATGGTTAAAATATTCACACATTAAAATATATACAGATACAGACGCATACAAATACGAGTATAAACAAATTTAATAAAGGAGACATTTAAGGGGTTTATCATGGTGGAATTATTTCTCGGAATAAAAACAAACAAAACATGGATTATAAAACAAGAATTTCAGAACAATCAGAATGAATGGGATAGTTTTTGAATATTTATAAGAAATGGATACTACATCAAACTAGGTATGAGTGTATGCTCTCTGGGGAAGTGTTCTTCATATGGCTAGCCAATTCTTTTTTGAATGTATGAAATGATGGACTGTCCTGGATATTTTTTGGTAGACTATTGAATAATTTTGGACCCAAATAATGATAACTTTTTTGTCCAATAGATTTTTGTGTTCGGGGGCACTGAAATTGATTGTGACGTCGTGTGTTGTAATTATGGGTGAGTTTCTGTAGATTATTTTTATTTTTGTATTGTCTTGTAGTGACTTTTTTATAATATAACTGCCTGAGGTCTAGCATACCAGATTCCTCATATAAACGTTTACTGGAAAATCTTAGATTTTTGAATAACATCAATTTTAGAAAGCGCTTTTGAATTACTTTAAGCGGGCGAATATAGGTTTCAGATATCCCTCCCCATCCAAGCAAACCGTAAGTGAGATGACTTTCTACTAAACTGTGATAAATCGTCTTTTTCTGTTTTAGGTCAAGGATTTCATTCAGTTGTCTGAATTTATAAAGGACAAAGCGGAGTTTCTTGAGGATGAAATTTACATGTTGATCCCATCGCATATGCGTATCTTTCATTATCCCTAGATATTTAATACTAGATACTGAAGAAATCCTTAAATTATTTTGCAGTGTGAGATTTTGGAAATTTGGCAGGCTGCTTTCATATATAGTGAAGGGTAGAAAGAATGTTTTATCGATATTGATAGTCAATAATCTGTAGTCGAAGAATGATTTTATTAGAGAAAGGTCAGTTTCTGCTTCATTTTTTACGGTGGACCATTCTTCTCCCTTGTAGAAAATGGCAGTATCATCTGCAAAGCTGATTATTTTTCCTTTGCTATCAATTGAAAAGAGATCATTCAAATAAATTGAAAAAAGTATCGGTCCCAGCACTGTACCTTGAGGCACTCCACACTCTATTATTCTAAACTCGCTGTGAGTTTCATTAATTTTAGTGCACTGTCGGCGGTTTTCAAGGTAACTTTCGAATAGCTTGAGGCAGTTATCCCTAATTCCAATATTTTCAAGTAATGCTAGCAATATTTTTTGGCTAACTGTATCGAATGCCTTTGCGAGGTCAACGAAAACAGCAAGACATGGTTTTCTCTCATCCAAGGCTCCATAAACACAGTTCGTGAGTTCTAATATAGCATCTTCTGTTGATTTGCCTTCCTTGAAGCCAAACTGCATATCAGAAAGTAGTACTTATTCAAATAACTGGAAAGTCTATTTTTTATAATTTTTTCAAACATTTTGCTGAAACTTGTTATAAGTGAGATGGGTCTATAATTTTTTGCATCAGTTGTATCTCCTTTTTTATAAATGGGTCTCACCACTGAGATTTTGAATTCAGCAGGAAATTTTCCAGATTCTATACATTTGTTGAATAAGTATGTGAGTGGGCTGGCTATGTGGAATGCGATGTCTTTGAGTGTTTCTGCCTTAACATTATCGATACCAGGAGATTTTCCATTTTTCAGTTGAAATATGACCTGGAGAACTTCGGTCTCTGATGTTGGACTGATGAAAATTGAATTATTTGTAGTTTTCTCCCTCATTATTTTTGGACCATTTTTGACAATTCGGTTTGCTAAACTTTTTCCATATTGATGAAAGTGTTATTGAATATATCAACCTTTTGCTTATCATTGTTGATTATGTTATTTTTATCATCCTTTATTCTATGAATATCATCAGTTTTGTGAGCACCAAACATTTCATTGATATTAGTCCATAGATTTCTCGCATTATTTTCATTTTTATTTATTTGTGATTTATAATAGTCATTTTTCTTATTTTTTAGAAGCCTGTTCAAAGTATTTTTATATGTTTTATATTCTCTTTGTAAATCTTTATTTTGGGGATTTTTTGTTAGTTCATTATACAATTCATTTTTTCTACAAACGTCAAAAAATGACAAGGTTCGCGCATTGACAACAGTATGCGAAATGGCACTTTTTTTCATTTTCATTCGTTGCCATGACACCGTGCGCGAAGTAATGTGCGAAATATATTTCGCACACTGCATGTAAACTATATGGGATTTTCATATTCTAACCTATATGGTCCTCAACTCCTCAATCAAGCAAAAAACAAGAAATCGTTTATTTATTAATGTAGAACAATAATTAAGGCTTTCAAATTGTGAGAAAATTTTACACTACCTAATTTTATTTATTATTTACAATGTTAACATTAATGGTGCAGCCAGTGCACGAACCAATATTTATTCCTAAACCAGATAACTCAGATTCAGCTCGTGATATCGTAGTTTCGGGGGTTGGAAGACTGTCCATTTTTGACTTGCAAGCAACCGCCACCACTCTTTAAATTGCTGATATGCATTTTCATACTGCCGCCTCGATTTCTCCGGTAAAAGGTTGGAAATTACGGAATTGGCCGCATCTATCAAGTTAGGTGGGGTACTGCTTAGTTCATCGTCGCTCGAAATTTCCATTCTTTTACAATAATAAATATCACGCACGAAATTGACGCGAATAAAAAGTCACTCCAAAATAATTATCAAGAACTGTCACTTTGAAATAATTGTCAACAAATGCCATTTTATTTCCATAGTTACAGTAATTACTTGATTTGGAAAAATTATTTAAGCCAGTTCAATACTATTTTTCATAGTTATTACTTATTTTAGAACAATATTTTTGACGTTTGTAGAAAAAATTTTGTTTGCATCTCATGCGCGAAATACTTTGGTAATCTCGACTATTTTTTTTAACTCGGCTGCGCCTCGTTAAAAAAATCAGTTCTCGATCACCAAAGTAGCATTTCGCGCACTAGATACAAAAATAACTATTTTTTATTGACAGATTTGATTAAGGAATTGGTTATCAATTTTTTTCTCTTTCTTTGATTCAAAGTGCACCCGAAGTCGCCCCAACTCAACTCGACTTAACTTCAGTGCGACTTCGGACGCACTTTGAAGCGTTTTGATCAACTTTCAGTGACATTTTCAACACATTTCCCACCTCTCAGGTGAAAAGCGAAAATATACAAATTGTAGATATTGATCTCTATTTTTAGATGCCATTTACAGAATACGACGATTTCCCTTTAATCGATGCATTTTACAAGATGTGCCCTTAAATTGTTTTTTCTACTACCACTCACCAAAGTAGCCTTTGACGCTTTCAGATCTCAACGCAAAGTTGACGTATTCCGAGGAATGTCATTTTGTGGCAGCTTTTACGCTCTAGAGCGAGAATATTGAAAAAACGCTCGATCTCCCTAGCTTTTGTTGAAAACAAACCCATTCTTGCATGATCGAAAGTGAACACAAGAAATTCATAGCAATCTAAGGTACTGCGGTGGTGTAATGGCAGAGATTCTTCGTACGGAACTGATTTAGCGTTCTCGGCGTGAGTTCGAACTCTGGACTCGCAATTTTTTTCATTTTTTTTACGCAAGTTTTTTTTCCTTTTGTTAGAAATGTAAATTATTGGATATTTGTATAGCTTATACATTTGGGAATACTATTGAATGTAAATTTTCTCATAGGTAATATTATGTGCCTATGTTGAATGAAGTGTCTATCGTTTTTATGTCTAAGGAACTGCGTTTGTAGAAAAAATCATGTGTGTATTTCGAGCACAAAGTGTCATTGCCGCTCTCCAAAGATTACCGCGCCTCGCTTCGCGTCGCGCCGCGCGCCGTATCTCTCTTTGTCGAGCGGCAATCAATCACATTGCGCTCTAAATACACAAATAGCTATATAACGCGACTGTGCAAAAACTACACATTATTATCCATCAGTTTTCGCAATATTGTTTGTCCAGCTTCATATTTATAAAAATTATAAATTTTTTAAAAATGGTCTCTTTTTCGAGGTTTTCCCGGATTTTCTCAGTGGAAAATGCACCGATCCGGTCGTATGAGAATCCATTTCATTTCATAAAAATTCCATTAACTGTAAAACGATTCTTCGAATTATCTTTGAGATATTTCCAAAAAACCAAAAAAGTTGTTTTTTTTTTCACTATTACTTGTTTGAAAAATTCCACAAAGCGAGTTTGCTGGGGCGATAACTGGGGTTTTCATTAACAAACCATCTCATAAAAATTAATATAGCGTCTATTATTTTGTGGGAAAAAAACCTCTATAGCGTCTAGTTTGAGTTTCAGACTGTTAAGTTTTTTTTTTTTTTTTTTCAACCATCAGAAAACATCATTTGGTATTATAATTTTCGGTTATTGTAATAATTTACACTTTAATTACCTTGATAAACATTTTAGTCATTCATTTGATACGTTTCATGTGATATTATTTTGTAAAAGTTTGATAAATCACTTGATTCAGAAAAACTCAACTGATATGCACAAAATAGTACAATAAACATAAATTTATAAAGCGCTGCTCAATGTATTTACTCGTCAGTCTAATAACAAGTCTTTTATATACAAGCAAAATGTATAATTACTCACCTAGTCACATCATAACATCGGGTGGTTATCCAAATTTTCGAAAAATATTGCAAGACTTTCTCATTGATAAAACCTTTTATGACTGGAAAATTTTTATGCGGATAATTTGCAATTATCTCTAAAGTGTTATTAAATTTTGATGTTGGTTTATTGCCACATATTTTATGTCTGTGATGTATTTTATTTCTATCGATTGTGATGTACTTTGAGATTGACTTTGTGCGTGCATATATGTTTTTTTCTCTGAGTCCACTACCAACAACGCAATCTATTATACAACCGCAGGTGAAGTATAGTATCGAATTCGATTAGGTATCATATAATTTATTCAACTTTATATTACAAGAAATACACGAATAAAAATTTCGACACTGAAAATGTGGGTCAACAAAAATTACTTGGAGGAGGTAAAATGTACATGGGTTCTTCATCGCTTTCGACTGATGCGGTTTTGTCTGAGTCATCATCACTAAAAATCGATTCGTCCAAATCGTTCTTGTCGCAAATCGATATGGTTTCATCTGAGTCATCATTGCTGAAAATCGATTTGTCCAAATCGTTCTTGTAGCAAACAGATATGGTTTCATCTGAGTCATTATCGCTGAAAATAGATTCTTCCAAATCGTTCTTGTAGCAAACAGATATGGTTTCATCTGAGTCATTATCGCTGAAAATAGATTCGTCCAATATCGATATTGTTTCATCTGAGTCATAATCGTCTAGTGCATTTGCCTCATCTGGTTCATAGGGGTTATAATCGGCTTCTAAACTCACTCCAATTTGGTAATAGACCGTATTATCGCTATCGATGTGTTGAAATTCCGAGAAGGAGATCCAACTCCTTCCTTGCCTATTTGTGGTGTCGACCATGTCACTCATTATATCCATGTTTTCTGAATATGTTAAATCCATTGGGACACTGGCTGAATCCGTGGTAGAATCAGCTGCTGCCTTTCTTACAGGTGACAATGTTGTCATATTCGACTGACTTATTTAAAGCGACACCCTCGCTTTAAATAAATACCCTTTCAGCTTACCTGCACCCTTAATTGATCTATTAATCAATAACATTGGTAATAAATGCAGATAAGAGAAAAAATGGGGAGAAATTAATCGAGGTATTGACAGGTATTGACAGAACCTGATGCATTGTTACAGAAAGTAGTTTTCAGAAAATTGTGGGATTTCAAGACAAGATAGTAAATATTCCTATGACCAAATACAATTTGGTACATGTTTTCGTAATCAGAAAAAAATGTTCGTTGAATATGTTGCTAGTTGGTTTTTCATCCGTGCAGGAATGATTTTTCAATTTTTTATTAAGACACAAACTTTGAGAGAGAAATAATCATAAGTATTTCGTACTTAATTGTTGCTCTATAGGCTCAATATCGGGACCTATTTTGTTTTTACTGTATGTTAGGGTGAATTTAGTCAACCATAGCACAAGCATTATCATGAACATAACGGTAACATCGAAGGTTTTTAGCATAAACAACATTGTTGTATAAACGGAGCCATCTGAAGAGGTTTAACTTTCGATTTTAACATAATATTTAAGCACTATCAGTGATGTTGACTAGATCCACCTTTAATGAAATTGATAAAGTGTAAGAAAAATGTCATTTCGTTACATACTCTGATGACATATCATTGTTGATATCAAGTAAAGGTCGATTTATACATGCGTTCCTAAGAACTAAACCCAAACCTAAAATTAAGAACTTTAGAGTTCATAATTAAATAGGGAAACAACGCGTACGTTTATGGAACTGTAACTAAGAATTAAGAGTTCATAACTCCTGCTCGTTGACTACATAATTCTTAGGTTTAGTTCTTAGTCTTAAGTTTGGTTCTTAGGAAGGCGTGCATAAATCGACCATAAATGTGTATTAGATTTTTCACGCTGTTTCTTGTCATAGAAATCGAGCCTTTTTCTGCAATTCTTTTTAAGCGGCATAATGTCTCTGCAATTTTTGTATTTCGACTGTAAAAGTCTTCGACTTACTAGCACTTTGTTTAATACTTTGAGTAGTACCTACATTCGAGTATGTTTCCATCTGGTACCCAATTTTTGAATTGCCGGAATTGATTCTCAAGAGAAATATGAGACAATATGACGTCATTTTCTTTCAATTTCGAGCAATAGGTATATATCTAGAAAATGACGTCATATTTCTCTAGAGAATCAATTTTGAGTACCTGGAGTGATTGGGCTCGTAGTTGATTAATTGAACCCTCAGGCACTTGAAAAGGTCTAGTGATGTTTTCAGTAGTAATATCCCGACAAAACGCAGAATTTTCAAAATAGACTTTCACCTTGCTGTCACGAAAACTATGTGTTACTTAGAAACACCACGAGAGCTTGCTCGAGTGGTACACGAATACATTATATTATTATGGACTGAAAGCGTGTTGCAGGAACGGTTCATCCTGTGTCATTAATGTCAGTTGAATAATTGAACCGTCAAACTGACGTTTCTATATTTACAGGGATTGTTGTAACTATGGAAACGTATAAATAAGGAAGAGGCGAAACCAAGATGTATAGAAACATTGTTTATATAAAACAATGATAGAAACCATGGTGTGTTAACTGATTCGATATTCTGACAGGTTCTTGCCATAATAAGCCTACATAGTTAGGTGTTTATGGGAGTAAAGGGTTCATCATCGAAAACGATCTCCCAAAGATTTCTGTCTTCTTTGATTCGATATTGTTTCACACAAAGTTCTCGATTCTGTAATTTCAATGGGCATGACTGTTCCATTCGTCAATGGATGGCGCATACGTCGAAAATAGCCGTTTCCAATATTCCGAACCGGAGTGCCTACTGAGAAATTTTGAAGTATTCGAATGTTGACACTGATTTTGTTTGGTTAATTGTCATTGCTGTAGCTGTAGCGGGTGGCGGAGTGGGGATAGCACTGAAAACTCATTTCGTGCGTTAAAAGTGGCTTGCGCTTGAAAAATATTGAGCATCTCGGCTTCTGGTCAACGTACAAAAATCCCTTTGTACTTAGTTTGTGGTAAGTCGTCGAGAAAAACACGAATATCATATTCACAAAATGATAAAATAACCCTATTATATACAAAACATTTATGAAATTATTACAGAAAAAATAGTCATATATTATATTGATACAGGTTCACTAATTTTCCTTTTTTCAATTGGAGGATTGTCCGCTGAATCATTTGGCTCTTCTTATTTTTCTTCACCTCCTTCTTTCATATTGTGTGTGAGCATCAGACTATCCATGAAGTTGGGTAATTCTTCATCTATTTCGATGATAGGCGTATCAAAATTTTCACATCCACTTAAATCACATAAAATATAACATAGAATACATACTTCTTCGTTAGTCTCTGCCATTGTATGTCATTATCTAAAAATAAAATAAATTAAATTTGAATTAAAAACCGTTACGTTTAATAAAATGAATACTCACCAAAGGCAATAAAAAAACTTGTAACTTGTTGTTCACTTACGTTTCCTTTTCCAATGTACACTTGTACTTGAAATTGAATCAATAATAACTTTTCAATAACACTGAGAGGACGAAAGTGTCTTTAATGTCAACAGAATTTGTATCCCCACTGCGCCACCCGCTAGAATTGCATCGCTCCGCGCCTGCACGCCTCACTTTGTTCATCAATTAATAATACTGCAAATGAACTAGAGATATCCTAGTATTTTTTTTAATGAAAATATAGGTATGCATCCTCAATATCCATGAAGGTGACTGCTGTACGATGATTATTGCGTCTTCCAGATTTTTTTGAAATAAAAAAATTATCTCGGCTCCTAGTGATCGTAGGAATTCAATTTTTTTTAATGCTTGAAATCATGCTAGAAATCTATTTTTATAAAAGTCATTTCCATAAATACAAAATTAAGAAATGTATTTAGAAAAAAAAACATATAAAAAAATTGTGCCATTTTTTTAGTAATTTTTTGACACTTAAAATAATAAAAAAAACTCTTAAAGAAAAAATAAGCCCTGAATCGTTACTGTAGCATCATTCCCCGAACAAGACTAGCCATATTGAGAGAGCATCTTATTTGAGAGAGCATCTTTTTTGAGAAAACTTCATATATTTTGAAAAATCATCAATATTTATCAATTTTTCAAAAAAATACTTCTTTGGCTTGCCAAAGGCTACTTAAAACTGTAAATACCAATTTCCAATACCTTACAATTAACGAGTTATAGAAAACCCGATTTTTCACGGTTTTTCCGATATAACTCGAAAAGTATCAATGATATCGAAAAATTATAATTTATTTAATTCATAGATCTTTTCAATACCTACAATTTCTTAATTTGACCTTTTTCGATCGGAGCTGTAGTTTTTTAGTTATCAACAAAAAACCGCTTTTCGCAACTTTGCCAATTTTTTAGGTTATGTTCGGTAATCAGGATCGAGTCGCATGAAATAGAAGCTCATTCTGAATTTTAATTTCCTATACGCTCATTTTTTGTTTTTCGGATATTAATTTTTGCACATTTAACATTGGGCCGCTTCCTCGTTTCTTGGACTAAAAAGAATAAAGAAAAACACGCAATCACTGATTTACAGAAATAGACAAATTTACAACCACTTACCAAATCAAATAACTGTCATCAATGGTCTGCCACAATTCAGAAAATTTGTTAAGCGTCTTTTGATTGGAAAAGGCTTTTACTGCTTAAATGAATACTTTGCATATCAATTCTAGTCCTTTCTAGTTTTCTGAGATTCAAAACTGTGATTAATTATTTAATTTTGTTTTGTCATATTCTTTGTATTACGTCGATGTTCTGATTTTTACATGTTCATCTAATTTTTTTAAAATAAGTACATATCTACATTGTGTTACAATGTCATAACTTGACTTTTATTGACTATGTCGACAAAGTGTGTTCATTTTTTACAATAAAGTTCATTTTTTACAATAAAGTTTATTTATCCACAATCACCTTATAATTGAAGTTTTATCCACACTTATGAACCGTATAAAGTACCACTTTATACACCAGTGGAATAATGAAAAATACAATCTTGAATATCAACCACAATAGTACTTATTTTCACCAACTTCACAAATTTTTACAAATGGAGTCGATAAACAATCGAAAATACATAGCAACCATTCAACACCTCCCGATATTTTTATATGTTATTTCAATGATTTTTGAGGAGGTGACAGCCGCTGTCAGAGCAAAACGTCAAATCATTTTGTGATGAAAAATTTCCGCGATTCTGATTCTAAATGAATGTCATTGTGAATAAAACGTTGTATTGCATGCGTGTTTTAGATACATTTTATTTGCTTAAGAAATTTAAACGCTCGAGCTCGCTCTCGCGTTTAAACATTCTTGCGCAAATAAAATGATATCTGAAACACTTATACAATAAATAACTACCTATCTAAATAATATTATCACCAATAATTGCTTTTGTACTCTAGCACAACAGCACTTATGCAGACAGATTAGAGCAATTCAGTGTTCTTTTATTGGTAATTACAATTACTTCAATAATAGGATTTTTGAGCAGGTAGGTCCCCCTAATTTGAAGGGTTTTCCAAAATAAGTCGTGCACACATTGGAAAGGTTAACCTATAGTTCTTTTCAGCCCTTTTAACAAAATTAGGGAATCAAATTTATTATGAATAGATAACTCACAAAGCTGATGGGTTACCTTCACTGATATGAAATTATAATTTCATTTCAGTGGTTACCTTTTGTTTCAAATGATCCTTATCTATTCTTGGAATCTTAACGTCTCGAAATTAAATCATAAACAATGAGTCACTACATGAATTTTTTGACTGAAAATATTTCTATCCTCATGGTACCTTGATAAAGAACATTTTTATGTAGAAAATATGGCAAATAACCATTTAGGGAATGTGTGTAATGAAAAATAACTGAAAAACCCCATTATCTTTGGAACTACTAAGATTTTTTATTAATTTTGTATATGCATCATCCTACATTTTGATAACATTTTGAATTCCTGGATGATGATTTACGATGAGCACTGAGTTATATTTATTCTTATACAGTTCATCTCACGATAAAAGGAACATAGGTTGAATTAGAGCAATTGATAATTGCCCGGCCTATTTTCAAACTGTTCCACAAATAATACTTTAATCTGACGCTATGTACGTCCTTGATCATTGAAAATACCATTTGACAATTTGCACTTTCTCAGCAATTTCGTAAACCATGTTCAACAAATGTTATTACGTTTTTATGAA
Organism: Chrysolina oricalcia; assembly: GCA_944452925.2. Lineage (NCBI taxonomy): Eukaryota > Metazoa > Arthropoda > Insecta > Coleoptera > Chrysomelidae > Chrysolina > Chrysolina oricalcia. Next base: position 47,500,988 of record OX101822.2, read on the forward strand.
CTACCTATTAAAAGTGTCTTTGCTAGATAATTATTAGGATGTCACGATGACAGTTTATTGTCCTCGTGAACAGCGACACCGAAAACGGCGAAAACTGAAGGGGTTGGACGATAGTTAATTGGTCATATCCTCTCCTATGTTCGCAGTGCTGTGAGATGATCTGTATACGACGTTTGTCTATATTTTCACTAGGCAATTTATATGCACGATTTTTATATATACTAAAAGGTCTATTCACTATCTTTCAATGATATCGTTAGCAGTCGTAACCAAGCGATAATCCGTTAAATAACGATAAAATCACAGAATCGTATTCACTACCTGTTTCTTCATCGTTATTTAACGATACATCCTTGCCAAAACATCGCTGAACAGACGACACCTATTTGGCTGTCATAACTGTCAACGATAATAGACGTGTTCAGCAAAATAGTATATTGTGTATCTAGTAGTAAAAGCAATACATTCCCGGACGACAATGTAAATTAACATTGAAGTCTGGGAATGTGCTTTTACTACGAGGTACACATACTATTTTTTCTGAAATCGCAGTCAGCATTATCAAAAACTAAGGAATTCTACATATTGTTTGCGTGAATTCAATAACTGTCTAAAATGTAAACAAGCCGGCAAAAATTTTCCCGTATCGTTTTCGATACGGGAAAGTACTTTCCCGTACCATTTAGGTCTGAAAACGGTCCGGGAAAGTTCGTTGCTTAGCATCGGACTAAAATACTAGATTAGCGTATTTTGAGGCCTGAAGTTGCTCCGAGAAAGTGGGCATTCTTGGACGATTTCAGAAAAAGTACTTTCCCGTACCGTTTAGGTCCGAAAACGGTCCGGGAAAGTTCGTTGCTTAGCAACGGACTAAAATACTAGATTAGCGTATTTTGAGGCCTGAAGTTGCTCCGAGAAAGTGGGCATTCATGAACGATTTCAGAAAAAGATTATTCTCACTCGTCCTTTGCAAAATTTAAATAGTAATCCAATGGAAATGGATCAGTTCGAGCGGGACGTATTGGTTGTAATCCTAGAAGAACTGTGAAGAAGGTGTTATGATGATTTATGAAGGTAAATCGGATCACGTATCTCTTGTTCCGTAGAGAGTTGAATCGGAGATTCAATAGATAGCTGAGGAATATCAGCAACCCTCTCGAGACTCCTGAAGAAAATTTTCGGAAAGATTTTAAATTATTTAACGAAATAAGCGATCGCTCTGCAATGTCCTTCAGGAATACGAGGATACCTTCAGTTATACAAGTAAACAAAAAATAGTAAATTTTCATTCAAAAACCACAGTTTTCTTTTAGCATTGCATTTTTTTGTTCATGGCAATTACCAGAAGTCTATGGCAAAAGATAAATCGTGTGTCGTGTCCCAGTCTTCTGTAGGCAGCAGGTGTATTCACGAAGTATCAGAAATATTGGTTGTTTATTTGGCCCCTTTATTTATATAAAATTCCCAACAGAGCTGTTCAGTTAGGCTGTTAGGAGATGCCAAGTTTCTTTGAGAATTTCTGGTTTACTTGGTTCATACTTATTTGTACGAAACCACTAATTTGTTTTTCAATTTATCCAAATATACGGAAAATTGTTGCCTTTATAATAGTTTCACTACTTTTTTTTCACAGTTCCGTAATATTGTCAAAAATATATGGAACATCCTGTACATTAAAATATTTTATATTTCAATACGTGGGTAACCTTTTTACAATTCAGTACGTGAGCGAAGATATTTTATTTTTAAACACAACTTGTCCTCAACATAACATAAACAAGAGTTTTCAAAAAGGCCACTGATAGTTCGATCTGGTAGTCGAGTCGAGTCGAGTTTAGAGTTCTGCCGTGCCCACAGCTATGGGGGGAGTTTGGAAGATTCGGTATTAAATAAATGGAAAATGTTCATAAACTGTTTAAGCCAATATGTATTGTAAGTATAGATCTTTCTAAAATAATTTATACAAAAGTAACCAGTCTAGGAGAGATTCATCAATTATTTAATTCATCAATTCTTTAATTCATTAATTCTTCATTGATTATTTCCTTCATTAATTTCAATCGTCTTAATCTCATATTTGTACATAGTAAAATAAATGTTTCTATATTTTTCTAAAGTGTTTTAAATCTATGAATGATCAGTATCTACCTAGTTAGTCGTGAATCAACCCCAATTTACGACAATATTCACAAATTTCCATAATTGATTCCTTAAAATAGTCAAATTACTGTAACAGGCAATTTCAATATTTTGTTTTCATCCATCATTCGAACACAAAACATGAATTTATATGTACTACCCATCTCAAAAATTCAGGTTGGTCGTTATTCATTCGGTAACGATTGAAGCCGTAACGACATTGTTTACAGAATACGAGTTTCCGAATTGTCGTCTAGATTGACGTAATCGTAAATTGAACTACAATCGTTAATCAACGACTCGTTAAATAACGACTTTTTAGAGAATAGACTTGTAAATGATGTCATTAATTTCAGGCGGTGATTCCTCGTCATATTTTATGAAGAAAGTTTCATATAAACGTATGTGTCCTAACTTGCTTCGTTTTCCAGATACGGGGTGTCAAAGTTTCATTTAAAAATCGACATTTCACCAATGGACCTTTCCAAGAGATATAAGGTAACACTGAAATTAGAAAGTAAATACGATAATATCACTCGAGATGTTTCATTTTTCTTTTCTGACCGCTAGTTTATCTATAATCAGAAGAAAAGTGGTTTCGTGACGTCACGTTCATCAAAACTAAACTTGGCAACGTTGTTAAAGTTGTGCACCAAATTCTCATTCAAATATAATGTGTCGTATGACAGTTGTCATTTTATACCGGATAGGTTCTTTCGTCTGTTTCACGGTGCGATCAATAAGAATAGTTTGTTTCTTTCTAACTCATTTGCCTACTCATTTGATACAAGTAAAGCAGTTCCATCAGATCTAAACTTCAACGAACACTACCTTGATTTATTTTTTGAGGTTAATGCAGTTTTGAAAGTTTTGAGAGCTTTTGTTTTTTGTGTTCTAAAATTTGTTATTAATTCCTGTATCTCCAGTACCTGTATCCCTGCAATAACTGACCATGTCGAAAAGGTGCTCGGTATCTCGGTAAATTATCCGAACTTCCCTTCACGAAGCCTTGTTCCATATTTTTAATACACAATTACACAAATAAATTCACACCAAATCGTTTATGATAACACGTCACTACACTATTATCGAATTTATCAGTTGAATGTTGATTGTTGAATGTAAATAAAATAAACATTAACCTCACATCTCCATATAACTTTTGACAGTTGAGAACTGTCATTACGATTTGCTGTGTTGTCAATGCTCGTTCTTCATCAAAAGGAAAATTTGAAAGTTACAAATACAATAAAAAATAGCTAATATGTGGATTTTTATCTATGAGTTGATCAAGTGACAATGTATTGATTATTTCTCAACGGCTTATATCATGCTAGAAGTTATATTTTTAAGAAGAACGGTATTGCCTGTTTCGGAACGTGGATTATGGTGGGAGATATTTCCGATGAACGTGACGTCAGTGGCACACTTTCAAATGTGATATTTTTTTAAAATGAAAGAAAAATAATGGAACTTTTTGTTAAATGGACTTTTCATACTAACAACTATCGATTTAAACGAGTTTTGTAATTTATTTTCCGTAAGTGTAAAGGTCCATTACTCAAAAGTCTATTTGACGATTTTTATGAAACCTGGAGTGGTTATTAGCAGTGGCAAGGGGCTTCTTCTCATAAAATTATATTTCAAATTATAAGTGGCAGATGGTTACCTGATTGATATTTATAGTAAAAATCATTGTACTCCCCTGTTTTTCCCTAAGTTTCATATTTTTTCAGAATAAATGATTAAAATACAACTTTCTTATGATGCTGTGAATTTCAAATAGCTGAACTTTGTCAAATCAAAGTCATTGGCGTAGAAATGGTGGTTACGCACCATCAAAATTCAGAAAGTTATGTGAATGATCTTTTTTTCAGTTACTCCATATTTCCTTGAAATTCTATTTAATTTTATGCACAAATGTGTTGTTAGGTTTTGATACAAACATCAGTTGACAATAATAGGCCCAGGAACACAACAAACAACCAGTACATCAACGACAAAACCAATAAAAGAGTTCAGGTAGAAATAGATTAATTAAGAAAATCTATCGATTGATAAAGTGTTGCTATTTCAAATTCACGGCATTATAAGAGAGTTGCATTTTTAGATGTTTAATTAGATAAAAATATGGAACTTACAGAAAAACAGTGGCGTACAATGATTTCTACCATATTTATCAGTCAGGTGGCCCTTCGCTGCTTATAATTTAAGATCTAACCTCATGAAAAGAAGCCCCTTGTTATTGCCAATATGCATACCAGGTTTCATGAAAATCGGCGAAATGACTTGAGTATTTAATAAATAACCGATTTTTTATTAAAACCTTGACACTGCGTCACTTGAAAACAAAGCAAGTTAGGACATACGTTTATTTGAACTTTTTTTCATAAAATATGACAAGGAATCACCACCTGTAATTAATGACATCATTTAGTATACACCCTGTATATTAATAAGTATGACCTTTATATTCATATTTTATACCTACGTATTACTTTTTTATTGTATTTTATAAATACTTATTATAAAACATTGACATACCATATGTAGGTACATATCGTACCACATCGGCAAATACAATTTATTATTATTATCAATATAGTCACATCCATTTGGGGATTCTTTATAGAAGAGATGAAAAATGTGAATAGATATCGAACAGTCGAAAAGTGTTTGAGGTTAAGGGGTTGTTTGCCAATTTTTTATATGCGAACTAAGAGTGGTAGTTACAGATGGTAGCAATATTTAAACTTGTTTGAGTGACTATTGAACTCGTAGGTACCATAGTATATTGTTCAACTAGTGCGAAAAATAGGATATGAGATATCCAGTTTCCGCACGAGTTTTACACTATAGTTTTCCGACGACCGACCCGAAAAACAAAATACTACGAGATTTTACTCATAGAACATTAATAGTTATTTTTGCCCGAGTTGCATACCCTATTTTTCTACGTTTGTGCAAAAACTAAAAACTGTTTTTATTAAATTGTATTTTTTAGTAATGTTGTAATCCCAGTAAGTATGTAATAAATATGATTGACAATAATATAAAATAGGCAAATGTTTAAAATGTAATACTATCTCATAGAAAATGGGCTAAATATGGCGTCGATTTGACTTTTATGTTTGTCATGATGACAGAAACACTGTAGCAGAATGACAAATGAGTGCAATAATAAAGACTTTTTCTACGACAGTGCGTAAACTAAGCTTTTACGCACTGCTGACAGTGCGTAAAGTAATACTTTTTCGCACAAGTGCGTAAAAAATCACCTGTGCGTAAAATCATCAACTGTGCGTAAAGTAATTTTTTACACACTGTTCATACATTTATGCATTTTTGAAAGATACAGTATTTTGCGTCAAATATAACTAGGAAGTCTTTATTTGATGATACGACGACAATTCATATATTATTCAAATTAATGCTATAATTGCTACAATTTGGCAATATAATAACTATCGAAGAAAAAACTTTGTATGAAACGCTTTCGTAAAGGACTTTTTTTGTACTCGCGTGTTTGTTGAACTCGGCTGCTCCTCATTCAACAAACTTCACGCTCATACAAAAAAAGTCCTACTTTGCGAACTTGTATCATAAATAGCTATTATTGCAAGAAATAATTCCAAGCAGACATATTTTTCAGAAAACCTGCTTCTGGAAGAAAATTGAAAGAGAAAGGTAGTAAAATTGCTGTTATCATTCGAAGAAGATAGAAAGAAGGCAATATTCAGCAGTTATATTTGTAAATATTAAGACATTAAACATTAAGACCTCAGTATTATCCATGTTTTTGATTAACCCGTTTGAAATTCTGGAAAGTTGTCATACTTAACTATTTTCCCATCGAACATTATTTGATGTGCCAAACAATTTTTTTTCTACATTTTATTTCGTTATTAAACAGTTAATTTTAAACACCAGAATATAATATTTTAAGAGAAAGCATACATTTGGGAGATTGGGCATTTTATATGAAGCCATTTTAGTATTCTATAAATAATTTGAGCTGAAGGGAGTTCTACAACTATCTTTTTAGATGTTTTACTTCAGGACTCGACATTTTGGCGGACGCGCCTGTTGATCAAATGAAAAGCGTCGTTCCGATAAAACTCATTCTCAATAAAAAGAAACGTTTTGGAATTTTGTGGAGGTTGATTTCGACTGCAGAGCCGGTCTAATCGCAGTGACTTATTATGAGAGCAGTGTCTTTCCTTGGCTTCACTTTATTATTACTGAACAATTAGACAACTCCTTACCTCCCACCAATGATATTCCGGAGAGTTATTTTACAAGTTCCCACGAAACATATGCAGATAAGGAATTAAACTTTTCTGAAGTCACATGTATATCCAAGTTCTAGATATAATCAATAATTTAAAAAAGACTAAAATTAACGATGCATATATATATATATATATATATATATATATATATATATATATATATATATATATATATATATATATAGAAGTTGTGAAGGTTAGACGTCTGTCTAAGTTAAAGAAGAATCCTGCATACCCGAATTTAAAGGATTCTTCTATATATATATATACCGGGTGACCACGAGGTGAGGTACGCCCCCCAATTTTTCTATAGTTTTGAAGATACAGGTTTCAAATTTGGCACGTCGATATATTACTCAAATACGCATATTTTGACTCCATAACCGAAAATTCACCACTTCCGGTTTAACCGGAAGTGACCCCAAACTTTTTTTTTCAAATGACACCCTGTACAATTTTTTTCATTATCAGGAAGAACACGCAATTTGTGATAACACTGTTCTCCAAAATTGAAAATCGGTTAAAAAATGGCGGAGATACAGTTGATTGTTCAATCGAACAAAGTTGGCCATGAACATCAAACTCAAATCATCACAACTGACGAACGGCGTCAGCATTTACGAGAGGAAGGTTCGAGGTAAGATACAGCTGAAAATTGAGCTTCCCATGTAATTGCAGCAACCATATTTCCCATCAATTATCAAACATTTCCTCAAAACGGATTAGTACCCATAAAGAAAGGCTCACAACTGCCATTTCTCAAATAGCAACATACTCTTTTCACATTGTTATGTTGAAAGATGTTGAATTATCAGATTACTCGAATGAAAAGATTTGAAGAATTCCGAAAGGAATCGAAGATACGGGATGTTTCATTATGAGTGTTCTCAAAATTGACTATTGGCGTACCTCACCCCGTGGTCACCCGGTATATATATATATATATATATATATATATATATATATATATATATATATATAAAAGTTATTGGGTATAACCCTCAAAATGTTGTGCAACCGTAGACACGTGTTTCGAGCTTAAGCTCTCTTCAGTACGGTAAAATCAAGTGCGAAGATGTACAACACTTGGATGTAAAAATAGAAACAAAGGAAGTCAACAACAGGAAGCCAACCACACATTTGTGGCATCGGTTAGAAGACCTTGTACTCACAAGGCAACAACTAACGTCGCCACGGAGGTAGCTATAGCTACCAGCGTGACAATCCTACCCAGGAAGATACAAATAAGGATGGATTTAGCGAGGGGCAATATATGAAAATATAAGTAAAAAAGTTATTGGGTATAACCCTCAAAATGTTGTGCAACCGTAGACACAAATGTGTGGTTGGCTTCCTGTTGTTGACTTCCTTTGTTTCTATTTTTACATCCAAGTGTTGTACATCTTCGCACTTGATTTTACCGTACTGAAGAGAGCTTAAGCTCGAAACACGTGTCTACGGTTGCACAACATTTTGAGGGTTATACCCAATAACTTTTTTACTTATATTTTCATATATTGCCCCTCGCTAAATCCATCCTTATATATATATATATATATATATATATATATATATATATATATATATATATATATCGAAATCTGTCCTGCAATTCAATATCATCCATAATTACTGTGGATATCTTATGGATACCCATAGGACATCTTCTGAAGGATGTCCATCTCAAAACCGTCGACGGATATCTCATGGATATCCATTGCAAATCCAGTCGGAAAACGAAAGAAGAGTATTTTTCAAATGCTTCAATTCGTGTACGAGCATGGAAGCAACTCAGAAATTGATAATATCAGAATTTGTCTTGCAATTTAATCACATCTATTATTACTGTGGATATCTTATGAATATCCATAGGACATCATCTTCTGAAGGATATCCATTTCAGATCCATCCACGGATATCTTATGGATATCCATTTCAAATCCAGTCGGAAAACGGAAGATAAGAGTATTCTTCAAATGCTTCAATTCGTGTACGAGTTTGGAAGAAACTCAGAAATTGATAATATTGAAATCTGTCTTGCAATTTTATCACATCCACAATTACTATGTATATCTCATGGATATCTATAGTACATCTTCTGAAGGATATTCATCCCAAATCCATCCACCGATATCTTATGGATATCCATTTTAAATCCAGTCGGAAAACAAAAGATGAGAGTATTTTTCGAATGCTTTAATTCGTGTACGAGCATGAAAGAAACTCAGAAATTGATAATATCAAAATTTGTCTCGCAATTTGATCACATCCATAATTACTGTAGATATCTCATGGATATCCATAGGATATCTGGTGAAGCATATTCATTCCAAACCCCACGATGGATATCCCATGAATATTCATTCCAGATCCAAGGATATCCCGACCAGAATTGGACATAAAATGGATATCCATTGGATATTTTGTGTTATCTGGGATGGTATCAATGTAAAAATTCTTAACTGTATTAAACATATTATTCTCATTCCTCTCACCAAACTCATCAATCAAAGTATGAGAAATAATGTTTTTCCGAAATTTCTGAAATGATAAAAAGTGTTACCCATATTTAAAGATAATTGCGTAGACGACCCAACAAACTGCGCACATTTACAAAAAAAAAATTGAGCTTATCCTTAAAATTCAAATGACAACTTATTTTGAAAACTTCAATTTATTTAGTAGCTCAAAATTTGGTTTCAGGACTAATTTATCGACAACCGCGTCAATAAATGCACTGATTGATGTAGTAAATGAAGGCTTTCAGACCTATGGGTACGTCCATGTACCATTCTTAGACCCAAGTAAGGCTTTTGACTGTGTACTGCACAACATATTGATTAATAAACTGAAAATGATTAGGTCCTGTTTGACGGACATAACTCAATTCGTAAATTTTGAGGATGTCAACTCTCAATCGATTAACATTAAATGTGGGGTACCGCAAGGCTCTGTTCTAGGTCCGGTCCTATTTCTTATTTATGTCAACGACCTGCCTAACAATGCTCCTTCAGCAAAGTTTACTCTTTTTGCTGATGACACCTCATTAGCCCATTCAAATAGAGATTTTAATGCTGCTAACTGAGGCCAATAACAGTCACCCACTAAGCAAAGTAACATTCATTCAATATTGTAATGTTACATCAGAGTTTTCTGCTACCTTACTTCAAAGGTTCAGCAACTACTGAAACGGACGTTCAGCAATATTACAAATGGTATATGCCATTATCAATTATTCCAGCTAGGTTGCTGCAACATTGCATATAATATACAGGAAAATTGCAAATGTGATATTAAAAATGACGTCTTATGACAATGTTGTAGCAACTACTGAAATGGATTGAAGGATGTAATCTTTTATAATTAGTAATTGCGGCAAGGTTACCGCAACATAGAATATAAATTAGTAGAAAATAACATATTCAATATTGTTATATAGCAGTAACTTACCACCAATCTTGTCTATTCCTTTCCATAACATAACAGTAAGATTTCATAAATTACTTTCCAGTAGGTTTGTTCGCTACTGAAGAAATTTTTGGATTTTCACTACTTGCTACTAATGTTGATAGAAAATGAATGCAATCTTCATGGGAGACTGATCCGGTTTTGATATCTTGGAAAATATCATTCAGTACTGATGTGCCCTCTATGGAAATCAGATCATTTTCTAGTTTTTAGAAACAAGCAGAGAAAATCCAAAAAATGTTCTGAAATGATACCTATTAAATATATTTGTTTGTTTTGTTTTTTGTTTGTTTTTGTATATATATATATATATATATATATATATATATATATATATATATATATACAGGCCGTTTCTTTTATCATGTGGTAACATTGCTATATTCTAAACCGTAACAGATACGAAGACGATTAAATGAGAGAAAAGGTAACTATTGTGGAGAACAGTACAATGGTCAAAGAAAATTTACCCTTCCCGAGTTATACAGGGAAAACCAAAAATGCTGTTATTCGTTTTTTACGAATAGAACTGTTATTTCTGAAATAATACAAAAATTTATAAGGAATGTTTTAATGTATTCTAAATGTACTATAAAAATGAAACAATGAATCTTTGATTAAACGTTTCGTGTCAACACGGCCACCATCAACATTTCTTTTTCAAATACGGACCTGTCTATTTTAGTACAAATATTGATCTCAGTGACAACAATTTTTAATTACGGTCCTGTCGTTAGTTCTTTTGTAAATTATTTTGATTTCTTCAAAACCTATTCAACTAGTGTCATACTTCAGACTTCACCCAATAATTTCGATAAGAATATACCCCAACACAACGAACATTCGTATTTTTCCTTCTTGGGCATTTTTGTAATACAGAAATCCTTGTTTCAAGGCTGATTTCTTCTGAATCAATTATCATACTGAATATTTCTATAATTCTCAATCCTGGAAGTAACGAAAATATTAGTTTTTGGTCAAAATACGACTATTGTGTGATATGGTACAATTAAATAGCATCTCACTTCATTTACCATTTTTAAACAAGTAGGCTTTGCTTGGTTTCTATGTTAGGACAAATAAATGAGTTGTTGATACGTGTTAAGAACTGTCAGTCGTTTATACACTCAGTCATATCAAAGATGTATTCAAATTACGAAAGGACTGATATGCTATTTGCTTATGCAAAATCGAATAGAAATCCTCTTTTGGCAAAAAATATGTATGGTGAGCTATACCCAAATCGTCGTATTCCAAACATTCAAATGTTTAGACGATTAGAAAGAAATTTGAGAGACTGTGGTGCATTTGATAGAAAAAAAACTAGAAAATGTGTTGTTACTGGAAGTATGCGGAACCAAATAAATGTTTTAGGTAAGCAAATATTACTTCATAAAGATTAACAAAGTGACGAAAATATTTTTTTTCAATTTAGGATTGGTCAGTTACAAAAATATTTCTAATCAAGATTGTTCTTTACGAGAAATTGCCCACGAACTAGGGATTTCTGTATATAAAATCTACCAGAAATATTTTGAAAAAGAACAAATACAAATGCTACAGGATACGCAAAGTTCATCACCTCAATGAAAGGGATTACGGAAGGAGAGTACGATTTGCGATGTGGTTGAGACGTAGAAATAGGGAAGTTGGAAATATTTGTAATAAAATAATATGGACGGACGAATCAAAATTCACCAACAATGGTTGGTTTAACAGAAACATCCATTATAGGTGGAATAATACAAATGAACATTTACATAGAGAAACCAATTTTCAGGAAAGGTTCGGAATAAATGTTTGGTTGGGAATTTTGGGAACAAACATACTAGGTCCTTTCTTTTACGACGAGCATTTGAATGGTGGAATGTATTTACATTTTTTATCCAATATGTTTGATGGCTACTTAGATGAATTGCCACTGAACATCCGCCGTGAAATACAATATTTTCAACAAGACGGTGCCCCTCCCCATAATGCAGCAATAGTAAGGGAACATTTAGATGCAATATTCCCAAGAAAATGGATTGGAAACAATGGACCAATTGCCTGGCCAGCTCGATCCCCAGACCTGACTCCTTTAGATTTTTTTGTCTGGGGATACATAAAGAATAAAGTTTTTTCGACAACTAGTACAGATATCGACCATCTCAAACAAAAAACAAGAGATGCATGTAATAGCGTTACACCCATCATGCTAGAAAATTGCCACAGAAATTGTATGGACAGACAACTTATGTGCATTCAACAAAGAGGTCGGCAATTCGAGCATTTAATGTAGGTTATCATGAAGAATTCATTTTCTGTATTGGTTTTATTTTCACTCAAAAATTCAATATGAAATAAATTGTTTTCTGTTTGTTTGATTTCTTCTACTCTTAAGTAAGTTTATTTCCGAGGTAAATTGCTATCGTTCGTCTCTGAAACTACAGATATCTTTTATTATAGTGTAAACATAATTTTAATAGATACATTTATTCAAAGCGTCACTGATAATTTTTATATCGGAGAGTTAGGTTTTGTGGAATCCATAAACGACCTAACGACAGGACCGTAATTAAAAATTGTTGTCACTGATGATGTTAGTTATTTTAAATGAAACGTTATAAAAATATCAAGTGTGATGTACCACTGAATTGTGATTTTATCGCTTTATCAATAATTGTACTAAAACAGACAGGTCCGTATTTGAAAAGAAATGTTGATGGTGGCCGTGTTGACACGAAACGTTTAATCAAAGATTCATTGTTACATTTTTATAGTACATTTAGAATACATTAAAACTTTCCCTTTCCATTTTTTTATATTTTCAGAAATAACAATTCTATTCGTAAAAAACAAATAACAGCATTTTTAGTTTTCCCTGTATAACTCGGGAAGGGCGAGACTCCCTGTAAATTTTCTTTGACCATTGTACTGTTCTCCACAATAGTTATCTTTTCTCCCATTTAATCGTCTTCGTATCTGTTATGGTTTAGAATATAGCAATGTTACCACATGATAAAAGAAACGGCCTGTATATATATATATATATATATATATATATATATATATATATATATATATATATATATATATATATATATACAGGGTGTTAATTAAGTACGTTGACAAACTTCGGGAGGTGATTCTTTGAAGGTTTTCAGGACGAAAAGTTCATATAAACATATGTCCCAAACGGCTTGGTTTTCGAGATACAGGGCGATAAAAATACATTTTTTTCAAGATTTTTTAGAGTTAACTTCGACATTTTCGACAATAATCAGTTCAAATTAGGCAAGTACAATCCATTCAATAGGGCGCACGATACAAAATAATGCATTTCTTGAATATTTCACAGGGTCCTCCTTTTTTCAGAGTCAAGCTTTGTTCAACCCTTCAGAATTTTTTTTTCCGCCGCCACTGACATATTATTAGAAAGGAATAATGAATGTTGTTTCATTTAACATCTTATTGATATCTTGCATTTTTTCATTTACTTGTACGGTTCAGGGGCTATAATGAAAATATTAATTTAAACATTTTCCAGTGTGGCATAACATTAGAAAATTTGAAAATTAAACATTTTCAATTATTGTAAATTGATGGAAATATTTTTTCAGAATTAGAAAAATCTACGATGAATAAAAATTATACAATAAAAAATATAAAGACAAGCTTTTATACAAATGCACTGAAAATGAAAAAATAATTTGTTTCATTTTTTGTAGGTTATTCTGTGAGTATCAAAATCTTTCTGTACAAGATTACCTAGATCAAACAATGAAATGAATTATTTTTTCCTTTTCAGTGTATTGTATAAAAACTTTAAAATGTTTTCTTTTTATAATTTTCATTTTTAACATTTCAGTTTATTTTTTATGAGAAACTGAAAATCTCCAACCCAAAAACCATCACATACCAATTTTGAACAGAATCGGATCATAATCACAAAACTCGTCCGCCATATTGGAGCCGCCATTTTGTTTTTTAACAAACATTTTTTTAATGCATTGTCACCGGAATTACGGAAACCTGCCAAATTTCAAATTAATCGGAGTATTAGAAGTGGGTCAAATTCAACTTTTATTAAATTGTTTGTTAGTTACAAGTGAAGCTAAATAAAAGCTTGTTATTGTAAAGATGTGATTTCTTTTTGTGATATCTAACAGAAAACTACTATCTCCCCGTCACTGCGGTACGCTGGATATTAAACTAGATCTGACAGATATTGGGAAAACCTTAACTTTCAACCTGAAGATTCTGATGGTAAAAATGTGCATTTTCATTGAGATATTTGATTAAAAATGTTTTTACCCATCAGTCTTGATAGAGAACTCATACAAATTTTTTGTTATTTTAAAAAAAGATATTTTTTAGTTTTCAATTGAACGTTTCCTTTTCAACATAAAAAACTTCCGAAAGGTAATCCTGTAATGGAAGATAGTTATTAGGGTTTATCTAATAGTCGCAGATCATTACACATTTGATTTTCATTTATGAATCTCTGGTCATAACTCCGAAAAACTAAATCAAACAAATTTTTGTTTCCGTACGGAGTACATTATTTTATCAGAAATTTCGGTTTGTTTTTTCTTCTGCAGTAACGCAGAAATTTTGTAATCAATTTGAATTCATAAAAATAGCAAAGTGGGCTTTGATATTAATTCATTTATTTAAATATCAACAACTTGACAGTTATCGAAAGTTGAGAAACTGTCTCATTGTTAATTCTTCATTAGTGCAAGCTATAAAGCAGATTCATTCAATATTCCTTTGGATAAAATGGTTGAATATACAAATTCAGAAATGGCAGACATGCACTTAATGTATGGAATGGCTGATGGTAACGCTCGTGCCGCCAGACGAATGTATCTAGAAAGATTTCCACAACGTCATATTCCCAGCACACAAATGTTCATCAATATTCAGTCCCGTCTTCGTGAAACGGGTACTTTCAAGAGGTCTGCTGTTCTCATAGGAAGACCCAGGAGAGTTAGAACAGTTCAGATAGAAGAAGCTGTACTTAACGAAATTGAGCAGCATCCAGACACCAGTACAAGACAAATTGCGGCACAGTTTAACGTAACCCATGTATTGGTATGGCAAATTTTGAAAGAGCAACAACTTTATCCCTATCACATACAGCGTGTTCAAGCTCTTCTGCCAAGGGATTTTCCAAAGAGATTAACTTTTTGCACTTGGATTCGAAATAAATTGTTGGAAAATCCATGGTTTTTATCTCAAGTGTTATTCACCGATGAGGCATGCTTTTCCCGTAAAGCCATTATTAATTTTCACAACAATCATATGTGGGCTGATGAAAACCCACACGCCGTGATTGAAAAAAATTTTCAAGAGACGTTTTCTGTGAATGTTTGGGTTGGAATTGTAGGGAATTTCCTTATCGGGCCACATTTTCTGCCTCATAGACTCAATGGTGACTATTATCGACATTTTCTTGAATTCATCTTACCTGGACTCCTAGAAGAGATCCCACTGAGGGAAAGAATTGGAATTTGGTTTATGCATGATGGTGCTCCAGTACACTTCAGATTGGTTGCACGCCAATATTTAGAAGAGAATTATTCTGATCGCTGGATTGGGCGTGGTGGGCCACAACTTTGGCCACCAAGGTCACCCGATATGAATCCACTTGATTTTTTCCTCTGGGGGCACCTTAAATCATTAGTGTACCGAACTCCAGTTCAAAGTGAAGAAGACCTGAGGAATCTCATACAGGAGTCATGCGGAATTATAAGAAACACTCCTGGTATTTTTGAGCGTGTCCGCCAGTCTATGGTTAGGCGCATAAACGCATGCATTGAAGTTGGCGGTGGCCATTTCCAGCAGCTGCTCTGACATAACAATTTCAATAATTGTCCTTTTCTGAACTTAATTTTATTCCTAGGGAATTTATGTTACTTTGCTCTAGTATTTGATAATAAAGTTATTCACTATTGAAAATGTCCAAAATTATTCTGCCATAATTAACTTTGTGCAATACATATTCAACCTGAGTTATGGTAAAAAATGTATGGGAGCTCCATAACATTACATTTTCTCTACACGAGCAGAAAATAGCTATTTGTGTAATGAGAACAAAATGACGTATTGCGTCACGCGCTAATCTTTGGAGAGTGGCAATGACACTTCGAGAAATGAATTATTTTATATCATGCGCACTATTGAATGAATTGTACTTGTCCAATTTGAACTAATTTGGATCGATTATTGTCGAAAATTTCGAAGTAAACTCCAAAAACTCCTAAAAAATGTATTTTGATCACCCTGTACTTCGAAAACCAAGCCACTTGGGACATGTTTATATGAACTTTTCATCTTGAAACCTTTCAAAGAATCACCCTTCAAGTTTGTTAGACTATTTGCTTCTCAAATTTCTTTATGTTATGCGTTACTGGAAAATGTTTGCGTTAATATTTTCATTGTAACTCCTGAACCGTACAAGTAAATGAAAAACATCAAAAGAGCAAAAAGATGTTAAATGAAACAACATTCATTATTCCTTTCTCATAATATGTCAGTGGCGGCGGAAAAAAAAATTCTGAAGGGTTGAACAAAGCTTGACTCTGAAAAAAGGAGGACCCTGTGAATTATTTGAGAAATGCATTATTTTGTATCGTGCGTACTATTGAATGGATTGTACTTGCCTAATTTGAACTGATTATTGTAGAAAATGTCGAAGTTAACTCTAAAAAATCTTGAAAAAAATGTATTTTTATCACCCTGTATCTCGAAAACCAAGCCGTTTGGGACATATGTTTATATGAACATTTCGTCCTGAAAACCTTCAAAGAATCACCTCCCGAAGATTGTCAACGTACTTAATTAACACCCTGTATATATATATATATATATATATATATATATATATATATATATATATATATATATATATATGTATAGTAGAAGGGTAGTCTTTGCTGACTAGTTAGGATACGAAACAGGAAATTTTTTGGGTATAGCAGCAAGCAAAACGTGTACTCTTTTAACACTATATTTCCGATATTTCAACAGTGAATACTGTCATCTTCAGGGAAGCTACAAGTAACAAGCAAAATTGTACGATTAATGGAAAGAAAACTTTGAAGAAGAACCACTTACTGTGTTGATGAGAATGATTGCTATGGATGTAATATTTAAAATTATAAACAACATGTCATGTAAGTCACATGTGACAAAGATGAACAAAACACATTAAAATACGCCAAACAATAAAAATATTGAGTCATTGTTATAAAATTTTGTTTAAACATTTATTTGAATTATCTCCACACGTGGAGAGATTCAAATGTAATGTAAGAAATTTGGTTAGGATTATTAGACAACAGGCAGTTGACATTATTGACATTAGATGTCAGACACTTTTGAAGTGTGCCACGAAACCACGAATTGGCCGCTGCTAGTGGGTGAAATTAACCAATTGTCTCCACTCAAAAGAGATGAAGTGTTCCCTAAGGGAGAATTATTTAAGTTATGTGTAATATTATTGTCGATGAGGAGTAAATATGAATAAATTTCACTTAAGTGATTAACGTCAGTTTTTTTTATTTAAGCAAGAATCTGATTGAGAGATGAAAGCCATTTCCATGAAAAGTCTTTTAGTGGTATTATTTTCTTTAGTCAAAATTTTTGTATTACTATAGTTCATGTTATGGCCAGTGCTATTAACATGTTCACTTAATGCACATCTTTCAGGATGGCATCTACAGTCACTTTTATGTGAAGTGATTCTATCTTTTAATGTCCTCGAAGTCTGACCTATGTAAGTTTTATCGCAATTAGAACAAGGAATACAATACACCAACTGTGATTGTGAAGTTAAAGGTGTTTTATCTTTAACTTTGGTAAAAATGGAATTAATTGTTAATATTGTTTTATTTGCAATTTTTATGTTCTCAAAATCTTTGAAAATTCTAGCCAGCCTGGGTGAGACATCTGCGATATATGGAAGAGAGGTGAAAAAATATTGGATTTGGATCCTATCTGCATCATTTGTAGTAGTGATATTATTTTGCGAAATGTTATTGATATTATTTAATGAATCATGTGTTTCTATGGTAGACGTACTGTATAAAATCTTTTTTAATAGTGAAGGAGGATATGAATTATCAATGAATAAATTATATAAGGTTTTTAAATTTTGTTGATGAAAAGAGGAGTCAGAAATACAGAGTATTCGATGTTTCATTTGTTTAACCAAATTAACCTTCATGGATTGTTTATGGTATGAGTAATAGTTCATAAATCTTCCACTACTTATGGGTTTTCTATACCAGTCAATGACTAAGGTATTATCCACTGTACGACGAAATTTTGTGTCCAAGAAGGGAACACTATGTTCTTCGTCTTCACGTTCTATGGTGAACTGTATATACGGGTCATAACTATTGAATACATCAACTACTTCTGTAGTTCCGTGATGTGGTAAGGCTATAATCAAGTCATCCACATATTTTTTAATGAAAAACAATTTGAAAGGTAAAACTTTTAGGACTGTATCCAGTATGTCATCCATGACATACATAGCAAGGATAGGACTAATTTTTACCCCCCTAGAGGTTCCAAAAGTCTGTTTGTAAAATTTATTATCAAATGAGAAATAAGTATTATTGAATAAGAAAGTAATAAGTTCAAAGAAAGTTTCTTTATCAACACTACAATGATTACTGATACTATCCCATCTTTTATCAATGGCTCGTTTGATAATAATAAATTTTACAAACAGACTTTTGGAACCCCTATGGGGGCAAAAATTAGTCCTATCCTTGCTATGTATGTCATGGATGACATACTGGATACAGTCCTAAAAGTTTTACCTTTCAAATTGTTTTTCATTAAAAAATATGTGGATGACTTGATTATAGCCTTACCACATCACGGAACTACAGAAGTAGTTGATGTATTCAATAGTTATGACCCTTATATACAGTTCACCATAGAACGTGAAGACGAAGAACATAGTGTTCCCTTCTTGGACACAAAATTTCGTCGTACAGTGGATAATACCTTAGTCATTGACTGGTATAGAAAACCCATAAGTAGTGGAAGATTTATGAACTATCACTCATACCATAAACAATCCATGAAGGTTAATTTGGTTAAACAAATGAAACATCGAATACTCTGTATTTCTGACTCCTCTTTTCATCAACAAAATTTAAAAACCTTATATAATTTATTCATTGATAATTCATATCCTCCTTCACTATTAAAAAAGATTTTATACAGTACGTCTACCATAGACACACATGATTCATTAAATAATATCACTACTACAAATGATGCAGATAGGATCCAAATCCAATATTTTTTCACTTCTCTTCCATATATCGCAGATGTCTCACCCAGGCTGGCTAGAATTTTCAAAGATTTTGAGAACATAAAAATTGCAAATAAAACAATATTAACAATTAATTCCATTTTTACCAAAGTTAAAGATTAAACACCTTTAACTTCACAATCACAGTTGGTGTATTGTATTCCTTGTTCTAATTGCGATAAAACTTACATAGGTCAGACTTCGAGGACATTAAAAGATAGAATCACTTCACATAAAAGTGACTGTAGATGCCATCCTGAAAGATGTGCATTAAGTGAACATGTTAATAGCACTGGCCATAACATGAACTATAGTAATACAAAAATTTTGACTAAAGAAAATAATACCACTAAAAGACTTTTCATGGAAATGGCTTTCATCTCTCAATCAGATTCTTGCTTAAATAAAAAAAACTGACGTTAATCACTTAAGTGAAATTTATTCATATTTACTCCTCATCGACAATAATATTACACATAACTTAAATAATTCTCCCTTAGGGAACACTTCATCTCTTTTGAGTGGAGACAATTGGTTAATTTCACCCACTAGCAGCGGCCAATTCGTGGTTTCGTGGCACACTTCAAAAGTGTCTGACATCTAATGTCAATAATGTCAACTGCCTGTTGTCTAATAATCCTAACCAAATTTCTTACATTACATTTGAATCTCTCCACGTGTGGAGATAATTCAAATAAATGTTTAAACAAAATTTTATAACAATGACTTAATATTTTTATTGTTTGACGTATTTTAATGTGTTTTGTTCATCTTTGTCACATGTGACTTACATGACATGTTGTTTATAATTTTAAATATTACATCCATAGCAATCATTCTCATCAACACAGTAAGTGGTTCTTCTTCAAAGTTTTCTTTCCATTAATCGTACAATTTTGCTTGTTACTTGTAGCTTCCCTGAAGATGACAGTATTCACTGTTGAAATATCGGAAATATAGTGTTAAAAGAGTACACGTTTTGCTTGCTGCTATACCCAAAAAATTTCCTGTTTCGTATATATATATATATATATATATATATATATATATATATATATATATATATATATATATATATATATATAGTATATTTTCATTCGAAACAATAAATAATTGTGTTTCATATGCTTCTGTTATGCAAAGGTATATGAAATTTTGTTAATTTTAAATGTCCGTTTAATTCTTGGAGGTCAAAAGATGAAAATTTGATAATGGAACCTTTAATTAAAATATCACAAAAAACAAATAAGTACCTACTCATATTGAAATGTCAAAATTAAAAAAAAAATCTGTTTGGCCTTATCAGGTACCTGAAACAAACTAATCATTGAATTGAATATGCAGCTTAAATATCGACAACTTGATCTACTACCTAACCCTACAAGTAACGTGTTTTTGCGAATTGTAGCCAAGCCATCACATTTATTTCGAATGCATCATCTATGATTCATGGAAATGAATTTCTCACTGCATCTGAAACCAAAATATTATAAATAGATATACCTACAATCAATCAACTCAACAATTATGGTCTTATTTCAATAAATAATGTACAATTGAACTTGTCCTTGATTATGACACTATTGTGCTTACATATTTGCTTTATATTCAAATTGAATTGACTCAAGTTTTAAAATTTGTATAGATTTCAATTCTTTGATTCTGAAATTGTCTTTTTTGCTGGTCAAATTGCAAAACATGGCAAAATGATTTGTAAAAAAACGTCCTTTCAAATTGACACTACTACCAGATTTATTCGCAATATAAGGAGAAAAAAACATTTTCCTACTAAACACAGGATGAGCATACCAGACCATCCTAACCTAAAATAATAAATGATGTATCGCCTTACCTTACATGAAGATGCCTTAAATTTATTAGCATTATCCATTGTGCTGCTTCAACACTCATTGAACTCTTCTTCAAAAAACGAAATTGCAGAAGAATATGTACTTTACTTTAGGTACCTAGGTTAAGAACGAATGAAAGTATACAAAACGAAACCAAAACCAACGCAAAGGCACGACAGCACGACACACAACAATAATACAATTTATTACAATAGCAAAATGGCGCGTGCTTGTCTGGTTGGTTCGTATCCTGATAGATGAAATATTATTTCAAGTTTCTTTATACTTACCATTTAAAATTGTCCTAGCGTATCATTTTGTATATTTCTGCGATGATGCAATCGAAAACTGAAAATGGATTGTGTTTTCTAAGTACTGTCAATATTGCTTGTAGTTAGCTCATGTAAGGTTGTAAATATTATGGAATTTCAAACTCAGTGCAATATTGCGATTAGAATTTGTTAGATAGTTCCAAATGTAACTTGCACTCACATTGTTCGTAGATAGTTTCTGTATTGTTGCATTTACAACGAACTTTTCATGGATCATGTAACATTGTACTTGAAACTCAATCAATAGCTTCCTTTATAACTTTCAAACAACTTGTCTGTAGTTTCTTCTGTTATGTTAAAAACTTAAATATAGCATTGAGCCTTATGCAATATTATATTATCATTTTACGATGTCAAGCCATACATAATATTGTGGCAATATTCTGTAACATTACATGTTCAGTGGGCGGTCCTTGACACAATCTTGGCTAAATAAAATAAGTGAGTCCTAAACAAAGAAAAGTCTGAGACATTGATTTTTAGCTTAAAACAGCACACAGACCTAAATAACTCTCATTGTGTTAAGTTTTTGGGTGTCCTCTTGGACGTTAAACTAACTTGGAAAGAACATACATACTACTTTTGTATGCAAGAATATGTCACGGAAAATGTTTCTAATACGTAACCTGCAATATTGTTTGTCACACTCAGTACTGTTAACAGCTTTCCACGCATTCATACAGTCCACAATATCTTATGCCCTATTGGTATGGGGCCACTCAGCATATGCCTCAGCAGTCTTCTCCATGCAAAGGAAGGCGGTCAGAATCATAGCTGGTTTGCCTTATACGAGACGATTCAAACATTTTAAGATACTAAACCTGTCATGTGTTTACATATACTGCAATGTCTTATGTATATAAAAGCAAACCTGAAAAACTATAGGACAAAGGAAAGTTCACATTCATATACAGAACGCGAAACAAAGATGTGATACATCAACACTATTTGAGACTTTCCTAAACGAGAAACGGGACTAGCTATTATGCAATCAAGTTCTTCAATGTTCCAACACACGATGTCAAAGTTCTCCGATTCCATTTTTCACAACTGATACATTAAATGTATCGTCCCAGATAACACAGAAAATCCTATGGATATCCATTTTATGTCCAATTCTGGTCGGGATATCCTTGGAACTGAAATGGATATTCATGGGATATCCATCGAAGGATTTGAAATGAATATCCTTCAGCAAATATCCTATGGATATCCATAAAATATCCACAGTTATGGATGTGATTGAATATTGCAAGACTGATTTTGATATTATCAATTTCTGAGTTTCTTTCATGCTCGTGCAGGAAAAGAAACTTTTCAAGAATACTCTTGTCTTTCGTTTTCCGACTGGATTTGAAATGGATATCCATAAGATATCCGTAGAGATCATCCATAAGATATATTATATGGATATCCTATGGATATAGTTCAGGAATATCTTATGGATATCCTTGAAGGATATCTTATGTATGTACAGGTTGGTACCCCCCAAACATCCATTGGACGTCCATAGTATATCCTTTGGATATTTCCTGACGTCCATAGTACATCCAGCATATCCATAACAGATGTCCAGTGGATATCCATTGGATGCCCATGTGTTATTTGGGAAATGTCGATCTGAATTTTGGATATCGATGTTTTTTTCTCTCTTCAACGTACATAAATTGTATCTTTATGAAAATAATCTTTTTCTTGGACCGTTGGAAGAGATATTCTACAGATGGCCATAAAATATCCGAAGCAAATATAAAATAATGAATGTTTTGCATTCTTAAGTTCTGTACTAAAATGCACTATATGAGAGCTCCGACCAACGCTGCTGTTATTAACAATTTTGGAAGAATATTCGATAAATCGCTAACATCAACATTATATCTACGTAAGATTAGTCAGGTTAGGTTAGGTTGACTGGTGATTCACTCATTTTTAACTCAGTTTGCCTTCTTCTTTACTTCTTCTTTACTTTAAACTTACTGCCATGACAGTGACCAATCACAGAGCGCGTATATCGTGCAGTTCTGTGCGATTTGTGCGAAAGAGAAACTTAACCTTACTTGCTTACTTTTGTGGTTTTACTGGTTTTCCATTACATATGTCTGATTGCTGGTTTAATTCACGTGGATTTTGAGGATTTTGGTTTTGGGCAATTGGTTTTTTTCATTCCTTCAAATACATTTTGATGGTAAGTGGTAGAAATATAATATTTTTAAAACTATTTTCAATCAATGCATTTGTGCCAATTAGGTGAAAGAAAATGGATAACATCAAGAAATATCAAACAAAAAGGCGATGTACTTATAAAAAATAAAAATTGGAATCCGAACAAGTATTAGCTAAAGAGTCTACAAACTTCACTAATGACGCCTGTTCCATCCATAGATATATATTATTTATATTATGATTTCTATGGTTCCATCTCGTCAATGGTCGACTTCAACTTCATTCATTCATGATAATGAAATAATGTCTTTTGAGAATAATAATTCTGATTATTCATCAACTCTTGTTACATAATTTGATAGTTCTGCAGACGAGGTTTCCTCTTTGGATAATGGATTCGTATTCAATTCAGTTACAGAAAATACTTTTCATGAAACTAATAGACTCTCTAACAGATATGAAACATGCGAACAGATAAGATGAATAGTATAACTGCACCATGTAGGCATGTTTTATCGATATTTGTAGAATTTGATCATTTCCTCATTGATTCCTTGAGTGAATAATGTTTTCCCTATCTTTTTATCAAAAATATCTTTTTCAGGTCGATGATATTTCAAAAATTGGAGGTTCATCATTATATATGATTTTATGAAACGTTGTCTTTCATCCAATATAAGAAATGATTTTGCATCAGAATATAGCTGGTATAGGGCAAAAAAAAGAACTCAAATTGGCTGAACTTTTACTAGGTAATGAGAATATATTTCATATGAAGTTCTGCCTATAATGAAGAATACACATAGTAAATTCTTCAATGGAATTTGATTTTATTCCCAATCTTTAGAAAATTAATTCCTTTTTCCGGCTTGAATTTTCTTCACTTATGTGGTATAGGATTAGTGTTTACTCACAATTTTAACAAAAAAAACATACAATTAATTTCAGACGCAGCTAATTCCAATGGTCTGGCAACAAATATAGGGAAATGTCAGAAGAGGCAATAAAAAGTTGGCTACGAATGGCCAAAGAAAGACATCTGCTGGCTTCAAAAAAACAGGAAAAACTCCAAGAAGAAACCGAGATTGTCATTCTCTGAGTGACCTGTTTTTAATTTATTTTTGGTTCCAAAAATAATATTTTATTATTACAATATATTATATTCACATTTTTTATTCTTTCAATGTCATAATTTGTTAATTCATCAATAAGAGTATAAATACATTTTATTATCCTCTCGTTTTTATTTAATGGAAATTATTATTGTTTTGTCATACCAAAGTAATTTTTATTTATTTAAAAAATTCCTAAAAGATATCTTTTGGATATCTGTGAACAATATCTTATGGATATCCTTGTGGATACCTTGTAGATGTCCCTGAACAACATATTGAGAATATCCGTGACAAATATTTCATGGATATTCCTGAACGATATCTTGTGGATATCCCAGCAGGATATTTATGGAAGTCCAGCTTGTTCCACTCGGAACATCCACCGGACGTCCATAAAATATCCACCGGATATCAAATGGATGTCCTCTGGATATCCCCAATGTCCAAAATTAATTTTCAGTGGATATCCATCGAATGTCCGTGTGTTGACTGGGATATCAAACTCACTTCTTGAAACATAACAAAGATTCAGCTCCGAACTGTGCATCTAATCTTTTTTTTAATGGCAGTCTATTACCAAAAGATGACATTACCAAGAAAAAACAGGGTACTGAGAAATCGCATAAATCTATTGACAGAAATGCTGAAAAATTCCAGAAAACCCATTACTATAAGGATGATGAAGTTTAAAACTTTGTCACAATAAGTGATGCTGATCAATAGAAAGTTTGTTTTATCAAAGGAGGCTACTCTTGTACTGGAAGCAACTGTCAGTGGTATTCCTGCATTCGTAAGAAGAATGATCACAAATTCTCAATCAAGAGGAAAGAAAAAAGAAGGAAACAAAAATTTCCAGCTGAAGTTTGAAGCTTTGCTATGACATTACAGTTTTAAAGTAGCAAAGCTTACAAATACCTGTGTGAGGAAAATCTGCCACAAACTGATTGTACAAAATTGACTGCAGTCCCGGTTTTACAGAAGAAAGTATTGAATCCATCAGAAACAAATCACAGGATTTCAAAAAGAGATGTAAAAAGACTTCATTATGTGCTTTGATGTAATGTGCATAAAAAAGGAGATAGTATGTGATCAGCATGCTAAAAAGATTAGCTCAAGTGTAGCTGATGCTTTCTTTCGTCACTCAAGTCACGAAGGATTTGAGAATGTCCAGCAAACGGTAAAATTCATAAAAATTGTTTACCAACTCTTCGATATTTTGAATTCACAAAATATATTGATACCAGAGGAATGAAAATACCCATAAAAAAGAAAACAGTGATGTGTGGTAATTTTGGATACATATTCTAGGAAATTTTATATGAGATCTTATTTCTATTTCACCCGCAAGAAGTATGCTCATTTCGTAGAAGAGCAAATCTCTAGAAAAAATCGAAGTACTCATCAATTACCTTGCAAATAAATGAAAAAAAAACTGCCCTGGACTCTCAAACAGCAATCAGTTTTGAGACAGTTTTATGTCAAATAATGAATGCATCTTTTGTTTCGCTTCATTCCTCTTATTAGAAACGTATAGACAACTGAAAATCAGATGTACCAACTTAAAAGTGGAAACACATGTTAGCCATGGGAGCGGGGCTATTTTGTAATCATTGGAATATCGGCCATGTTATATCTACTTATTTTATGAGGTCTGTGTGGACCACTAATCCCGACGGCGGTCAGTATAATTTTGGTGTACTACAATAATAATCGAATGAAAAATTCATGCCCCGGCCAGGATTTGATCCATGGACCTTCGGTTTCTAAGAATAATAATTATAAAAAACTTTTAATTTAATGATTTTTACTGATTATGGTTTTATGGTATGTTATCATGTGGAAGTACTTGGTCAAAGATTCGTAGTTTATGTACTCGTGGACAAGTTGTTTGGGAGTCAGAGGTATACCTACAAACTGAACACTAAATAATGAACAACTTCTGGGAAGACCAATATAAACAGCGGTGTCCTACAGGGATCAATACTGGGACCAACACTTTTTCTGCATAAATGATTTGGCAACTATAGATATCGTAGGAAAATTTACCTTATTTGCGGACGACAACTATATTATGGCATGAAAAAAGTACGGAAGATCTTCATAAAATCATCAGTTCAGATGTTAAAAAACTCAAAGATTGGTGTGACTCAAATCTGTTATCGTTCAACATCTCAATAACCACCATAATATCCTTCCGATATACTACTAGCCTCAAACAGTTGCGTGATAGAAAACAAAACTAACACTTAATTTCTAGGGTTATCTATAGATAACAAGCTCAAGTTTGATGACCACATTACTACGCTCAATAAAAAGCTTTCTTCAGGGTGTTACGCAGTAAGAGTAACCTCAGCTGAACTTGGATCCTCTGCAGCAAAAACTGTCTATTTCTCGTTGATAGAATCGCACTTACGATATGGAATCCCATTATGTGGAGTCTGTGCAAAAACAAATTTACAGTCGGTTTTTGTTCTTCAAAAAAGAGCAATAAGATATGTTTACAAGGTTAAACGACGGGAGTCTTGCAGGCCCCTATTTCTGGAAAATAAAATTCTAACAGTACATGCCATTTTTATCATGGAAACGGTTTGCTTGATAAATAAACATAAAACAAAATATTCTTCGGTATCATCTAACTATGCCACCCGACAGACCGCTGATCTCAAACTCCCTATACCTACTTCAACTCTTATTAAAGATTCTATTGTTTACAACGGTGTTAAGATGTTTAACCACTTACCAAACCATGTGAGGAATATAAATGATGCCACTCATTTCAGGAAGGCTACTAGAGACCTTTTAAGTGATAGACCCTATTATAGTTTGAAATAGTTTTATGAAGACGTCTTTTAAAAATAAATTCTAGTCACAAATTTTGATGAATTGATTGAGATGGATTTTAATATATAAATGTGATTTTTATAATTTTTATATGTGTTTGTGCTCTGTTTATTAATGACTTCATGTTTTTTGTGTTCTTTATACATTTATTTATATTTAGACTTATCTCACTTTGTCAACAAGATTAACTCTTTGGACAATAAAGTATATTTATTATTATTATTATTATAGTCATTATTTAGTGTTCAGTTTGTAGGTATACCTCTGACTCCCAAACAACTTGTCCATCTACTTAAGAGAGAATTCTCACTGCACCTTGAATGTACTTATTTTTCATAGCGAATACACCAACAAGTATTTTTGGTTGACACCAAGTTGAAATTCGCAGTCGCTCACGATAATTATTCACGAAGGCGTGGCTAGACCGCTCTCGTCGAAAAAACTATTTGTAAAAACCTAATTCAGTAGCGCAACTTGTGGTCCTGTGAAATATGAATTTTGTATTTCTGAACAGTAGTTTCGAATGTGAACGCAGAATGATAATGGTAACGCTCAATAAAACAATGTTGGAATGTCTGAAAAATTAATTATCATCGTAGATATTTGAAGAAAAATCAATAGGTTCATGCATTGTAGTAGGCATAGATGTGCTCTAATGAGAAAAAAAAAGGTGGCAATTTTTTCAAGTATTCAATATCATATCTGTTATAATTAGAATTTTGTTCGATTACGGAAATGATAAAGGACATAACACTGGATACATCTATTCCTGGGGCTCGACAGATTTTTTTATTTTTGGATATACCATTCTAGAGGTCAGAAGAAGCAACTTCCTTCATTAGACTTTTTTTCTGGCCCTACAGGGTGAGTTTAAAAATTGGGTTGAGTCTTATGTCAATTGTGGAAAATATTGTCTGTGAGTTGATTTTTCTTGATTTTTGGGTATAATATGCTGTGAAAAATGTCAATTGACTTTGAATGATGTGCATACTTACAGAATGAGGAAGAATACGCGATTTTTCTAAAACCTGTAATGTGGAAAGTATTGCTCCTTTGAAATGCAGTTCCCTGCATAAACAAAATATTGCTTAATGACTTATTAGAAGTGTCAGTGTAAAGTTTGACGTCAAAAAAGTAAACCAGAGTTACGCAATAAATTAAAAGAAAAAATATGTCCACCGAAATTGTGATAATCGAAAAATTGGAGTATCGAGCCATCATCAAGTACCTGTATTTAAAAGGGTTAAAAGGTAAGCAGATTTACGAAGATATGCTGATACCCTTGGTGATCAATGTCCTTCGTATGCGACCGTGAAAAATTGGACTGCAAGCTTCAAAAGAGGTAAATTTTCCATTGAAGATGATGACCGATCGGGAAGGCCAGTTTCTGTGTCAGTCCCCGAAAATATCGATGCAGTTCATGACATGATTTTAACAGACCGTCGAATTGGGCTAAAACGGATATCTGAAGCACTGAATATTTCATACGAATGCGTTCATCATATAGTTCACGTCAATTTGGACATGAGAAAAATTGCTGCAAAATGGATCCCCAAATTTGAATGTTGACCAAAAGCGTGCAAGGGTAGTAGCATCACGTTCGATTTGTGCTCCATTTGAAAACGATGTAGACTTCTTAAACCGAATTGTTACTATGGATGAGACTTGGGTACATTTCTACGATCCAGAAACGAAGCAACAATCGATGGAATGGCGACACTCCGGTTCTACAAGACCTAAGAAGTTTCGTGTCCAAAAATCTGCTGGAAAAGTTCTTGCTTCAGTTTTTTGGGATTGCCATGGAGTAATCATGATTGATTTTTTGGAAAAGGGTAGAACAATAACTGGAGATTACTGACCACTCTACGGGAAAAAATTAAAGAGAAAAGACGTGGAAAGCTATCCAAAGGTGTTTTGTTTTTGCAGGACAACGCCCCTGCACACAAATATCATGTTGCCATGCAAAAAATTCGTGATTTAGGGTTTGAATTACTAGAACACCCCCTTATTCACCAGATTTGGTTCCGTCCGACTATTATCTCTTTCCTCAACTGAAAAAAAGTTTAAAAGGTCGTAAATTTTCTTCCAAAGAGGAGGTAATAAAAGCTGTGCAGGTCTGGTTTCCAGAGCAAGAAGAAATTTTTTTTGAAAGGTCTAGAGACTTTGCAGGTTCGCTGTAATAAATGTATCCAATTAAGAGGAGAATATGTTGAGTAATAAAATATTTTGACATTGAAATTTTATTTGGTTCTATAGTAGGCTAAGAATTTTTCAATATATCCTCGTATACAGGGTGTTTCTTAAGTACATGTAGAAAATTTAACAGCGTATTGCTGACATCAAAATAAGAAGAAAAGTTTCTATAAACATATGTCCACAAGTTATTCGTTTCTGAGATACAGAGTGTCAAAGTTGAATTCTTATTTTTATTTTTTGTGAATAATTTCAAAACTATTTTGATATTTGGGTAAAGTTTGGTATCTGGGAATATTTATTATTTAGTTTGTGTAAAAAATATATTATTGATAGAGGTCACTGCGAGCGACTGTTTTCGAGTTATTGAGATTTGAAATAATCGATGCAAGTGATTTTGAATGACAAGATTTTTTAATTCAAAATAAATTAAATTAGAAATTAGTTTTTTTTCACAATTAACACAAAATTTGATTTTGTCATTGAGAAATCATCCCAGATACCAAACTTTACTCAAATATCACAAATATTATGGCATTTATTCACAAAAAAACAAATATAATTAAACTTTGACACTCTGAATCTTAGAAACGAATATATTGCGGACATGTGTTTATGGGAACTTTTTTTCGTATTTCGACTTCAGCAACATGCTCTTGAAGTTTCTACACGTACTTAAGAAACACCCTGTATATTAGTCGTGAATAAATAATATTTTTTCATTTGCCACACAAGTATTTCCTCTTAGAGGCGCATTTAAATAACCATGTCATCTTTATCAGTACGAACACTGATGACAGTTTAGATTATTGCTGAGGATGGAACGGATGTAATAATGAACAAGTCAGTACATTTTTGTTTAGATTCCTTTTATTTAAAGAAAAATAATACAAAATAAAAATTATGAAAAAAATAGTACGTGCCATCTCCTCTCGGGCTTGAAACAATATCTAAGCCTTCCTGAAATAAATCTGGAGAAATAATGGGAATTGAAAAATGAAATTTGAAAAATATTTGATTTATTTAATAATATTTTCGATTTCATCATCCCTCACCTCTCTCTGAGAGGACTGTGCGCTGAAAAGCGTTTACTCTTTGACACAACTTTTTTCGATTTGATTGGAACATATTCACAGCGCCTCTCGAAGGGCAGTAGTCTGAACTGCAAGTGCGTGCGAGAAACGACCACTATTATTAGCCATAGCACTATGGGCCTACTCAATGATTTTGGTAATGCAGATGCAGTGCAATACCACTCCCGTTCTTCTCGGCCTGATCACCTTTTAGAAGAATTCATATAAATTTTCAGCTCGTCAGGGTAATGATTTGGGAACTTGAGGGTAGCTGGACTGAGTACATGGTGCAGCGAAGTGGTTATGACATCTTGAACTGAAATTGTCTTCATTGTATTCTTGGTCACAATCAGAAATAATTTATGGAGTGCTTACATCAAAAAAACCGCGGGCTCGCTGCAGTCAGTGGTTCTAACAATCCCATATCCACCAATTTCAATGGCCATTTACTACTGAAATAAATAAGTAAATTTCAATTATTGATTACCTGGTAATAAGAGGAGAATCTCGACCAAAATCATATACATTTGGGATATTTTTTTATTTGAAGGGACAGAAAATTACTCACTTAGAAGTAGTGAGGTGACTTTCCGTGCCTTCCAGCATATTATCTCATTAAATGAGACCCCATTCAGAGCTCGTTCTGCAATTACTCAGAAATTCAAAAAACTCACCTTTTGTCATAATTCATGTGTTCTTCGGGGCAACATTCTTCATAAGCCATCGTCTGTTTTTCAGCACCTGCACTAAAAGGCCCCAACAAATCACGTGACGGATTTTCACCTAAATATACTTCTTCCGGTGAAGAATCTGGAAAGATAGAGTTATTTGCCTTCTTCTCTTCAAGCCCTTCAGCATCCAACAGACAACATATCTTTTTCACAGTTCTCAAGTCTGTCACACTCGAATAAAATCTTTTCGGGGATTTCTCTGGAACGATGGAGCCGTTCTTCCTCTTTTCTTCAGGACATGCATTACAAAGCCCTTCAGCGTCCAACAGGCAACATATCTTCTCCAAAGTCATCAAGTTTGTCTCACTCCTTTTAGCTGGATCTGGAACGATGGAACCATTCGTCTTCTTCCCTTCAAGACCTGCATTAGAAATCCCTTCGGCATACAACAGACAACATATGTCCTCCACAGCCCTCAAGGGTGTCTCACGCGAATAAGATCTTCTTGGAGAAGAATTTGGAATGGAGCTATTCGTATTCTTCTTTTCAAGACCTGCATCAGAAACCCCGTCGGTATCCATCAGATAACATATTTCCTCCACTGTTCTCAAGAGTGTGTCACTCGTATAAGATCTTTTCGGAGAAGGGTCAAGAATGGAGCTAATCAACTTCTTCTCTTCAAGACCTGCATTAGATACAACTTCTGTATTCATCAGACAACATATTTTCTCCACAGTACACAAGTGTGCCTCACTCGAATATGGTATTTTCGGAGCAGGAACCGGAACGATGGTGCTTTTACCCTTCCACTTTTTCCAGTTAAATACTTTGGAGAGGATCATAGCTTTTGTTATCCCTCCTTTTCTCTTAGATTTCATCTTTGAAACCTGATCAGATATAATTTCCGGTGTGCTTTTAAGCGTACACCTACCCACCGAAAGAAATCGACCTGACTTTGACCCTATCTTCACCCTTTTCGATATATGCATGTCAGGATCATGAAGCCTTCTTTTGCAACTGCTTTTAGATGGCACAATATCAGCTTGGACAGGCATTTGTAATTTGACTATAGCCTTCGACTTACTGGCATCTTGATTATCATTTTGTGAACTACATTCGCGGATATCATCTGGAGAGATGGAACCGAATAATCTATCTACATCAGCAGTAGAAAAACCCTCTTCCAAAAGAGGTAGATTAGTATCTGGAGAGATTAGGCTGACATCATAATCAAAAGTAGGCACACTCTCTTCTGAAAGAATTACTTCAGAACCTAGTAGGCTTGACTGTGGTACATTAAATTTACTACGCTGATTGCTGCTATGGCCATCAAGCCTTCCCTTTTGAGGTGGTACAATAACTGGTTTCTGCAATTGTTGTGTTGTGACTGGAACAGTCATCGGTTTACTAGCAGCTTGTTTAATACTGTGCACACTAGATTCGCTAATATTTCTACCCGGCGAGATGGGACCGAATAATGTTCCTGTATCATCACTAGAAATAACCTCTACTGGTTGAACAACCTTGGAATCTTGTTGTTTCAACTGTGGTATACTAGATTTACTGGATTGATTCTTTGAACTCTCAGGCAATTGTAAGGGCGTCGCACCAGGAGGTATACATGTGTTTCTTGTGGCTATCCTAGCAACCCTCCTCTTTATAGGTATAACTGGCTCTATACTTTCTGGTGGAACATCCGCGGTTACATTTCGTCCAATTTCCAAAGCATCCTGCATCTGAGTAGGTCTGGCAGAATATTTGGAAGGGTTGCTCCTGCTATAAATTCGAGTAGGCACTGCAGGAAAACATAATTTTAGACAATAAAAAATAGTTTCAAATTGTAAGTCGTTATAGTAGTTCACTTAATTATAGTTGTTTTCATAACTATGCAAATATTCTTCAAAATAATAGTAACACACACTTACCTTCCATAGTGGACAAGTATGATATTTAATATTTTCACAAACAACTGATTCTTCACTATTCGTTAGCAGAACAGCGGTATACGATATCGAAAACAAATGTTTCTTTACTTTTCACTAGCACAATAGAACTTATACTGACTTACTGGAGCGATTCGGTGATCTTTTATAGGTAAAAATGAATTGTCACACATATGTATAGTTATTATTAATTACTTTAAATTCTAGGTGAGTAGGTACACACTAATTTGAAGGGTTACATCCAAAATAAGTTGGCCACACATTAAAAAGGTCATCTATTCACAGAAGGGAATCGAAGTAATTATGAATAGGTAAGAATTACAAAGCTGGGATTACCTTTTGTTTTGAAATGACTGTTACCTGTGGTATCATAAACGTGTCTCAATTAAATTATATACGATGAGTAACTGTACGAATTCGTTGAATAAAATAACTTTTCATGTAGAAAATATGAAAACTACACCAAAAATAATAAATATATTTTTTGTGGCTTTCACGAACTTTGCAGAATACTATGATAATAATACTCTCCCTAGGCATAGCCTATGTGGCTATAGTGGATGATTGATATTTTTCTAATTCGGAATTAGCTAATTCCGATTTACTAAGTCGTAATAAGCTAATTTCGACCTTCTGTCCCGAACTTCAGACTTACATTTTCTTACGAATCATCCAGGTTTTCGGAGAAAACCCCTGAAAGGCTTACTGTCTATGTCAAAAATTAAACACTTGACTTTTTTACTTGATAAAAATAACTGGGATACTCTTTATAATAACATATAAATGAAGCTTATGAGGAATTCATTACTACCATAATTATATTTGTAAGGTTGAGTGGAAGAGCAAACACTTGTGCCCACAGGTGATTTGAACTCTGCCTTTTGAAAGGATTCTACAAATCTTCATTCATCCTGTAGTTCGAGAATATTTGTCAATGAAAGCATTTATTATTATTATTATTTGCTAACGAACAGTCGTTACCGACCGATGATGAACCCTTTACTCCCATAAACACCTAACTATGTAGGCTTATTATGGCAAGAACCTGTCAGAAAACAACTACTCCCCTGGCTAAGACCACGACGGGTATTGAATTAAATCTAACAGCTACTTGTGCAACATTCCTCAAAACATCAGAGGACGCAATTGCAAGTGCCCTCTATGACCAACCAGCAGAATTATGTTTTGATTTGGACGGGGTGACCACCTGCAGACTAGTTTCGAGGTTGTTGCCTCTCATCAGTGCAAGGGCAGGTCAACACAGACGGCACTGGAGCCATCTGTTCCCCGTCCAAACCAATACACACTCCGCTGATTAGTCAATTCTGGTTCACGAGATGAAAGCAGTTTCTAGGCCGCTCCATCTAGCGAGCAGAGGAAGACACTCCGACTCTCCGGGTTGAGAGATTTAATCGAAGAAGACAGAAATCTTTGGGAGATCGTTTGCTAACGAACAGTCGTTACCGACCGATGATGAACCCTTTATTCCCATAAACACCTAACTATGTAGGCTTATTATGGCAAGAACCTGTCAGAAAACAACTACTCCCCTGGCTAAGACCACGACGGGTATTGAATTAAATCTAACAGCTACTTGTGCAACATTCCTCAAAACATCAGAGGACGCAATTGCAAGTGCCCTCTATGACCAACCAGCAGAATTATGTTTTGATTTGGACGGGGTGACCACCTGCAGACTAGTTTCGAGGTTGTTGCCTCTCATCAGTGCAAGGGCAGGTCAACACAGACGGCACTGGAGCCATCTGTTCCCCGTCCAAACCAATACACACTCCGCTGATTAGTCAATTCTGGTTCACGAGATGAAAGCAGTTTCTAGGCCGCTCCATCTAGCGAGCAGAGGAAGACACTCCGACTCTCCGGGTTGAGAGATTTAATCGAAGAAGACAGAAATCTTTGGGAGATCGTTTGCTAACGAACAGTCGTTACCGACCGATGATGAACCCTTTATTCCCATAAACACCTAACTATGTAGGCTTATTATGGCAAGAACCTGTCAGAAAACAACTACTCCCCTGGCTAAGACCACGACGGGTATTGAATTAAATCTAACAGCTACTTGTGCAACGTTCCTCAAAACATCAGAGGACGCAATTGCAAGTGCCCTCTATGACCAACCAGCAGAATTATGTTTTGATTTGGACGGGGTGACCACCTGCAGACTAGTTTCGAGGTTGTTGCCTCTCATCAGTGCAAGGGCAGGTCAACACAGACGGCACTGAAGCCATCTGTTCCCCGTCTAAACCAATACACACTCCGCTGATTAGTCAATTCTGGTTCACGAGATGAAAGCAGTTTCTAGGCCGCTCCATCTAGCGAGCAGAGGAAGACACTCCGAATCTCCGGGTTGAGAGATTTAATCGAAGAAGACAGAAATCTTTGGGAGATCGTTTGCTAACGAACAGTCGTTACCGACCGATGATGAACCCTTTATTCCCATAAACACCTAACTATGTAGGCTTATTATGGCAAGAACCTGTCAGAAAACAACTACTCCCCTGGCTAAGACCACGACGGGTATTGAATTAAATCTAACAGCTACTTGTGCAACGTTCCTCAAAACATCAGAGGACGCAATTGCATTATTATTGTTATTATAAACTGGTGCTTGGACGCCAGTTGCCCTATGGGAAAAGTAACTAAGAGTAATTAAGAGAGAAATTGGACTAGTTTTCATTTTTTATTATGGATTAGGTAATTCTTAAAATTTAAGTAAAACAAAACAAAAATGTGAAAGAATCGTTGAAATATCTCTAGAAATGAAAAAGTTATGGGACTTTGAAGTTGCGCTTGAAAGAATAATTTCATAGCACGCAGCGCTCTAGTGTGTGACGTCACACCACATGAACGAGGCTGGTATTCGCAGTGTGCTTACAAATTTATCGGTGTACCTTGCGCCGTTAGTGTCATGTATTGTTCATTACACGATGGCTGAAATTTAAAAAATATCCTACAAGTATTGAAGCACGACAATTAAAAACCCCAATAAATTGTTTTTTCATTTACCAAATGACATGAATAAAAGGAAGAAGTGGTGCAAACCAATGAGGCGTGACTTAAGACCTAAAGGTACTACATATATGTGTACCTTGGTGCGGCTAAGGATCTAAAACACGTAATTATTTGTGGTGTGGCAATCTCAGACATGTGGCGTGACGTCACAGACGAGTCAGAGACCAAAGACGTTCCGCGCTAAAATACGTAAATTTAAATCAGCTATATATCTCAGTCATTTATTGATGGATTTAAAAAAAACACTGATTTACTAGTTCTGATCTATATTTTAATTCCATCGCGCCAAATATAGTATTTTCAACATCACTAAAACTAGTCCATTGCAAATCTGAAAAATGAATACCCTTTAATAACATTCTCAAATGAGCTGAAAGAAACATATAACACTGAAAATAGAGCTTACAGAGCGCAAATAATAAATGCAAAAAAAAATATGTTGCATAAGGAATTGAATAAGTACCTAATAAAATAAAAGAAACGTGGAAAGTTATTAATAAAAATCTAAATAGATCTCGAGTTGACACTTCAAACAAGATTACTTTAAAATATAACAATAATACAATGACAGACACATATGAAATTTCTAATGCTTTTGGACAACATTTCGCAGAATTTTGTCAACAAGCAATCATAAAACTGCATAGGCATGTAAGTTCGCAAACTATGTCTTGTACTACATCAGTAATATATCCCCAACACCATATTTATACCACAATTTGCTGGATATGAAATTGTCGAAGCTATATACGACGAATCAAAAACAAAAATTACTCAAGAATAGATGGAATATCTTCAAAATTATTAAAGAAGATATCACGCTGTATCATTAATCCTCTGACATATGTTGTAAATCTATCGTTACAGTATGGTAACTTTCCAGATTTATTGAAAATGGCACTAATCACTCCCATATTTGAAAATGGAGATAAATCTAGTATTGAAAATTACCGCCAGATTTCCCTGTTATGTTCAATATCTAAAATCGTAGAGCGTTTAGTATACAATATAAAAACAGAATTTTTTGAAAAATCTATTAACAGCTTCCCAATAACATGGGTTCAGGAAAAACAAATCCGTAGAAACCGCATCAGCTCACCTAACAAACAAAATATACAGGGTGTCCGGTAAACCTTGAACAATATTGAAACTGGTGATAGACCAGGTCATGACCGTTCAGAATATCGGAATTTTACCTCAGTAAAAATATCACCGTTTTCGAGATAATGGGCATTTTAAGAATTTCTGGAAAAAAATTTTGAGTGCCTTGTATACAAATTGAGATGAATTCAAATATCTTTGCTGCTGAAGATTACTGATGAGTGATGCTTTCAGATGTACAGAACAGTTTTTCAGAAAGTGAAAAAAAATTTCAAGAAATGAGGATAAAATGACAGATTTTAGTTTCATCAATTTTTTTTACAAAAGTTTGACATTATTGTCTGAAAGAAATATAACCAATTGGAAGTGGACATTCATTTCAAAAGAATGATCATTTTATCCAGACTCTACCATGGTATAAAACGAACTATAATCATTTTTGGAGGAAGTGATTTCCATTGAATTAGGCGTGGTTTTATTCTAGGCTTCCATCAACTTTTATACCTACGCCCATAAATTATTTTATTTCGATTTTATCAAGATAAAATGTGGAAATGATTATTAATAATAAAGAATAGACTGCTTGGTAGCATTAAATAGTATTGTAATATATTTATAGTCCAATTAACTCTAAAATAATTTATTTAACGAAATACAATGATTCACAATAACACAATACTCTAATTTACATAACAATCACGGAACTAGGTATTTATATTCGACTTTCACTTCACTGACTGTCCGTCTGTCCGCTGCGTAGTTCTTTTTATATCCGACGTTGACTTCTCTGAATGCTACAGAATTTTCCATCGAATCGCCCAGACTCACCGAACCGTCCAGATTCTTCTAGGTGCAAGCGCATCGACAGTCTCCCGCGGTTGGTCGCTAGCTATACGTGAGAGTTCAGGTCCGGCATCGCCCGCAGCTTCGCCACAGTATGTTAATAAAATTTACTTTTCACTTAATTAAGCCTAATAAAAAGATCGAAATGAAATGTCGATTATCCGACGTGGCACCGATTAATACGAATTCTTGTGATAAATGTCGCAATTGTCCAAAATCCAGATTCCAACGAAGTTTTAGAGACCGACAGATATACAGGGTGTAACCAAATAAGTGCAGCATTTTTTAGGAGGTGAATCCTTGTCGAAAATTAAAAACTTTTCTAACTCCTGTGTTGTGTCCGTAGAAGCAATAGTTTCATAATGAAAAAATAAAATACAGCATTGTGCAAGAACGGATCTTCTGTAAATAGAATTGAAAAAATCTAGTAGGTGGCTGTCAAATTTTGTTTGAACAACTTGTGACTTCTGTCGTAGTTGAAATTATTTGGCTTGTTTCATTCAGTGGTATTTGTTTCTTCATCATGCCGTACACACGTTATACTCCCCGCGAATATGCGCATATGTACAATGCCGCTCAGAGAATGGCTGATTTGGGGGCTATAACCTATAACGCATTTGAAAAGGTTTTCTTGAAAAGATGTCGCCTCTGCGTACGAGTGGATGGAAAATAACATGTTTGTAATATTATTCAGTGCGATGTTGAATAATCGTTATTGTGGTTATAGTGTATGTTGATTCAAAAAAACGTTGAATGCTTCTAAGCAGTTGATTCGTTATTACTCATAATTATTTAATCATTTCATCTTGATAGGATAAAAATAAAAGACATTACTAACAAAGTCTAATGGAGTTGATTTTAGCTCAGAATAACATCACACTATAATATAATCGAAATTCTACTCCTTCCAAAAATAATTATCGTATGTTTTATACCATGGTAGAGTCTGGACAAAAAAGGCATTCATTTGTAATGAATATCCATCTCCACTTGGTTATGGTTTTTTCAAACAATAATGTCAAACTGTTGTTAAAAAAATTGGTGAATCTCAAATCTGGCATTTCACCCTCATTTCTTGAAAAATTGTATCGTTTTCTGAACAAATGTTTTGTACGTCTGAAAGCATCACTCATCAGTAATCTTCAACAGCAAAGATATTTGAATTGGTCCCAATTTGTAGACATGGCACTCAAAAATCCAAGATGAGGTAGTGATTTTCCAGAAATTTAAAAAATCCTCATTATCTCGAAAACGGTGTGATTTTTACTGATGTGAAATTCCGATATTCTGAACAGTCATGACCTGGTGTATCACAAGTTTCAATATTGTACAAGGTTTACCGGACACCCTGTATAAACAATTAGATGATGGAAAATATGTTGCTCCTCTAATGTTCGATATGTCAAAAGCCTTTGATAGTCTGGATATCGAGTTTATTCTTGAAAAATTCAACAATATCGGTATAAGAGGTATTCTATTAAACTGGTTTGAGAAACCGCTCTTCAATTGTTAAAATAGACACATCCTGATTTTATTGGATGAAATATAAACAGGATGTTCATAAAGCCAGTTGTGGAATCGTCTGCGACCGAAAGTTGGAATTTAGTCGCTATTTTCCATCGTACAAGATAACCTCTCTTGGAAGGGATTCATGTTGTAAAGAGAAACATTCTCAATTGAAAATTGAACCAATACATGATTCCTCTGAAAATGGCAAAAACCTACGATAAATTGAAGTTACTTTTATGTAATATCTAACAAAAAACAACTACTTCCCCGGCTAAAGCCACGCTGGACATTGAACTACATCTGATAGATATTGAGAAAGATCCTATATAAGTGTCACCGCATAAGAAATAGTCCAAAAATTCCATCATAACAGTGTAAAATTGTTTCTGAAGAGTGGTTTTACAATTTTTCCGACATCCCTGATGATCTTAGAAGGGTGAAATAGATTTTTGTTGACCAAAATGTATTGGAGGCCTAGCGAAAGAGATGCAATCCACGCATCAATGAAATGAGCGATTTTCTGTGAGTGATACCTCTGAATAACATTCTTCCTTATCTCATTCATAGATAAGAATCTCCAATGGAAACTGAACATTTAATAAATAATCAACTATCTGAATGAAAATGCAAATTTTCACTTTCAGATTTTTTCTCCCAATTATATAGGGTCTTTCTCAATATCTATCAGTTGTAGTTCAATGTCCAACGTGGCTTTAGCCGGGGAAGTAACTTCAATTTATCGTAGGTTTTTGCCATTTCCAGAGGAATCATGTATTGGTTTAATTTTCAATTGAGAATGTTTCTCTTTAGACACATCCTATTCTAGTGCATATAACGTAACCCTTGGGGTTCTACAGGGATCGACTCTGATGCCAATAATATTTCTCATTTACATTAATGACTGTCATTTATACGTTAGTATGAGTGCTATAACACTCTTTGCTGATGACATATCTATTACACCTGACGAACTGACAAAGAACATTAAAACTGTATACAATTAGGTTGAAGATTGGTGTAGCCTAAACAGATTGTGCTTGAATGAAGTTAAAACAGAAATTATTAATTTCCACATCATAGACCGTCAGATAGTGACAGATTTTGCTGCCCCATTTTTGCATACAAGCCTCGAAGAGGGTTGAAAAGTACATCGATGTTGAGTAAAATGAAGGAAAAAAAGTCCTTTTGAAGACATGCCGAATACATGCCAATTAGGACAACCAATGGATATCCTAGAAAATCTAACAAAATATATCCGAACCAGGACATCCCAAGGAAGTCCTCGCAGGGAGATATTCTGAGATTAACCAATTGGGACGTCCAATATTCATTCATGAGGGATGTTCCTGAATGTCTCGTACCAGGACAACCATGGGACGTCCTTTCGAAGACATGCCAGAATACTTACTAACAAGGACGTCCGATGGATGTCCTAGAAAACATTGCAAAATATATCCGACCCAGGACATCCCAAAGACGTCCGCGCAGAGACGTTTTATACGATGTACCGATTGGGACATCATTAGGACATCCATAGGAATTCCTTTGGGGAAATTCATGAAAATGCACTGAATAGGACGTCCCAAGGACGATGATTTTAAGTCCCGGACATTCGGACATGATTTATATAAAAAAGAACGTCCCTGGGACATAGTGTGCTATTAGGGTGTTGAATCTATATTATGCATTTGCATAAAGCCACATTTCATACAATACAATGACCTGGAGTTTTGACACCGATTGGGTTCGAGTATATATTGGACAAAAAAGGAAAATACCTTTAGCATTTAATCTAAGCTTTAGAGAGGGTTGCAGGGAAACCTTTAAAATTAATAAAATATGGCTTGATGGAAGGCAATCGGTCCATAACCACTTCGCTGATTTCGACTTACTATGTCGGAATTCCAACATTTTCGTCTTCAAAAAATTGGTTCTCAGTTCAGTTTTCAGTTTGGTGCTCTCTTTCATCTAGACGTGTGGATAGGGAGGGGGCAATATCATTATAATTTATAATGAGTAGGTATACTTTACATAATCATTATATCTGGTAAGTATATTTACTTCTATTGACGAAGTCGATGAAGTTGTGTGTAACAAACTTAGAGCCCAAGTAAGCTGGGCATCGGTTTCTTTTCATCCAGAACCATAAACATTCTGTCTACCTTCGTTTTTTGCTCTTTTATGCTTACTGATAATGATTCACTCAAATCTTGAATGTCGTCGATCTTTTTTTTGTAAGTTCTTCACGCCTTCTGGCTCCGCAAAAATCAACTTTTATTAAATACATCTGTTAAGAATCTATTTCATCTCTGTTCAAAATCTGTTACGTTTTTGGGATATATACAGGGTGTCCCAAAACTCAACGTCATCCTTTGGAGGGCTCCTAGTCCAGCTCATGACTGACCAGAATATCACAATATGACCTAAGTAAAATATTGATGGTTTTAGAAATATTGACAGTTTTAATAATTTCGTGAAAATCTAAATCTTTGATTAGTATTTCGAGTGCCACAGGTACAAAACTTCATAGTTTAAGTTTATAATTTTTGTTTTGCAACCCTGAATAAACCTTCTATTGATTAAAATCCAAAATAAAAATATTGATGCAATAATACCTTTGAAGAAAAAAACATATTTGCATGATTCACGAGTTAATTTATTTTATAAGCTTACTTAGACTCTTCATACTGTAAACAAAATCATCACGCGAGCCTGGCAAGTTATTTCAAAAAGTTGCTCATTCGGTGTAGTTTTTGACTATCTTCCACTTGAGGAAAAAAGATATTCCTAGTTTACTGCAATAGGAGGGAAATTATTTCAATAATTAGGAATTCGAAAGAAAACACTTGGTAAATTGAAGTGACAGGTATTTATTGACAACTAAACAAAAGACAAAGGAAAAATTAGAGAATGTGTAAAAACTGCCTGTGGTCGAATACAAGCGTGCCATTTAAAAAAAAAAAAACTTTTTATTCGTCGTGTACTTCCTTCGGTACTTATTTGGACAGCTGCTTCGTTAATACGACGTTTCAATTCATGTTCATCATTTACTGGGTGTGTATCTAGCGGGGTTAAATGTGGAGACTGAGGAGGCCACAAAATGAGACAAGACGGCCGATCCATCTTTGTGGATAAGTTTGATTGAAATAAATTCTCACTTCGTTTTCTAAAAAATTGCGAAAAATTTCCCCGTTTAGAATGTTAGGTAATTCAAAAGGGCCAATTACTGTACCGTTCCAGATGCCGGTCCATAAATAAATAAAAAGATCGTTTTCAAAAAGATGACAAGCAGGCAGTTTGTACACATTCTCTAATTTTTCTTTGTCTTTTCTTTAGTTGTCAATAAACACCTGTCACTTCAATTTACCAAGTGTTTTCATTCGAATTCCTAATTATTGAAATAGTTTCACAATGAACTCCTATTGCAGTAAACTAGGAATATCTTTTTTCCTCAAGTGGAAGATAGTGATATCATGTCAAAAACTGCCTGCCACCAAGTCGAATGCAAGCGTGTCACCTTTTTAAAAACGATAGTTTTATTTATTTATGGACCGGCATCTGGAACGGTACAATAATTGGCCCTTTTGAATTACCTAACATTCTAAACGGGAAAATTTATCGCCATTTTTTAGAAAACGAAGTGCATAGTCTTTTGGAAGATGTACCTTTGGCAATATGCAGGACAATGTGGTTCCCAAATGACGGTTGTCCAGCTCATTACGCACAACCAGTGAGAAATTATTTCAATCAAACTTATCCACAGAGATGGATCGTCCGTCTTGGTCTCATTTTGTGGTCTCCTCAGTCTCCAGATTTAAACCAGCTAGATGCACACCCAGTAAATAATGAACATGAATTGAAACGTCGTATTAATGGAGGAGCTGTCCAAATAAGTGCCGAAAGAAGTACCTACCTACACAACGAATAAAAAATTTTTTTTTTTAAAGATGGCAAGCATACATTCGACTTGGTGGCAGACAGTTTGTACACATTCTCTAATTTTTCTTTGTCTTTTGTTCAGTTGTCAATAAATACCTGTCACTTCAATTTACCAAGTGTTTTCATTCGAATTTTATTGAAATAATTTCACAATGAGCTCATTGCAGTAAACTAGGAATATATTTTTCCCTCAAGTGGAAGATAGTGAATGTTGTATCATTGTTTATATAGAAGTAAGATAGTTATCCAACCTTATGGGATTTATATTGGATTCAAATGGATGCGACATGTAGATGACAGTGATCTCGCATCCAAGTCATGTCGTAACTTCAGTGATCTGGCCTCCAAGTCATGTCGTAACTTGATTGAAACAATGGGACAGCATTAAAATCAGGGTTTTTTGAAGAAACCTGCATTAAAATGACGTAAAATATTCATGTTTGTAACTAATCACGCTAGGTGACACTCGGATCCAATACCTTTTCCACAGGCATTGACTATCTTATTTCTATTTAAACAATGGTTGTATCATGTCTAAAACTACACTGAATGAGCAACTTTTTGAAATAACTTGCCAGGGTCTCGTGGTGATTTTGTTTACAGTATGAAGAGTCTAAGTAAGCTAATAAAATAAATTAACTCGTGAATCGTGCAAATATATTTTTTTTCTCCAAAGGTTTTGCATCAAATATTGAAATATTATATTTGTATGTTGGATTTTAATCGATAGGAGGGTTATTCAGGGTTGCATAACAAAAATTTGAATCTGAAACTATGAAGTTTTGTAGCTGTGGCACTCGAAATACTGATCAAAAGTTTCGATTTTCAAGAAATTCATAAAAGTGCCAATATCCCCAGAACTAATATTTTACTAAGGTCATATTGTGATATTCTGGTCAGTCATGAGTTGGACTAGGAGCCCTCCGAAGGATGACGTTGAGTTTTGGGACACCCTGTATACGCTTATAAAAAAAATGCAATTAGTTTAGGGAACTTACTAATATCTATGTTATGATTGATACCGAAACCTGGTGGAAAAGTAGGACAGGA
Source organism: Chrysolina oricalcia (assembly GCA_944452925.2). Taxonomy (NCBI): domain Eukaryota; kingdom Metazoa; phylum Arthropoda; class Insecta; order Coleoptera; family Chrysomelidae; genus Chrysolina; species Chrysolina oricalcia. Next base: position 47,545,859 of record OX101822.2, read on the forward strand.
CTAGACAAAGTTCCTTAGGCCAATTAGTTATTTATACTCAAGACTTACGACTCTTACGAGAAGCTAGTGGATATAGGCATTAGGGTCAGCGTGCTGGTGGAGAGACCACTGCACCGTGAACAATAGGACTACAGGACTGGCTGTTCAACAGTGACAGCACTTCACCAATCAGTAACGATGGTGGAAAATACGCTTGAAAATAACGAGGTACTGTTAGCGGCCTTTCTAGACATAGAGGGGGCTTTCGACAATACCTCTATAAACTTAATCACCAGAGCTCTTAGACACAGATACACAGAGGAATCATGTGTGCACTGGATGAGATCAATGCTAAAAGGAATCGATTGATACACATTACTGTATTGAAGGAGACCACAGTAGCCAGGGCGACTAGAGGATTTCCACAAGGTGGAGTACTATGCCCGTTTCTGTGGAATCTGATCGCGGACTCGCTGCTGGAAACTCTTAACGTCCCACGACATCGAGCCCTTGGATATGCTGACGACATGGTAGTCTTAACACAAGGGAAATTTAACACAACGGTTAGAGATCGCATGCAGGAGGCTCTTAAGATGGTCACGAGATGGACGGATTTGGAGGGGCTGAAAGTCAACCCTAACAAGGCATAACCATACAGGCACCCAGGTAGCACAGGTTAGTGAAATGACGTCATGATGACGTCTTATTAAAGTCCCTGTTGGCCCGTGACGTCCTCGACCAAAATGAGACCTCAAAATGACGTCTTATTGACGTATTTCCTGGAGGTCATAATGACGTACCTGCGAAGTCAACTATTTGTTATTCGAAAATGGTCGACATGAAGAGTCTGTTACTGAGAATTATTCCAGAATACGTGATTACAGAAATCTGGACTTATCCTGTTAGCCATACGCCAAAAATGACTTAGAGCCGGTTGTATGAAGCGTTCTGTTACATTGCGTCTGCTTCACGACTGAAATTTGGTTAAATGGTTGTTATATTGTAAAATTTTGTATGGTTACTCTGTTTACGTAAGATTATTCAGGTTGGGTTGGCTAGTAATTGACGCATTTTCAACTCAGTTTGCATTTTCAACTCTGTCTTGTCATTTTAAACTTCCCGCTATTACAGTGACCAATCGCTGAGTTGCTGTAGTCGGAACGTAGACGCTTGTGTTGCTTGTTGAAAACACTCGGGCAGATAGGCGTAGTAGAGGACAGCGTTGCAAATGATATCCATTTGTTCCCACGAACATTTTATTTTTGTTTTATCACTAGATGGTAGTCATGTATATTTTGTTTAATTCTGTCAATTAAATTATCATTACAAAAACGTTGTAACAAAGGGTCAAGTCTGAAAAAGTTATTGATAATCTTAAAATAATTTGGTGGAATAAAATAATGGTTTCTTTGACCTGGCAACTCTGTCGCGGCAGCGTGGGTTGTCGGTCGGACTTGGCTGGATTCGGTCGTCAGCGGTACGGTACGGGTTGCTGCTTTTGGATAATGTTTAACCTCGTCGAATGACATTTCCTTTAGCATAAAGCTAAAATCTTTTTTCTGGTTTGCTGCTGTGTGGGTTTGTTTGGTGATTATTTTTTCACAAAAATAAACTATTTTCTAAGATCTATCATCTTTCATGCACTGTTGATTGATAATATTGAATGTAAGTTCACTATAACATCCTGTAATATGTTTTATATTTGAAATTTATCAAATGTAATATTGTGATTCAGTTTATTTTATTTTTCTTCCCCAAAACTATCGATTTTCACATGAAAACTAGGGACTGTGGAAGACGTATTAGTCATTTGACTGACGTCTATTAATGGTCTTATATGTCTTCTAAATGACGTCATTTAGTCTTCTTTTCAGATGTCAGAATGACGTCCTGCTGATGACGTCCTATGGCTGTGACATTTTGACGTCTTTTCAGAGTCTCTGAGACGTCACTCTCTGACGTCAGTTGGTCAATCATTTGACCAAATCAGGGCGTCATTTTGACGTCACCGTCCTACCTGGGCATTTACCCGAAGACAAGAAACAGAGGGTCTAGGACCTAAACTAATTCGAGGGGGGGCGTACATATAAGAGGGAAGTCAAATGTCTTGAAGTAATTCTTGACTCCTAACTGACCTGGAGCCAGCATCTAGAAAAAACAACCAAAAAAGCAGCGACCTCTCTCCCAGATAACATCGATCTGCTTGAAAATTAACGGCCGACTATGTGAAATAACCGCACTCGGAAGAATTAAGTGCTTCAGGAGTACTTCAGAAGTGACTTTTATAAACCACTATCCAATTTAGTTTTTGTAGTTTGCGGTTATATACTTGTCAAGCGCTTTCATAATTTATTTCTCATGTATACATTTGAGAGTACCAATCCGTTGCTGCTCCATCTTTGGAGACTTCCAATGTTCTGTGTCGTGTATTCCGCAGGTGGCCTTATTGGATAATTTGTTGTTTGATATGTTTGAGTCGCTGCGATGCTGTGTGTTTTCCATTTTCTTTTATGTTTATTTGTGCGGTTTATCCTTTCAAATTTTCATTTTCTTTTTTTTGTATCACAAAGCTGAATAAGACTGGTATAACTGTGTTATTTTGTGAAAAATCATTTATCAGAATTATTAGATTTTAAGATACATTTGTGCAATATATCCTTAAGTGAATTTTTAATAGTACTACTCTGTTGTTGTAAAGTATATAGTATTATTATTGTTGTTTTACTACTTTTCTGAGACCAGCACGTGCTGTGCTGCTTTGGAATAACCTTTTTTTTGGATAGTGCTGCTATCACAAATTTTAATTAATTAATATTGTGATATACATGTTACTCTTGTAGCATTATTTGAATAAAGTTCTTGAAAAAAAACAACTTTTGTTTTCAAAAATTTGGCGAGTAAAACAATTGGTATAGTGAGTTAGGTAGGTATATCAGATATAATTCCTAATATATCAAATATGGTCTAAACTAAAGTTCTACAAATCAAGAAAACATACTACATAGTTGAAATAAGGAATTGTCGGACTGACCGCACATTAATGAAAACATGAGTAACGTGTCGTAAGTTGGCATTTATTGGAAATTATGAGTAATGAACACAATACATATTTATCTATGGGTTCTGAAGTAAACATCTTATTTCACTGTCCAATTTCTTAATTTGTGGCACAAGCTACCTATATTGTATGAAGAAGTATGCAAATGCTAAAAACTCAATCTGGACAACTGGAAGTTCGACTCCATGGTAAGATATTATCATTTTTTCTTACAATCTACGAATTTGTTACCAAATCATTTTTAGTATTATTCATTTCAGTGTAACTTTGACACTACAAGGAGGATTTTCAACCGAATACAAATGACTTCGCTGTCAGTTATAATTGGACAGGAAATAATAAAAATAACCTCAGTTAGCTATTCTGTAGTCGCATAGTTCAAAATAATTTAGCTGTTTATTTAATGAACAATATGAAACTGAAATCATTTCTTAATTTTATTATTCAACATTTTTGTTGTGGAAATGAGTGATGACTATTTTGGTTTTAATTTTAGTGAGAAAAAACCCATTATCTGAAAATATCACTCAACAACAGATGGAAGACACTACCAAATTATTTTTCAGATAGAGACGGAGGAAGGGTTAGAACAAAGTTTTTGGATTTTTTTTAATTTGTTGTAGTTAGTTTTATTCTGATGTCCTTGCATTCCGTCCAAATGCCACAGAACATTTTTTAGGACAACTTAGAAGTGGTTCATTGTGAATTTAAAAAATTCACGTTTTGTGAAATTATGTTAAGTTTAAGTGCTTTATGCTTTAATAAATATAAGTACGATATGTTAATTTCAGTTTTTTTAAATAATACTGTATTTTTGTTAGGAGTCCTCCAGAATGGATTTTAGGAAAAATAAACTAATACACATCAAAAATTATAAACAGGGAGACACACTTTCTGATATATTCAAGCTTGATTCCATTTGAACATCATTAGTATGTCGAAATGTGCCCTCTGGTGTATAATTTTTGACTTCAATTTTTATTTCTCCAGAAAAGTAATAATTATTCTGAAATCTGTAAAATAATATGCTTCAGAATTGCAATTTGAATTACAGTCAAATGATGAAATATTAATGATTTGAAACATAGTTGACCTGCGTCAATCATGCACTGATATTTGTTGTCGTTGAAGCACTTCTGAGGTACTTTGAATTGCCGGTACAATATATTACGGGCGGCTAGCGGCCGCCTGTACACCGAAATGCCGGATAAGCGGTATTTCAAGTGCCTGACCAGGACATATGAAATGCCAGGGAACGATTGCGTTAAAAACGCCGGGCCAACCTTCAATGTTATCTGGGCTGCTGATGGCCAAACGATATTTTGGAAGAAAATGGCATGCCTTCCATTACATATGCCTCTTTGGTGTGGTGTCTCAAGACATAACATAACAAGACTAGGTGCAAAGAATTGCCTGTCTTGGAATCACAGGGGCAATTAAATTAACACCAACTGCAGCCAAGGATACACTCCTAGCACTGCCTCCTCACCATCTAGTGGTGCAGGGGGAGGCAAGGTTTGGTCAAGGAGACTTAAATTTAACAAGGAGTGTTTTATTCCCATAAAACAATACTAGTAGAAAGAGATGAAAGAACATTTGTGACGAAATGTGACGTAGTAGGACGTGTCATGGCCGCCGTTCTCTATAGACGGTGACGGACTAGCTCTTGGTATATGAGAGTTAATGCTGACAGTTTTGTTGCTTGGTTCGAGTTCGACTCTGTACTCATATCCAAGTACGTCACTATGACGCGTTGATGCTACAAGATTCTGATTGGCTAGAGCTTATTAAACCCTCCTTGTTAAATTTTAGTCTCCTTGAGGTTTGGTGCCTTCAGACTGCTGTACACACCCAACTTGAACGTTGGAACGGGACACTTGAGCATCGTTAGAATTGTGATCAGGAATGTGCTGGGAACGTGAACGGTCCACATTCCGAAGCGGAAACTGCTTTAAAAACCGATTCAGGGTGCTGATACCAGACAGAACTGAGTGGGACGGCTCACAGCTCAAGGACACTCTACAGGGGATTATCTGGTACAATGAGATAGATCCAAGACTGGTAATGGAGCGGGGGCTCAGGAGTGTTCTCCAGGAATCCGAATACTAAAGTCAAGCGGCACTTAAGGCCTTGTGCAACAAGGGAGTGACGTATGGGACAGCAGAGAAGAACTGAGAGTGCCGGCAGACCGGGATCACGTCAAACTGATACGGTCCCAAGACACCGGGGAGTTGCAGACAATGAAAAATCAGACGAACTCGCGAGAAAAGGTTCGGAAAATCCACCAAACCAAGGGCAGACACTAGGGGTACCAAAGTTACAGTAAGAGACTTGATTGGGACAGTCACAAAAATTACCGGGAAAGCATCCCAGGAAACAAACACGGGAAAGAATACATTAAAGGACCGTGCCATAAAAGAACGGTGGACCTGTTAGCTATGAACAGGAGCCAGTTGAGAACCGTTACGGGACTCCTGACTGGTCATGCACTAGTGAAGGAGCACCTCAACAAAATGGGGCTGTTCAACGGATACCTGACCTGCAGACTATGCGGTAAGGATCCAGAAACAGTGACACATATTTATACTAAACTATTGCGATACACTAGATAACAAAAGTCAGACAATTTTTGGGCAGCCTTCTGGCGATCCAGAACTATAGGTCACACCCAGTAAAGAACTTGTACAAACTCGTGATACAATGGGCCAATAGGCCTAAGAGTCACCAGGGGCAACAACCTGACTGGCCTACAGAAAGCTGGAGGTTTTAGTGAGTAGCCCCGAAGTATCAGAGAATCAGAGGAGTCTCACAGTAGACCTCGGGTTTTGTGACTCATTACGTCTCTATAAAAGATTTCCTCCACATCAGGAAAAATATAAAATATTCCAAGTTATTTACATGGACATATGACCCAAGTAGCATTTTGGCGGCAATAACCACAAAATACACCAAAATTAACGTTGTACTTGGTGTAGAAATTAGTCATTTTTGAAACGATGCTCTCTAAACCAACAGACAACGTTGTCTTAACGTTGAGCATGACATCTTTACAACTAACCTTTTTCCAAATATTTACTACAGAGGACGTTCCGGCGATATTTAGATAATAATAATTTACTCAATTTATTAGTTTTTTTATTCTAGTGACAAGGAAATACTACTGGCTGAATTGCTTGATAAAAGAGGATATAGTAAAAGAAGAAAAACTGGAATTATCTTAACCTAACTTTTGAATTGGAAAGGAAAAGAACATTCTCATACACTGTCCACCTATTACAGGCAAAAGAAAATTACGTGGTGAAGAAACTTCACAGACATAAGCCCTCATGAACACAGACAGTTTGGAGAGCTGAAGTTTAAAGCTTAAGTTTATTTTTTTCGTTAGTTGTACTTGGTTCAGTTTTTGGTCGGATAAGCAACTTCAGTCGCGCTCCGGGTATAAAGTTAGTTGCCTGACAGACTAACGTTGAAAATTTGTATATTTTCAGTTATCTGATATCCAAAGTCGCGTTGACGACTTTTATACTCCTACGCCATGTTGGAAGTGTAATTATATTTGGAAACATGGCCGGTCATTCAAATTTTGGACGTAAACAAACATAAACGAAGGATTATGAAGCCTTATTTTAATTTTCTAGAAATAATTCATGTGTATTCCATTTAATTCAAGATTCAATCAATATCTAGATTAAATATTGTTCATCGAAATTGTTATTTTTCGGGTATCTTGAGCATAAAAATATAACGGTAGAAGTAACCAGAAAGTTTTTTTAAGTGTTCATTTTGGCCATCAGTAATTATTTGGTTGATAATTAACTATGTTTTAACACCATGAAAAGAAAATTATCATCTCTGCGCGAGAGGGCGCTGGAGTATAGTTGTTTTTAAGTAAACCCAGCAACGTTTAGAAAACGACCATCAGCTAACTACAGTTGGAGCTGAAACGTTTTAAAAACCCAAAAATGATTGACCAAATTGGTGCAAAACAGGGTTGTGACAACGTTGTGTTGAGGTCGGCAACGCAACTGTTTGGTTGCGAAACTTTTTTAAACACGTCGCCGCAACGTTGAATTGCTACTTGGGGAATTAAATTTCGAAGAACATTTAACGCATTTGAGTAAAAAAGTCTCCAGTGGATTGTACGCAATGAGAGTGATATCTATCAATTGAGGGGGTATACTGCTAGAATGGCTTACTATGCATTAATCGAATCACATACTTGCTATAGAATAGCTTCCTGGGGATATTGTAACTTACAATTACATAATACGATATTTGCTCACCAGAAGCAATCATTGAAATATATTACAAAGTCTAAACAGGGAGACCACTGTAAGTCTCTATTCATCTGCCACAAAATATAAACTGTCACCTGTTTATACATAATGAAAACTGTATGCCTAATTCACAAAAATAAAACTAGCATGTACACTCCCAGAACAAATTGTCGCAGTGCCAGACAGGAAAATAAATACATGGCTACATTTACCTATTCCAAAATTTGCTGTGACTAATCATTCTCTGATTTTAGAAATGTTAGATTCTACTGTGATAACCTGTAAATTTTAAACAGTAGTCATTTAAATGTCTGCCCTTTTTAGGTTTTGTTCGTGAAATTTTGTTTTTTTGAATATCTTTATTTTTTACCCATTAAGCACAATCTTGACTTTTATTACAAATCCACACTCATAAGGAAAAAAAAGCACATTATAATTATTGCATTTATTTTAACTAATAATGTTAGCACAAAGATAAATAAATATAGAAATAAAGAATTTAAAAAAAAGTTTCATATTTACAAAAAAATAACCGCTGTAAACTGACTTTTATGTCCTTTCTTTACATATTCCCTACAATTAAAACGTTCCTGATATACAATTATGAGCACTGTTGATACCACATAAATTTAATTACCTTACATATCACAATAAAAATATAAAACTTTAAACTGGTTTCAAACACAATTTGTATTAAATAAAATTAAAATTAAACGCGATACGACAAAAAGATTAAAAATATAAAGTTTTGCTAAAAAAGTTGATGTTTTAGAAACTGTTCGATCACAATATCGCTTATTTTCAGTTTTGTATTCAATGCTTGCAAACAATTATGATTATATACATATGTATTAATTTTAAATGTATTTACATTAACAAACTTCCACTTCAAACAATTTATATACATAATATACAAACGCTCATTAAAACTAAAAAAATCGAATTGCTACTATTTGTCACGGGGACCTGAAACAAAAAAAAAACATTTTAGAGAAAAGCTTTTATTTAAATGCTCTAAAAAGAAGAAAATAAATTTTAAAGTGAATACAACCCATCATTTTGGTACATTATAAAATTTTAAATAATAACAAATTTTATTTTCCTTTCAGACAAATACAAAGGACCCCGCACTTTCTAAAGGTAAACTGGTTCTCGGTGAAATTGTCTGAATTTTTAGTATATTGTAGTATTCGAGGTAGTGATTGATTGCAGAATCGCAAAGTTCGTTTATGGATAGATTTTGAAATACAGGGCGTTCAAGTTAAAAATCAGTCATTTTAATTTAATTATTTTCTCGAGTTGAAAGTACCAACTGCATTTTTTTTCGTTTTTATCATCAACGTACCTTCATATTACTAAATATCATTCAGATGGTGCATATTATATCATTATGTACAGAGTGAAAAATAAAAACATTTTAGTAATGTCTGAAAATTCGATGTAATAATAAAATATTGATAAAATTATTGGCATGCAATATACTATTCTTATTCCATCATTAATCACAATTCATACATTTCGTACAGGTTGATTTGAAAGATTGGTGAAATATATGGCCGGTTCTTAAATATATATACATATTTCTTCAATTTATATTTTAATTCTGATAGAAAGCCCATTAGCGGCGAATTCGGAGTAATGAAATATCAGCAGTTTATTTCATTCAAAGTTTTTGCAACGGATGCATGTATTAAACGTGAACGATATATTGTCATAGAAAAAGTATAGTATGCAACTCGCAACATAATGGGCATCATTTTGTGCTCATTGCATAATATACTGTTAATAAAAAAGGGAAACAATCTTTTAAAATCGCATAAGCTTCAATTTTGGTTCTGACTAAAATAAAATACATTTATTTTCCTTTAGAATTTATAAAAGTATGCGAAAAGTGAAGAGGTTCAGGATTGGTCAGTACACTACATATACAGTGACCACCAAAAAGTATGTACCATATGGGAAAAAAGTTTATTGTCAGAGTATTGGAAAAACATTTTTGGGGAAAAGTTTGTGTATGTCTGATAATCTTAAAATCGATTTTTACAAATGTCACGTGACCACTAGTATGGCGGCAAATTGAAAAAAAAAAAATACAACACTTTTGACGTGGGTATTAGCATTCTAGAGTAAGTATATAATATAATATATTTCTATGTTTGATTTACCCACTATGGTCGTTAGGACAATGGAATTATACTTACGTTATCTTTCCTTAACTCTTACCCTTTTTGGAAAATAATTAGTTATTTTCTTGCGTAAGTTAAATATATTCTACAGCAGTGAAAATATAAAAACAGCCACGATACTCTTACGTCCTTGTGATGCAGAGTAAAGCAATGCCCGGCTTCTTCCCGTTTTAGATATTCTGGAGTAGAATTTTATACAGAGGGCTTATGAGTGCATATTTGCCTGACTAGTATTATCATCCCCACAACTACCATTACTACTAGTATATCTGTATCTTGAAGTTGCAATCCTTTCATATTCTTTAAAGGAAAAGACTGTCCACAAAACTAATAAACAGCAGCTTACTAGAATTCTAAAGGTAGAACGTGAGTTATTATAGATTCCCGAGGAAATAGACTTGAAATTTTCCCAGCTGCCAACTCTCGAAATTGGAAAATCATTTGATAGAAGTTACCCTCATCCGACAAAAGTAACTTTCCAAAACTTTTCTATACCAAATCAAAAAACATTTATTTATTAAATTTACAATAAAATAATATGAAACACACAACATCTAAATACAGGGTGGGGCACCGAAAACGAAACAGATCGAATATCTTCAAAACGCATGTGTTGTGAATAAAATGCAGAAACACGTCGATTTTTAATCCAAGGGGGGCATGTTCCTACCATTACCTCAACTGTCAACTGTCATACCCACCCCCCACCCCATGGGCACTATCACCCATATAATTCATTTCATAAGGAATTCAGCCATGTCAATTTTTGCCACCAAACTTTTTATTTTGGCGCCCTCTTGCGGGAAAAACTACTGTTCAGTATTCCAAATTATGATACTGCATTTGCAAGCTATTTTGACATAAATTCGGTGACAATGCATTATGGAATTTTTGTAAGAGAAAACACAAAATGGCGGCTCCAAAATGGCGGACATGATTTGCAATTATGGTCCGATTTGAGTCAAAATTGATATGTGGTGGTTTTCAAGGTCGGAAATTATGATTTGTTTGTCAATGCAAAAAACAAATTGGTGGCTCCAATACGGCGGACGAAATTTGTAATTCTGGTCTGATTCGAATCAAAATTAGTATGTGGGGATTTTCAGGGTAAAAGATTATGATGTTTTTGTCAATGCAAAAAAACCAAGATGGTGGACGAAATTTGTAATTGTGGTTCGATTCAATTCAAAATTGGCATTCGAGTGTTTTGCAAGTTTTCAGTAGGTATGACTTAAATGAATTAATTAAATTGTTGAAAAAAAAAACTTTTAAACAAATGCACTAAAAAGGAAATACTATTTTTTTGCAGATGTGAGACGTATGCGTAACAGAATCAAAATTTTAACTCGCAAAAATATCTATTTTGTACTCGAGGCAAGCTTTCGAATCTGTTACGCACAGAATAACCTACGTCACACATCTAAAAAAAATATTATTTCCTTCTCTCTTTTTAGTTTACATGCCATAATTTCCTTTTAGCGCATTTGTATAAAAGCAATTTTTATCAATTTAATTAATTCATTTTATCCATACTGAAAACCCCCATATGCCAATTTTGACTCGAATCGAACGACAATTACAAAATTCGCCTGCCGTCTTGTTATTTGAATCGACAAAAAAATCATAATTTCCAACCCTGAAAATCCCCACATACTAATTTTGATTCGAATTGGTCCAGAATTACAAATTTCGTCAGCCATCTTGGACCACCATCTTGGTTTTTTGCATTGATAAACAAATCATAATTTCCGACCTTGCCAACCACCACATATCAATTTTGAATCGAATCGGACCATAATTGCATGTCATGTCAGCCATTTTGAAGCCGACATTTTGTTTTTCTCTTAGAAATATTCCATAATACATTGTCACCGAATTCATGTCAAAATAGCTTGCAAATGCAGTATCATAATTTGGAATACGGAACTGTTGTTTTTCCCTCAAGAGGGCGCCAATATAAAAAGTTAGGTGGCAAAAATTGACATGGCTAAATTCCTTATGAAATTTACTTTTCAATGATATGTCACACTTACTACTTTCCCTATTCAAATTGTTTGGGTGATGGTGCCCAAAGGGTGGGGGGAGAGGTATGACAGTTGAGATTATGATTGGATTAAAACTCGACGTGTTTTTGCATTTTATTCACAACACATGCGTTTTGAAGATATTCGGTGTTTTGTTTTCGGTGCCCCACCCTGTATATAAAATAACAATAAAACTATCACTAAGCCACAGAGGGTTTATAGACTACAAGCCCATATAACAATTTGGGGAAGTCATTTGACCCAGGATGAAACATATTCAGAACGATGCTGCTGTATGGAAAAATAACCTTAGGCACTATGCCGTCAATTCTTGGTGGTGCAAATGACTAATAATAATAATTTTTCATCTGAAGATGTGCTCTTCCGACAAAATATTCTTGTACGGCATTCCTCACGTTGGTAGATTATGAGGTAATAATCTCCTAGAACCTGCTGCCGAACAAAAATAATGGGACCGGAATCCAGGATTTTTTTTAATTTTCGGAAACTGACATTTTTTTCAGGTCCCATTATTTTTGTACGGGAATAGGTTTTAGGAAATTATTATTTCATAATTTACCAACTTGAGGAATGTCGTACAAGAATATTTTGTCGGAAAAGCACATCTTCGGATGAAACATGATTATTATTACAGTCATTTGCACCACCAAGAATTGACGGCATAGTGCCTAAAGTTATTTTTTCATATAGCAGCATCGTTCTGAATATGTTTCATCCTGGGTCAAATGACCTCCCCAAATGGACGATTCCAGTACCCCTGTTCAGTGTTGCCACAAATGATTTTCTGGTGGAAACCTCTGACATGTTTTAGACCTTTTCTGATATGGATCAGGGTTGAAACGGATACTCTGAAAGAGATGATGAAAATCAGGGATAAAGCTCTAGTCAAATATAAAAAACTGAAAACTGAGACATCATGGATTTTCTATAAGGAAATGAGAAATCATGTGAACATGGCTGTTAAATCTGAGAAGCGTGCTTATTTAAAATTTAAATCAAAATCCAATCCCAAGGAATTCTGGAAAGCGTTAGACTATTTAAATATTAATAAAAAATCTCAAGAATCCCTCAACTTTTTTCAAGATCCTGACAAATTTAATGACTTTTTTGTTGACAATATTCCCTCTGCGAATCAACCGTTACAAATGAAAAGGCTCATTGATAAGTACAGACAACTGAACAATGGAAACAAATTCAATTTCACTCCTGTTTCTATCGAAGACGTTGAAAGTATTGTAAGCTCTATCAAAAGTAATGCTCGGGGAGTGGATGGTATAAATCTGAAAATGCTCTCGCTCGTGCTACCCGACTTGATTAATGTTCTTACATATATCATTAATAGTTGCTTAGCACAGGGTAAATTTCCGAAAATTTGGAAAAAATCGTATATTTTTGCAAAAATTAAAAATCCAACTGAATTGCTACACTTCATGCCAATTAGTATACTACCAACGATATCTAAAATTTTGGAGAAAATTGTTTCGATACAACTCAAAAAATTTCTGGAAGTTAATAACGTTTTACCTGTAATACAATCTGGCTTTCGTGCCGATTATAGTACATTTACAGCACTGGCTCATGTTACCGATGATATTTTTAGGGGGTTTGATCAGAAATTAAGTACCATCTTAGTACTATTAGACTTTAGCAAGGCCTTTGATACGCTCAATCACGAATTAATGTGTTTGAAAATGACATTGCACTGACGTTTTTCGTGATTACTTATTCAACCGTAGCCAGCAGACTTACATTAACGGACATATCTCCAATAGTAGGATGTTAACCCGAGGTGTGCCACAGGGAAGTATCTTGGGGACCTTACGTTCGATCCTCATCAATTGAATATTGCATGTGAAAAAATTACGTCTGACCTCCACTACCTGTCCGATCTCTCTCAAGCCCACTATCTTATGCTAAACGAATCCAAAACGGAAATGATCGTTTTTGGGTTCAGGAGTTCGGAAATCTCCGAAAGTCCTGATTTGAATATCACCCTTAACAATGCCACTCTCAAGGTATCGAAACATTGTAAAAACTTAGGTGTTCACATTGATGCGGATTTAACGTTTGGTAAACATGTGAGCGAACTCCTAAGAAAATCTTATGCAAAACTCAAAATGTTGTATATGCACAAGGATATTTTGGATACAACATTAAAACTGAACTTATGTGATTCCCTGATTTTGTCTTCTCTGTCGTATTGCGACATTGTTTACTGGCCAGCCCTTACCAAACGTGATCAAGAGAGCCTTCAGAGAGTCCAAAATTGGTGTATCAGATTTAGCTACAACCTAAGAAAATATGACCACATCAGCAATTCATATGTGCGATCCAAATGGCTGAAATTGAATGAGCGATTTAAACTCCACTTGTCTTGTTTGATATATAAAATCAACAAAAGTAAATCCCTAGATACTTATTTACGAAGCTAGTGAAAGGGTCGGATATTCACGATCGCTCGGACTTCCTGTCTGTACACTGTACCCGCACACAAAACTGCAAAACTGCAATATTCCAAAGATCATTTTCCTACAACGCTATTAAAATATTTAATCTTCTTCCCTTTGATATGAAGCTATCGTCCTCTGTCAGTTCCTTCAGAAAACATGTCAAAGCTCACCTCTACAATTAAGTTCGATCTTCTCAAGCCATTGTTAATGTTATTATCTTTCACGGTATTAATTTTTCCTTTCTTTGTAAATTATTATCATTGTGTTTGAAATTGCTGCTAAATTGGGGGGGTTATGTGGAAGAGCAGCTATGCTGAACATCGCCTCCCCAAATGATTCAGTGTTTATGTAATATTAATTTGAAGAAAAAATAAAGGATATTATTAATTGTCAATTATAAAGAATCACGAGTGTTCCCGGATACATGTATCGAAGTAACATTGATGAAATAGACAAAATTAAAATATCCTAGGGAATTTTATCTGTCATATTGAAAAACGTACTAGCGTGAAATTCCCTAGAATATTTTATTTTTGACAATATCATCATTGGTACTTTGATTCGCATATCCGGGAACATCTAGGAATCCTTATAATTAAAAATTGTATCCATTCCAACCCTGAACCATGTCAGAAAAGGCCTGGAAAATGTCAGAGGTTTCCACCAGAAAATCATTTGTGGCAACACTGAACGGGGGTACTGGAATCGTCCATTGTTATATGGGCTTGTAGTCTATTAGGAGGGAATGATATTGCATTTTTTTCGTCCTGCCCTTTTGGAAAAACCAAGCACACATCCGCCCTAGCGCGGACCCTACGATGTTGCTTAGGCGTTAGATGCTGCAAGTTCAAGCCTACGGGTGTTTGACTCTCCCTACCTCCTCAAAGTTATTTAGGGGATCTTACGTGCTTATATGTAAGGCATCAGGCTATCAGTACAGTAACTTTCATCAATGAGTTTTCCAACAACGCCCGGAAAAACAACGAAAAAAACGGGTTTGAGCATTCATTG
The DNA here is from genome assembly GCA_944452925.2 of Chrysolina oricalcia. Lineage (NCBI taxonomy): Eukaryota > Metazoa > Arthropoda > Insecta > Coleoptera > Chrysomelidae > Chrysolina > Chrysolina oricalcia. The sequence goes on from OX101822.2 coordinate 47,560,865, forward strand.
GTTTATAAGTGTCGGTTCACTTCTCTTCTGGATTTTCCTGGTAAATATCCAATTCTTGGTAAATGAACCCCCCATGCTTTTTTGGCCTTTTATGGTGGGCTCTGACTGTTATATCCCTAGTCAACGTACTTCCAATGATAAAGTGTCTGTATAATTTATCAGCCATGAATCCTCCAGAGAGTTCATCGCATTTGCGCTTCCTTCTCTTGGTGAATATCAGAACTCTGTTTTGGCTGGATTAAACACTATTTTATTACACGCCATGTTGTAAAATTGTTATTTCCGTCAACCGATTGCACCCCTACGCGCAAGTCTCTTCGAGAGACTTGTGTGAGCTAGGGAACTCGCAGCCCTTACCTTTTAACATGTGATGCCATGCACGAGACCGATGACCATGCGAGGCTTTGAACCCTCGACCCTTCGCTCCAAAGGCGAACGCTCTACCACCACGTCCCATCATGTACGGCACTACCTTTCTTTGCAGACGTTTTTTTAACCGAGCCGCGGCTACAGTGCAGGAATGTGAATGAGCATATATTGCAGTGTCACCTGCATATACAGCCAGGCTCATATTACTGAACATCGGAAAGTTGTGCGTATACAACGAGTATCAAAGTGGCAACAGACTGGACCCCTGCGGTACTGCTGCTTCGGCCTACTTCATTTCGGAGCTTGTTTTGTTCACTCTAACCTTGAAGGACCTGCCGACTAGGTACGAGTCCATTATATTTACCAAGTGACCAGGCATGCCTGCTCGTAACATTTTCATGACGAGACCTTCTATCCAGACTGCGTCGAAAGCTTTCTGGATATCCAGCAGGATTATGACTGTGCTGAGATCCTGAATGAAGCCCTCCCTCACCTCGTGGACAATCCTTGCCACCTGAGAGGCCATTGAGTGCCCCCTTCGGAAGCCGAATTGTTCCGCCGGGATGAGTTCGAGCTCTTCTTCAAGATCTCTGAATCTGGTGAGAAAGATTCGGTCCACCACCTTGGCCACCGCACTAAGCAGTGAGATAGGGCGGTAGCTCTCGACCCTTGCATCGGATTTCCCCGGTTTCAGGATCGGGATAATATCTGGCTTGCTTAAGGCATTGCGGGTAGTGCTGCCATTTAATTATGCAATTGTATTAATTGCACAAGAGACTTCCTTGGGAGGTTCTTGAGCAGAATTGCATCGATCTTGTCAATGTCAGGTGCCTTATTCCTGGTGTTTTCTATACTTAAGAAATACCAACAAGGAACAGCTGTTGTATTGTCATCTCGAAAGCAGCCTTGTTGAATTTGTTTATTTACCTATCTGATTATTTATGTGTATAGGTAGTTCCATGTGTGCCCGTGAATTTCATGTGTTAACGTCTTTCTGTGGACTGAAAAGAAGTCACAAGTTAAAAAATGCCTAACAGAGGAATACTTTGAAAATAAAAATTAGTACTGAAATGGCTGTAATCGATTGGGTCGTGATTAAAAGAAGGGGTATTTTTGCGTTTTCCCGTGGATGAAAGTGTTTCTTGAAAATTAACGTTACATCTTTATAATGATTCTTATTCTGCTGAGTGTGATCAAATGAGACAGAAAAAATACGTTGTGGCCTCCTGGCCTAGCAAACTGGATAGAAACAACCCTGGTTGATTGATGAGTTGGTATTTATAAAATCAGTATCAATAAGTACGTATAAGGGAAAAAATCAGAATAGACAGTTTTGGAATTTATAAACTAAATTACACAAACCACTTTTATAGATCACAGCTGTCTCATTCAGAAATGTAGTTATCAAAAAAAGTTATACTTACTTTTCTGTGGGAAAAATTGAGGAGTGGACTCACTCAATGGATCTAATAAACCTCGGTCAATCAACCTTGCTGCCCATTTATGTTCCTCTCCTTCAATAATTCCTCTAGAAGATGACAACGAAGATCTTGAATTTTGTTGAGGTGTACTTGAGAATGGCTGAGATACATTTGATCGACTGAAATAAGTATTTATTTATAATTTAATATAGCCATGAAGAAGATATTTTTGAACTACTAACTAGCATTAAAAATTACCGATTAGAAATTTCGGATGCCAACAATAGGGAATATGCAAGTGATTTAAATTTACTTGATTTTTTTACCTCCGATACTTTATTGTCTTGACATTACACCTACACCATTAGTTTTTCATTTAGTTTGTATTTAACTCCATTAAACTTTAATCAAAAAGTGCATAATAAGCGCCCGTAATTCAAATTTGCGAAACGCATCACCATTGGTCGAAACGAAGAATGACGTCACATGGCACGTTATGACATTTATTTTTTTCATAGAAAATTTGTTTTTATTCATTTATTTGTAGTGTTTTCCATTACGTGGTGCGATTTTGGTCTAGCGACAATTGTAAATTATCAAGAGCAATGACTGAAAGTGGTTTTGTCAAAGCACAATCCGACAATACCTGAACTGATAAGTAATAATAGTTTATCAAATGATAGTTTTCCTTTTGTAATTTAGGTGAGGCAGGTATAAACAGAGTTATCTCCCGCTTGATATACAAAACATTTATGCATACAAAACTTACTTCTGATCAATTCACTTCATGTTAACTATCGAAATACAATGTACTCACATTGAAATGATCTTCACAACAATGTAAATGTGATAGAATAGAATTTTATTCGTGCAGTACATACATCATATTGGAGATACTTCGCCTCTTCTCATAACCTTACACCATTGTTTACGTATTTTCGCATCTCTTGGAACAAAAAAAAAACTTTATTTGGTGTACTTATAATTGTGTTTTGGCATTCCGGTACTAGACAATACATATAAAATAGTTTTTAGCATTTTCCATTATCGTAATAGCAATTAAAACTGCAAATCCCTAACCTAATTGATAACTGTCAATAGTGTCAATGGCCATAACTATAGAAAGGCTTGTTCATTCAAGACTGCTCTGGTTGATCGAGATCACTGTCACATATGTTCATCTCTCTCTAACACTTGTACTGCATTTGTCTTACTCTTTTATAAAATATCAATTTCAAGCAAGTAGAGCAATCAGAGTACGTCTCAACGAACGACACTGAAGAACAACACTGATCGCGTCATGTGACGTTATCCACAGCGCGTGAAAATGGAGGCGTTCAAATAGGTCAAATTCAATCGGTATTTATTTTAAAAATTAATTCCAAGACTTTCAACCGTATTTATATTTTTTACTATGTTGTAACGAAGTAAAAAATTGATTGAATAAATAAAAAAAAATATGCATATTCCCTATTGTTTTGCTTGATTTTATCTTTTACCAAGGTTTACTATTGTCAGTTATATGACAATTTGTCACTGACAAAGTGGTGCTCGTTTACAAATTATCATAAGAAAGCATTCACCAATGTTTTACCTATCTAATGTCTAACGCCCTTTTAATTTTTCAACTCTCGTATAAATAACTAAGACAATGAACAATTATTTTTAAAATAACATGGTTTTAAAACAGACTAAAAAATAGTTTCTCCTAGTCCCATACAGATTTATAGCCCCATGCAGATTGTCCTGAAAATTTGTGATAGTGAATTTTCAATATCCATGAAAATACTTGCAAGATTTAAAACGACAAACGATGGACGCATGCAATAGATAAGTAAGGAATGTAGGGAGTAGCTGTCGTTGAGAAAACTCACGCAAATGTTCATATAATTTGCAGTGCAATTGCATTAATTATCTATTGCATGCGTTCCATGTTTTTCATTTTAAACTTTCGAAATATTTTCATAGCTATTTAAAATTCACAATCACAAATTTTTATTTGGCAACGTTCTTGAATATCAGTGTTTGTTTTCCTCTAACTAAGCTTATAACCTATTTTGTCATTGGGCTTGTGCAATTACTGTTAAATACTGTTTTTTTACTTAATTGTGTCATTCAGTGGAAATATAGTAGACACTGTACACAGAGACTAATAATGATGCTATATTGTTCGGTTTGCAAACAATATATGTGTTCAAACTGATTCTCCGATGTTTTATGTGGAGATAACGAAATAGCTTCATAAAGCATTTACCATTTCATTGTCTTTAGACGATAGGTGATAATCGAAGAGTCAGGAACTATAGCTCGTGCAGTGATCATCTTTCACAACAAGTGCAATTGCCATTTTAGTGAGATGCCTAATAAAAACTAAGGTAACGCTTTTTATCAAGTATCTGGATCATTTTGATCCCGGAGTTGGGGATAAACTATTTGAATAAATCTGTTCCACCTTCTGCTAGGATTTCTTCCGCACATTTCCAAGAAGAAGAAATAAAACCAAGTGGAAAAAAATTTATAAAAAAAGAGCACTTCCTCTTTTTTTGATGAATGGTATATCCCTTAGATTAAAGAAACAGGAGATAGAACATGACTATACAAATTAGCGTGCGCGAAGCCTGCCAAATATTTCGAGTTATTCCTGAGTAGTGGGAAGCGGCACAGATTCATATTCAGGGAAAATGTCGGTTATTATTTCACAAAGTTGTATCTTCATTTGGGATGAGTGGGCGTGCATTTTCATAAGGAATAGGAGTTCATATAACCACCTTTACCAAAAACTTCTTCTGACCAAATTCGAACTGTACACCTGAAAAATTGCTCCAGGTGTGAAGAATTCACTTTAGTGCGATTGGCACAGTACGGATTTTCAACATATTGTAAAAAATATCTATATCTAAATCCTCTAGTATGTAAGCTATGTTCAGTGATTTCTGGATTTTATTTTAAGAGAGAATTCAGTGAATAGTGCCCATATGCACCGTTTTCGCGTTTAATCCAGATCAACTAAACCGGATTAAGTGGTCTTGGGTTAAGTTAAATTCTCCGATATATGAAAAGTGCAGATTACTTAATCCAAACAACAATTTGGCATCATAGCGAAAATTGCACAACTTGACGTTTTTAATATCAAACTTTGACATCTCAAGAAACCTAGTTTTGAAGATTATAGAATCTGATAACAAAAATGAGCGAACGGTATGAAGGTATAAAAAGAGTTCGAAATTTATCCATATTGGAGAAATAGTGTTTGGTTAATTTACAAATTGAGGAATATGCGACGGTATTAAAAGATGAGAAAACGAATCGAACATCGCTGGATGATAAAAAAAATGCATGGAAAAATATCGAGAACGAATACAATGCAAGTGGTCCTGGTCTATGCTATCGTATTGCAGAGTCGCTCAAAATATTATTTGAAAATAAGGACAAAGGGTTGAAAAAAAAATGGCTAAGGTAAGTTTATTAGGCTTTTTCACGAAAAAAAAAGTATTGTTACTCACCTACATAATCTCCTGAACATGAATCCGAGGGGATTTCGTGGGGATCTTTAATACTTTTCGAGTTATGACCTTTTTAATCTTGAAAATCACTTGAACCACTATGAAAAGTGAGGTTGAGTATAGTAATATAAGGTTAATGTTGTTTGTAAAACGTTTAGTTTTGGTGCTTGTAATTATGAAATATGAGTTGTTTTGAGTATATTAAAAGTGTCGGCAAAAAGAAAGAGACATTTTGTGTTATTTTTCACTGAAATAATAGTGTTTGAATGATTTTCAAGATTCAAAAAGTCATAACTCGTATAGTATCAGAGACACCACGAAATTCGTTCAGTTTCGTGTTCAGGACATAAAACACCGGAAGATGACTGCAGATAAAAGCAGTGGAAACGTTGTGATTTATACAAATTATATGACTATGGAAGTCTGAAATGAATGTACTCACTTTTCTTTTTGTTTCGAGAAAAAGCCCGATAAACTTACCTTTTCCATTAAAGGTAGTAGACACTTTTGACTGAATGAGGAACAATGCCAAAAATTAGGAAAGGTGAAACCAAAAAAGAATGTTTTAAAGAAACTTTTACCTATCCAAATCAGATACAACTGAAAAATTAGGCAACAAATCTGAAATTAGATCAGCCAATTTTTCGTTGTTTTTCTTTATTACATTAAGAAAATGTATAAATGATTTGAAGTTCTGATTGTAGAGTGGAATACAGTTATTTCTTCATCGTGTATTCATTAATTTATTTCCTATAAAGTTAAAATTTATGACTTTCAGATTCGTAGATAGTATGAAGAAGAACAACTTTTCACATTTTTGTGTAACTACAAAACCTTTCACGAGTATTCATAAAAAGTACACAGCAGAATTTAGCCAAATATATAGTCGAACTATGGAATACTTACAAACAAGCAAAATAATTATTGAATGAATTCTCTCTACGATTTTGAAGAATCCTTTGGCCTTCCTTACGATTGCTCATACCATACAACATATTGGGTATCTCCCCCAGTTATTCGAACATGTGTTCCGATTCGTACTCTCCAAGATTTTCATGGGGAGCAGAAATCCCTTCATTCATATTTGAGGCGATCTTATGTAACACTGCAGTTCTTTCTGAATTTGCTATGAAGAACCAGAAGTGTTGTCTCCTTTCGAAGTTTGAACTTCCAAAAGAAAAACATATTTTCCAGGTCATATGGAAGTATTTCGCCCGATCATATCATTTTCTAGGAAATCCAAAATTAATAACATCAGTAATATCTCCGTTATCCTCATTTTTCCTTTTTTATTGAGGAATACAAAGGTACATTAACAACCAATCCACCAGTCACACGTGCGTTTGCTAAGCTTAAACCTCGAAAATCATTGGATTAAAGTTAATCGCGATTAAGGCGTATTTCAATACGGTGCATAAAAAAAATGAGAGTTAATCGAGATCAAATTTTAATCTCGTTTAAACTACTTCGGTGCATACGGCTGTAAGTCATCAGTTTGTATATATTCTGACCTTTCCTTATTTACAACTGTTAGATTAGGTCAAATCAGTTTGTTATTTATTCACTTAGATTATTAAATATAAAGTTATTCAGAAGAATAGAGTAGTTTCTACTTTGCATAAAAAAACCATTAGAATGGTCTTGTGTTATACTTTTCTAAAAGGTAAATTATAATTTTTGGTGCCCGCTCAGAAAATCAGTTCAGTGTTAGCATCATGTCAGTTTTAACATATGATGCATTTTCAATACAAGTTTTACTCAAACACTATCAAGCAAATAAGATTGTATAAGTGATTTATTTTTATATCTAGCTTCGCTTCACTAAGGGTCAGTTTCACAGGTCCCAGTTAACCGTCACATAACCAACTGAAAGCTTAGACGGTGAATGACATTTCTTCAATGGCTTTGACAGGTTCACATTCTAACCATTAGTTAATATATCTGGACCCTAACTGGAACCTGTGAAACTGGCCCTACACAAGCCAATTATGAAAAATGAAAGATAACTAACAGTAAAAAATATGATCCAAAATGAATAGTAATATAGTTTATTTCACAATGCATAATAATAATTCAAGAAATAGAAACTACCCAAACCCCAAAAGTACGTCAAAATCGGTAGTTTGGTACGCTTTTAGCTCCTAAAGTTAAATATGCTTTTTTGGCGAAACGTGCGTCGAGTGTGACTTTGACGTAGTTTTGGTGTTTAGGTAGTTTCTATTTATTGAATTGTATTCTCATCAATTATACCAAATAATCATTTATTCGAGCATGATAATAAAATAAAACTTAAGTGCTATTGGCCTTTATATAGTATAATAAGCAACTTGCCTTAAAATTTTAATAACAATATGATATTGAAAATCAAAAGGAGACACTGTGATAAGACGTATATATAATATTTTCTCATTCCACGTCGTACATATGAAGGATTAAAAGTGTCCTAAAATTCAAATGTCATCACGTGAGTGGCAAACGCGCTAGCATTGGCCGTGACGTCAGTCATCATAAATACGTTGGCGCCTTAACTCGACACATGCAGTCACCTGCTTAATTGGATAGCGGACAGATTGTGTTTGGAAAGAATTGGTTTGTGGAAGAAGTGATAATACAAAATGACTGACGAAGGGTTCTTCAAAGGACAGGACAATCTGACAATCTACCACATGTAGATATGTTTATGGTTGCCACATTTATACAAAATGCGGAATGTTTTTCACTTAGAGAAGTCCGAGGCGTGAAGGCAGATAAGTATGTATTGTTTTAGAAGAAAATAATGAAATATACCTAGTCGCTTTCGAAAATCGACACATTAATAGGTGATTATTGAAAGAAACAGTTTATTTGGTAGGTCAATATTTATACATTAGATTCCAAACAGAAGAAAGACAAATAATTTCATTATATTGGTCATTTCATACAAATTTTGATTTAGGCTATAGTCGTAAACTTACCATTTTCATACAGGGTCCAATAAAATGGTCAACAAAGTAAATGTTTTATTTGTGATACTCATTCAAATATATTTGTATTACAAGCTCTCATTTAACTTGCTTCTTTCGTATGTCTTTCCTGTTCAAAATTTATAATGGAAATTTGATCCTCTAGTCTTTCGATTAACGTAAAATTTGGCAGGTATTTATAAGTGACAACGTATTATGAAAATTTTGTTAAAGTAAGTAAAAAACAAAACGACGGCTCCAAGTGATATGTGGGAGTGTTTAGGGTCCGAGATTTTGAATTTTTTCATTAATTACAGAAGGCGGACTGGTTTTATGATCAAGGTTCTATTCAAAATTGGTGTATGGAGATTTTTGGGGAACAGTATTACGAATTGAATTTGTTGTCAAAATATATAAATTCAAAATAGCGGGAGAGTTTTGTGATTTATGGAGCAATTCTATCCATAAAGAGAACGTATGGCTGTGGTGTTTTTGCACATCGGTACAATGCAATATTTATAAAATAACTTTTTATTTTCCATGACGAATATAGATATTTCACTGCAACGACACCTAATGAACCACACGACTCTTCCACACTCTGTAACCGAATAGAATAAGTAAGGTTATTCTGGACTCTCATTGTCTAAAAAAGAAAAATTCAATTCTCTGCAATTTTTATTCACGACGTTTCAACTGTTGAAATCTACAGTCGTATAAATGCGACAATCTCAAGGATACTTCTTATACATGCTATGGCTAATTTTGTTTCATTAGCCTAAGGGTAATTTGCCGGTGTACAGGTAAGATTGTTAATTACAGTGCTAGGCCCCTCCGGTACAGCATCGTTAATTCTTATCACAATTTCAATTGATCCATGCCACTAATTAAGGGTTTCCGCACATTACGGATTTCTATGCTAGCTTGACTTTGATGTTCATAATATATGCACTATCTTTAAACTTCCTTCTATACAAACAAACGTCGCATAGAATAACTTGCTCCATCTATTTATTTTCCGTGGTAAGAAAGGACGTCACGACCGTTCCCGGGCTTTTAAGCTTGTTTGAAATGAGTCGCTGGCGCGCTAAACTTTGATTATCTATAACAACCTAATTACTTTATTTAAGGTATCATATTTTGCATAGCTTATTTATTATCATAATTGAACATTTTTATGCAGTCAATTGGAGTAAGGCAAGTTGCCTATTATAATAAAACCTGATCTAACACTTTCATATTTATCAAATGAATTCTTGTTGTGATGGTGCACTCTAGTGTTTATACAGAGTTAGTCAAATGTATGGACTCGCCCATTTTTCTCTGTTAATATGAGGGTTATCGGAAAAAAGTTCGGATAAAAATTGAAGGATATTCCACTTTGCACCTTTCTATGAATTCAAATATTTTTTAGTTGTGCCATTGGTGGAGTAGTGACATCATCGGCATTTTTTTATATGTAACCATTTGTCATGTTTAGTATCGTTAGAAAGCTTGTTTTTTTTCTCATTTCAGTAGTACTAATATTATTTCAACTCTCTCGATAGGTACAGTGTGTTTCGTATTTTGTGTCCACCTCTGTAATTCACTTACCTATTGCTTAATTTGTTCAAATTTTTTCTCAATCATGGAATGTAGCCAGGTAGATATTTTGAGCGATATGGCAATTTGATTCAGACAGTGGTGTACGTAAGTTTTTATATAAAAAATTTTTTGTTTGAGCTACACTGACAGTTGTTTCATTAAAAAATTCCACTTAAGATGTTTACAATTATCATTCGCCTCATAAAATGAGTAATGGATATAGCATTTTTCCAAAATCTTCCTCAATGGCTCAGCCATTCGAGACATTACATTTTTTATCTCAAATCACGGGTTCAAATAAAAAATTAGTTTTCAGGACTAATGAATAAGTAAATGAAATAGCCGCTCTACATATGTTGTCCTTTTCATTAAAAAAATAGTAATATTTTGAACTATTTAAACAAATGACTATTTCTGTTTTATTTTTATTTTACCTTCTATGTGGGAAAAATTCTGGATTAGGGCACTTCAATTATTCTGGAACAAAATTTTCTTTTGACATTTTCCTATAGAAAAATAACTTGGAAATGTTCTTCGAAAAATAAACACCTGAGAAACTTATACATATGCATCGTTTGAATCAGGAATATTTCCTGAATGTCTAAAAACGGCACTAGTCATACCTATTCACAAAGGTGGAGATACTGATGATCCAGGTAATTTTCGCCCTATATCACTACTATCTACTTTTTCGAAATTGATAGAAAAATTAGTGAAAAAGCGGCTGATGTCTTTTCTTAGTCGCCATGACATACTAAATTCCAACCAATATGGATTTCAAGCAAAACGTGGCACACAAGATGCAATATTCTCCTTCTTGGAAAGGATATACCAAAGCTTTAATGAGGGAGACATGGCAGGAGCCGTATTTTGCGACTTCTCCAAAGCTTTTGATTGCGTGATTCATGACATATTGTTGAGAAAGCTTCATTGTTATGGGATTAGAGGTGTTACTCAGAAGTGGTTTTCTACGTACCTAGGAAACAGGCATCAAATTGTGAAGCAAGGTAACCAGTATTCAGGAAGTGGAATCATTAAAATCATTAAAAGGTTCGGTTCTAGGACCAATACTATTCCTTTTATTTATAAATGACATTACCCTCCTACCGATCACTGGATTATTTACACTATTCGCTGATGACGCAACAATAAGCTGGTCGGACAGACACCGTGATAACCTCCACCAAAGCATGTCTAAAGACCTTGCAGTCTTGCAGTGGTTACAGAATGGTGTGCAGCTAATAAAGCCACATTCAATTTTAATAAAACACACACTTTGACCTTCAAAGGTGGCCAACGGGACATTATTGTAAATGATCATACCATTGAATCCAAGAAATGCAACAAATTCTTGTTAATACAAATTGACAGTAGACTGAATTGGGAAGATCACGTTGTGGCCCTTGGAAAAAAAATTTCGAAGGGTGCCTATGCTGTAAGAGTTATTGTGAGTGAGCTAGGTACAGTAGCAGCTAGACCCGTGTATTTTTCACTTGTAGAATCTCACCTTGTATATGGTATACTTTTTTGGGGAGCATGTAGTCGATACCATTTCAACATGATATTTGTTCTGCAGAAGAGAGCTCTCAGATATCTCTGCAGAGCAAACTACAGACAATCATGTAAACCCCTTTTTGTTAAAAATAAAATATTGACCCTTCCAGCTCATTTTATTTTTGAAACAGTCTGCGTCATTCATAAATATAAAAGTTCATTCCCTTCTAGAGTTCATGTTTATAACACACGACAGGATAACAACATAAGACTGCCAATTCCATCATCAACTCTTGTTAAGAATTCTTTTATTTATAATGGTTTAAAGATGTTTAACCACTTGCCAGAATCAATAAAAAGTATTGAAGCCTATGGTAGGTTCAGGAGGGCAACAAAAAAAATACTTGTTGAACGGCCATTTTATTCTGTCGGAGAGTTTTTATCTTCTTCTCTCTGAAATTTATTTCTGTTGTTTGTTTTTTTATAAAATATAGATTTATATAATATAATATACATATATATGTGTTTAAGTGAATACGAAATGGTATTGTGTCTTAATTAGGTTTTTATTTATATGTTCTATGCTTTGATTATGTTTTTATTTATATTATTTTGACATGCTTTGTTACAAAAATTTATACTTTTAAACAATAAAGCTATTTTTGACTTGACTTGACTTTGACTTGACATACGTACGCCACTGTCTGAATCAAATTGACATATCGCTTAGAATATCCAACTGACTACATTCCCCGATTGATAAAAAATTTGAGCAAATTAAGCAATAGGTAAGTGAATTACAGAGGTGGACAAAAAAATACGAAACACACTGTACCTATCGAGGGAATTAGAATAATGTTAGTACTACTAAAATGAGAAAAAAGCAAGCTATCTAGCAATACCAAGTATGACATATAGTTCCATTTAAAAGAAATGTCGATGACGTCACTTCTTCACCAATGGCACATCTAAAAAAATATTTAAATTCATAAAAAGGTGCAAAGTGAAATACCCTACAAGTTTCATTCGATTTTTTTTTTCGATAACCCTCATATTAACTGGGCGGGTCCATACAATTGAGCATATGAGTTTTATCAAGTTGCTGAAGTGGGAAGAGAAAAAAGTTGGTTCCCTGAAGTATTCCTCAAGAGATTTAACAACATATTCAATACTTTTACAAGGAAGTTCACAAAACATGTGGGATTATTTTCAATAAAATAATTCTGCAAAACCTTTCCTGCAGTTGTGCATATGGTAATCACATCGTCTGAGGGATATACCAACGATGCTTATCTTTTTGTTGATGAACGACAACAAAAAGTCCACTCTATCTCCTATGAGATCCCCAATACAGTCTTCACAGTCAAGCTGCGCTCAAGGCAATCGGTTCCCACCAAGTCAAATCAAGACTGGTGTTGGACTGTTTGCGTGATCTGACCGAGCTGGGTAGTCGTAACAATGTGACTCTAGCTTGGGTGCCGGGCCACGAGGGACACCTTGGCAATGAAATGATCGGGCCGATACACTAGCCAGAGATGGCTCTTCGGGAGCGCTCATTGGACCGGAACCCTACTGCGGCGTAGCGAAATCCACCACAAAAGTCCACACTAAACAGTGGGTACAAAACAAATCTCAAAAGTGGTGGGAAACCCGACCAGGATTGAAACAGGCCAAGGAGTTCATCAAAAGACGCTCGCCAAAATTCACGACGGACCTCCTCAGCTACAAAAGGAGGATCGTCAGACAAATAGTAGAGGGTCTGCTGACAGGCCACTGTAGGCTTAACAGACATATGAATATTATAGGTCTGGCAGAAGAAGCAATCTGCAGGTTCTGCCAGGAAGAAGAGGAAACCGCAATACATGTAATGTGCCAGTGCGAAGGACTAGCAAGGGTACGGTTTCTACAACTTGGAGATGAAAAACCAAGAGCGGAAAACTATCTCGAGAGGCCATTATCAAATATGCTCAGTCTGATAAAATGGACGAAGCTAGATGATGTGCTATAAGCAATTGGAGCCTCCACAATAGATCTGAAAAGGTCGCAGTGGATTAGGCCAAGGGGCCAGCTCCCCCCCCCCCCCCCCCTGACATCTACAGTCTTCACAATATGACATTTTTGTAATATCATGAATAACATATCCATACAACTTTTTTGTTCAATATAATGGAATGAAATTTGGTAGATCTACATAAGACATAAAACTGCGTTTTTTGACGACTAACTGAAGTTCATACAACTTCCGGTTTCACCAGAAGTGACTTAAACTTTCGATTATTAAATGCAGGTCTCCCAGCTACTTACTACCCCAAAAAAGGGAAAAAGGGACTTGTGACTCCGAAAAAATGGACCAGAAACGGAACAAACTAACAACAAGAATGGTCAACCTATACACGTATTTTCACGATAAAGGTTTCCCCAAACTAAAGCGGGAACGCGGGAGCGGGGACGGAAAATGAGAACTGTGCAAATTGCTAGAAAAACAGTGCACATTGCAAACCAAACATATTTCGATGTTTGCCTGCATTTCGGAATACGAATAATTGCACCGGTATGCAATTATCCTGCTCTAGAATTTAGTCATCCTGTTCCCGCTCCCGCTTTTCCGCGTTGGTTTGAGGAAACCTTTACGGTGTAAATTTGACCAAAAAAAAAACAAGAATCACTATATCCATTATTCCTACAATACAAACAAAATAATAAATGAAATGAAAATGTAAATCTCAAAAAATACAACAGAACCACTTGAGATCATTCAAGAAATCAAAAAAATTCTTGAAAACCAGAATGACTTTTTTATAAATTGTTGTTATTTCCGTCAACCGGCTGCACCCCCACTCGCAACCCCCAGAAGTCCTCTAGAGACTTGTGCGAGCTAGGGAAGACGTAGCCCCCACCTTTCAACGTGTGATGCCATGTGACCATGCTGGGAATCGAACCCACTACAGGGCAATTCAAATTCGACCCCCACCATTGGTATCTCCTAAACTACAGGAGATACGTCGAAGCTTAAATTGGGGCAAAGTTGCGTATTCTGGTGCTTAACAAAATACTGTTTTGAAACTTAGAAAATTCCGAGTGTTTCCGGAAATATCGGGAAAAAAACTGAAAATCGGAATTTTCGTTTTTATTTTTTTCTATCGTTATTTGACAACATAGCTCAAAACCAAAAGTACGTTTTCATTGATACTTTTTTTCAGCTACACGTTTTCATGTTCAGATTTACTATCCGACGTTTCGTCTTCTGGCATTCATCATCAACTTTTTTTTCTGTCATGGGCGCCATATTGTTTTTTTATACAGAAAAATATTGATTCTCATTCTGATTTCATTGATGTATAATTTGTTATGATTTGCACTTCTGAAACCACAGATATTAAAAAAAAACAACTTCATCTGAGATGGTCATGACTCCATCGAAAAATTTTGTTTAATAAACACTAGTTGTCAGAACTCATTAAACATCATAAGTTTGCACAAATACTTCAGTCGAAATGTCCTCATTCTCAAATGAAGAAAAACAAGATATGTTGAAACTTTATTATGAATTTGATAGGAATAGTACGAAAACAACACAAATTCATTTTGATTATATCCAGAAAGACAACAGCCGGATAGAACATTATTCGGAATTTTGGACAAACACTTGGCTGAGTACGGTGCGTTTCAAAAAACAATATTTCCGGAAATACTCGGAATTTTCCAAGTTTCAAAACAGTATTTTGTTAAGCACCAGAATACGCAACTTTGCCCCAATTTAAGCTTCGACGTATCTCCTGTAGTTTAGGAGATCCCAATGGTGGGGGTCGAATTTGAATTGCCCTGTATAATATGACTAAGGGATGACTAAAGTGAAATTCCATACACAAGATTATAAATCTTTTCATAATTTTACTGCTTAGTTTTTCTTTGGATTTTTGTTCGAGAAGTCAGCTATTATCTACTCTTCCTTTTCTCTGCAGCCTTGCTAAGCTGCTCTGTTAGTCATTGACACATAGACACATTTCTGAGCCTTCTAGTTGCCTCTTAAAACATTTTGTTATAGATATTTAATTTTCTTCTTTTCTTAGGATCAATCACTAGCTTGGCATCGCCATCTTATATTATTCACTTCTTGACCTCCATTTTTGCCAAAGTTTCTTTTATCTCTTCCAATTTCCGTCAATTTTATTGTTATCTTCTCCTGGCCTCTTCTTTCTTTTTCTGTTTTACAGATGACCATCCTTACAGATGATTATCTAGATACACATGTTTTCGTAGAGCAGAGCCGGATATCTGAGGGTATCAAAACAATTACACCTTGGACAAAAACCCCCAGACTTTAACCACCCGACAATACCACCGGTTCAAAAAAAAACCGGTATAAGTCTGGGGGATTTTTGTCCAGGCGGTAATCGTACTGAATTTACTAATGCATGAACGGTGAATAGTTGATAGAACAGAACAGGTACCGTTTTGAAGGTACCATCCATAAACCAGTGTGGTGATGATTCTATAATATCTTAAGATTATTATTGGTTCCAAAAATTAACATCCTGTTATTACCTACTAAGTCTGAATCATGTAATAGAAATTCTTGGGCATCTGAGGTGAATTTATATTTATCTGTAATAATTATTTCGCTGATGTTTGATGGAACTGGTAATGGATTTTATTTTTTTCTTCTGCTAATTTCTAAAATGCGACCGTAGCAAGCATCTGCTTTCATTTCACCTTTTCAAACTAATGAGTGATCGAATTACCTGTAACTTGGAAAGCTACGTCAGTAAGGTTAGGTTATGTCCCTTTTTACGTTAAGAAATTCGGTAGGCTGCCAGAATAAAGAGACACGCCAGAGGCGTGTCTTTTTCTTCTGGTAATTTATAAAATGCGAGCGCAGCGAGCATCTGCTTTGATTTCACCTTTTCTAAGCTAGATTAGGTTAAGTTGTGTAAATTTTTTAACGTTAAGGAATTCGTTGAGCAGCCAGAAGGAAGAGACACGCCCGAGGAGGAGGAGGGTGTCTCTTTCTTCTGATAATTCATAAAATGCGAGCGCAGCGAGTATCTGCCTAATTTTTACTTTATTAAAATAATTAGTGATTGAATTACTAGCAACTTGGATAGCTACAGGTTATGACCCTTTTTTACGTTAAGAAATTTGGTCCAAGACCGAAAACGTGGTAATTTGAAAGTTATTCAGAAGGCGTGCCTTATTTTCAATTTAATTTATTTCAATTTAATAGGACTGGTCTGTCTTATTTTCAAATGTTTTTTTTTCGGGTGGATGTTTTCAGGTGTTAATTTTTTTTTCTTTGGTGTTTTGACATCGACTGCTATGGTCATTCAATTTCTTTATTTTTTTAAAATTAATCAATTAATTAACGAATCAGTGGAGAGTTGTCCTGAGGATCTTGTTAATAAGATTCGATTAGATAATTTGGGAAACACTTGCTACATGAATAGCATTTTACAAGTATTATTCATGACGAAGAATTTCAAGAACGAGATTTTAACAATGAACGAGAACGTTTCCTACTTATTCACCAATCTCAAATCCCTGTTTATGCAATTGCAGTTTCGTAAGAATTTATCATCTGGAGTCTTTGAAGTCTACTAGATACTCGTTAGGACAACAAGAGGATTGTTCCGAATTCTTGGGATTCTTATTGAACACTCTTCGTGAGCAGGAAAATGACAAAATCAGTAGTCTCAACCGTTCTGGATCAAATGGTTCCGTACAGCTTATCTCGTCTTGTGTTTCTAGATCTTTCGCTGGAAAAATCCTCACTAGTTTATGTTGTGGTACATGTTTGAGAGACAGTAAAAACGTATGTGACTTTCTGGAGCTTCAACTAGCATTTCATGATATGTCTGATAGCCAGTCCGTGCGGAGCTTGCTGTTTCATCTAATGAAAATAGAACTTTTAACTGGTGATGATCAACTGTATTGCCCAATATGCACCAAATTGACTGATAATTATAAGACAACGAGTATAAGTGAGGCACCAGTCAATCTGATAATAACACTGATGCTCTTCAAACATGACTCAACCTCTGGAGGAGGCACCAAACTTATACGAAGATTGAAAATAGATGAACACCTCAATCTAGCAGACCACAATTATAATCTTCATGCAGTCATTGTTCACTGTAATTCCGGCGTTGAATGTGGCCATTATTACGCATTGGCGAAAGATGGAACGGACTGGTTTAAGTTTTGTTTCTAAATGCTCTGACGATATCTTGGGTTTATTGGAGCCTCTGGAACACCCTACATTTTATTTTATGAGAGAGAGAGGACATTGGCAGATCAAGATCTTCAGATGATGTGGTGCTGCAGGTTTTTCAGGGTTTTCCTGCAGCTGAAAAAGCAAATGCGCCACTGGAATCAATCAAGTCGCCCCGGAGCGCCAATTAATTTTTGTTGTTGTTTTATATTTTTATATTTAATTATTTTGTATAATAGTTAAAAACAATTACATTTTTTGGAATCAAATTATATTGTGGAATTGTGTTTTGGTTTATCTTGTACCGAGGATTCTTTGTTCCTGGGGTTTTTTGTTACAGTTTTTTTTGTATTAGGAGTATTTTTTACTAGGAGGTTAATGTCCGGGAGGTTATTGAAGGGGTTTTTGTCCCGGGGGCTTTTGTCAAGGGGGTATTTTTCCTACAAGTGGACTGAGAGAATTCCCGCTCTACATGCATTTCTATAAGAAAGTGCGAGAGCTGCCAACCCCAGGATGGCCACATTAGGTAATTGGGATCACCAGCAATCGTTTTCTTCAAAAAAATTGCACCCAGTACTTGCTTACATGCACACCCTTAGAGCTTGTGACGCGAGTAGTTTGTAAACCTTTTCCTGACCAACTTTAATAATATGGTTGTGCGGATTATGATGTAGTACATTATTCAGTGCAGAACTAAACATCATCAATTGCGATTAACGAAAAAAGGGACATTTTACAAAAAAACGGAATAAAAAGGACTAAACCCTTAAAAAGGGACCGACTGGGAGCCCTGTAAATGAGACACTCAGTATATTTTCAACTTTTTTGTCTCCACATGACATTCTGAATACAACCATGTATCAGTTGTCACTTTTCACTATTACAAGTTGATCAAAAAGAGTAAAGTTGTTTTATTCTCAAAATGTTAGGACTGAAATTAGTTATTTGAAGATATCCATCATTGCCCTCTAGAGTAAAATAAACTTCGAAATGAAAATAAAATTCCGTCACAAAAAGTGACAAGTAACAAATGGTTGTATTAAGTATGTCATATGGAGACAAGAGAAGTGAAAATATACCAGGTGTCTCATTTGAAAATCGAAAGTTTGTCACTTCTGGTGAAACCTGAAGTTGCATGAAGTTGAGTTACTTGTCAAAAGATGCAGTTTATTGTCTCATACAGATCCTCCAAATTTCATTCCATTATCTTCAAAAACAAAAAAATTATAGGGGCGAGCCACTTTCCGCGGATACCCGGTATGGCTCCTTCTTTTTTATACTCTGTCAAATTGGTACCGAATACATTGTCATTAAAAATATCTGTTATTTCTATGTCACCATCTACCTTCGTTATACTTTCCCTGCCACATGATTTATACAGGGTGTCCGGTAAACCTTGTACAATATTGAAACTGGTGATAGACCAGGTCATGACTGTTCAGAATATCGGAATTTCACCTTAGTAAAAATCTGACCGTTTTCGAGATAATGAGCATTTTTTTAATTTCTGGAAAATCATTACCTCATCATGGATATTTGAGAGCCATGTCTACAAATTGGGACCAATTCAAATATTTTTGCTGCTAACGATTACTGTGGAGTGATGCTTTCAGACGTACAAAACAGTTTTTCAGAAAACCATACAATTTTTCAAGAAATGAGGGTAAAATGCCAGATTTGAGTTTCACCAATTTTTTTAACAACAGTTCGACATTATTGATTGAAAAAAATAACCAAGTGGAAGTGGATATTACTTACAAAAGAATGCCCATTTTGTCCAGACTCTACCATGGTATAAAACATGCGATAATTATATTTGGAAGGATTGTATTTTTATTACATTAGAGTGTGATGTTATTCTGAGCTAAAATCAACCCCATTAGACTTTGTCAGTAATGTCTTTTATTTTTATCCCATCAAGACGAAATGATTGAATAATTATGAGTAATAGCGAATCAACTGCTTAGAAGCATTCAATGAGATGTAAAGAAGTAAATACTAATTCTACGTTTTTTTGAATCAACAAACACTATAAACCACAATAACGATTATTCAACATCGCACTGGATAATATTACAAAAATGTTATTTTCCATCCATCCATCCGTACGCAAAGACGACATCTTTTCAAGAAGAACCTTTTAAAATGCATTATAGGTTATAGCGCCCAAATCAGCGATTCTCTTGTGCAATCGGATATCGTTCTGCATAAAGCGCTGCTGCAACAGTAGCAGTACCTCCACATTCATCATAACTGTAGTGCATATGCACTTATTCTCGGGGAGTAAAACGTGTATACGGGCATGACAAATAAATAAATACCAAATGATGTATTTTATTTTTTCATTAGGAAACTATTGCTTCTACGGACACAACACCGGAGTTATAAAAGTTTTTAATTTTCGACAAGGATTCACCTCCTAAAAAAATTTACACTTATTTGGTTACACCCTGTATATCTGCCGGTCTCTGAAACTTCGTTGGAATCTGGATGTTGGGCAATTGCGAGATTTATCACAAGAATTCGTATTAATCGGTGCCATGTCGGATAATCGTCATTTAATTTCGGTAGCCTAGAATAAAACCACGCCTAATTCAATGGAAATCACTTCCTCCAAAAATAATTATAGTTTGTTTTATACCATGGTAGAGTCTGGACAAAATGAGCATTCTTTTGAAATACATGTCCACTTCCAATTGGTTATATTTCTTTCAATCAATGATGTCAAACTTTTTTTAATAAATAGATGAAACTCAAATCTGTCATTTTACCCTCATCATTTCTTGAGAAAAAAAAAATCATTTTCTGACAAACTGTTCTGTACGTCTAAAAGCATCACTTATCAGTAATCTTCAGCAGCAAAGATATTTGAATTCGTCTCAATTTGTATACAAGGCACTCAAAAATCCAAGGTTAGGTAGCGATTTTCCAGAAATTGTTAAATGCCAATTATCTCGAAAACGGTGATATTTTTACTGAGGTGAAATTCCGATATTCTGAACAGTCATGACCTAGTCTATCACCAGTTTCAATATTGTACAAGGTTTACCGGACACCCTGTATATTATTTCACTAGGTATAATTGAACTAGTCTCTAATGGCATACAATTTCCCCTAAAGGTCGAAACGAAAATGTTACCGCGGCATATCCAGTTGGGTCTCATTTATTAGGGTACGTAAATAAGAATTGATAACTTCGACAGTGAGAGAAATACGGCCCTGGTACCTTGACCACCCCCCTGGTACCCTGGTACTACTCCCTATAAATCCATAACAAACTCACGGAAATGGAAGAACAGATTTCATACCCATCTTGAAAACTGCACTACAGGAGTATTTGCATTGATTCCAAACACACCATGACAGTGACATTTTTAATGAAGAAACAAGGTGTCCTGCCATACCAGGAGGGTGCTCGTTGCCATAATCCTATACAATAGGAATAATTGGGTCGAAAATCCATCAGAAAATAATAGTGGACAAACATACTCTAAACTAGAAATTTATTTTTATAGATTCAACGGCAAATCCTGATGTATGTGTAACCATATTTTCTGTTAGAGTACTCAAAGAGGAATGTCAGAAACAACTATGGAAAACACAGAAAACAGCACAAATGGTAAGCAAAGCAATAATTGTTGGTGATCATTCCTTATGAGGGCCCATCCCGTGTTGTTCTAGGGTGTACATTTGTACAAAAAAGCTGTACATTTCGGTATAGAGCAGTACAACGTTAGAACAATGAAAAAAATTTAAGAAAAACTGTACAATTCTAGAATAGGGTGTACAATTCACCATTGAATAATGCAATATGCTGTACAAATCGAAGATGGGTACTGAAATTGAACGTGTCCTGTTTTTCACATGAGAGAGACAAAGAAACATACAATGGAACTGTTTTAGTGCAAAATGTAGTCAACATTAATGAAATGACAGTTTGACCGTTGACAACCTGACAAGTAACGTGACAGGTTCATCAATCATGGATTGTTTGTTGTTATATTCTGTATTGGTATTGAAAATTTAAAAAAAAGATCGGAAATGGATGGGTTCGTATTTTTATACTATTCCTTATTGAAGAAACATAAATCTCGGAACCTTTGTAGGTTTGTGTTCGTCGTCAGTAAAACTACACCGACCGTTTCTGCTGAACATAAAATAGAGACTGAAACAGAAACTAGTCAAATGCAAAATGATAATGAAATTATTGAGACTGAAATAGAAACTAGTCAAATGCAAAGTGATTCTGAAATTATTGAGACTGAGGGTCAAGGTTGTCTGAACGACGAACATAATTTGAGTGAAGAAGACAAACATCTAAAAAAAGAAGAAAGAATATGTCCCAAATGTTGAAAAACTTTCCAAAATTTATCATTGGATCGATTCTCATAAAAACATCCCTTATTGTAAATTATGCAATACGACCATTCAAAATGGAAATTTTCACTTAAAGGGGCACGAGAACAATTCCTCGCATATTAAACATGTGAATGCTGCTAAAAAGTGCGTAGAAATTTCTGAAGCGTTCAATCCAATAGTTATGAAAGAATATCAGCTGGTGAAAGAAGCTGAGTTGAGAATGTGTGCATTCATCTGCGATAAAAATTTTGCATTTCTCCTGATGGATAGTTTGCCTCTCTTCAATAAAGCTATCTATCCAGACTCAATAATTGCACAGAACATTAATTTAAAACGAAAGAAAACTACTCAGTTGATTGTTGGAGTTATGGCACCTACATTTAGAAAAGAAATTTATAATGATTTAAATTCAGAGAACTTCTCCATCAATATTGATGAGACAACTGATGTCAGCACAATAAATCTTTAACTGTTATTGTGAGGTATTGGAAAGAAGGCATTGTTCAGGATAGATCCCTGAACTTACTAGAAGTCACTTCATCTACAGCCGAGTCTCTTTTTAACGCAGTAATAAAATTATTACATGAGACTAGTATTCCAGTCGAGTTACTGGCTTTGGTGCAGACAATGCCAGTACCATGATGGGAAATATCATTGGTGTTAAAACCAGGTTCCAAGACATATTGCCACATATTTACATTCAAGGATGTTCTTGCAATTCTTTACATCTTTGTGCTAGTGCTGCAGCAAATAAGTTGTCTGGAACAGTTGATCAATTCACACGAGATATTTACAGGAATAAAAGATCAGAGGATCAGAGGAACTAAGAGAATGCCAGATATTTGCAAATGAAAAACTATCCACATTGTTTTTTTTTTATAGTTTACTGTTTTTAGGCTATGATGGAGAGAATCCTGGAGCACTGGAACTCCTTAACTTTGCTATTCCAAAGAGCAGCCTTAGAGGAAAACTTGCCAAATGCGAGATCAACTATGTGTTCGATTTAGTAACAAAAATCAACATTGAGTTGCAGTCTGAGGCACCGAAGCTACCTGTTATTCTCAATAGAATTGAAACCCTGCATAAAGCAATTTTAAAGTGTTTCGTCAAAAAAGATGTAAGAAATGACCAACATTTTCAAGTTATCAATGTCACTGATCCAGCCAACTATTTGGAACTAAAAAAGATTTACCAAGGTGCTAGAGCAGATATACTTTTGAAGTCACCAAATTTACAAGTTTCCAAAGAAGATTTGCATAATTTTCGTCTCCGGGTGTTAGAATTTTACATTGAGTTGTGTAAGCAAATTAAAAAAAGGTTCAATTTTGATGACAAATATCTTCAATGTGCTGCCCACTTCAATCCTGATGTGGCTCTCTCAGGGGATGTGTTATCCATTGCAGGCTTTTCTTTATTATTTCCGAACATTGACATTGAATCTGCAAATACAGAGTGGCAGCTACTAAGTGATATTCAGCTGGATGGATGTGATAAAAAAACTGGCATTAATGATTTTTGGAAAACAGTGTCTCAACAAAAGAATTCTTGTAGAGATCCGATGTTTCCAAACTTGATGATTATTGTTAAAACAATATTATCATTACTCCACTCCTCAGCCGCTGCTAAGAAGAGTTTCTCCCAATTGTCTCTGATTAAAACTTCAATCAGAAATAAATTAAAAATACGGACTTGCGCAGTTACCTTATCTGATGAAGACAAATTGAACCAAATATCTGATGGGTCTTTGGAATAGAGACCAGATAAAAAAATCATGATATACAATGAAAACTCATTGAATTGCATAAATGTTGAGGATGTTTTAGATTGACTTGCGATTTGTCAATAATTTTTTTTTGTTTTTTAATTTTTAATGTTTTTATTCATATGTATTAAATATAAGTTTTTCATTAAGGTTCATATACCATCAAAAAATTAACGGCACGGTTAAAAATTCTGAAAAAAATTAGAGTCATTTTGGCATTCAAATTGAATAATTAGAAAGATGAAGAAGAAAATCTGATGAACAGTTTTCGAGGAAAAAAATAAAAACCAAATTCTTAGAGATTTTTTTTAAGTTTTCCAAAAACCATTCATCAGATTCCATTTCAAATATCATGACATATGAATGTCAAAGTAAAAGATTATCACGATTTTTTTCAAAATTTTTAACATCAACAATTTAAAAACATTCTGAAAATCTTATTATTAAATCAAAGACAGTTGAAAAGAATCGCTTTTGCAAGTGATATTTATATGAAATTTAGAAGACTGAACATTGACGAACTATTCATACAATTTTTCAGACAAAATCAAACGATTTATATTTTTAACAATTATTTCCAAAACCTCGGACAAAAAACGGTAAATCGTTCCAGTAAGTGATTCCTCTGTAGTACATGAACGAAAAGACAAAAATAATTCTGCTACTGTCCACAAGGTATTGCACAGAATTATTGTCACTGTCATATTTACTGTACAGCGTTGCCAATAGTTCTAGACAGCGGTAACCGATGTAATTTGTTTAATTTATCGAAAATGAAAGTTAAGTCTATTGGCGAAAGAAAATAAGATCGCAGCGCCACCTATAGCAAGACTTTGAACTACGAATCACGGACAAAGGTTTTTGACTTTACACGTGTTTATATGGCGTTTTGACGATCTGTACTCCTATTTTCAAACAATTTGTGAAAATTTGTGATTTCTCTAACTAAAAAGTGATTGTGTTTCTGTTGAAAGACTCTAAAGAACGTTTCAGTCAGGTGATTTAAAGGAATTTCATCTCCGATTAGTTTTGAATGCTTCTGCAATTCAAGGTTGCATGGCGTTTTGATGATCTGTTCTCCTATTTTCAAACAATTTGTGAAAATTTGTGATTTCTTCAACTGAAAAGTTATTGTGTTACTATTAAAAGACTTGAACGATAGTTTCAGTGTAGTTTACAAATATTTTACTTGTTTTTGGAGGTCATGATTTGCGATCAATTATTGATCTGATTCATTCATCAGTCTGTTTTTCAAACAAGTATATACTTCGATATCATTTAGCTTGCCAATTTTCAGTTTCAAAATCCATGCTTTCCTTTGGTCAATTTCTTCAATCTGGTTGAACCAATTGGTGATTTTTTAACCTTGCTTTTATTTTTGGGGAAATTTGTGATAAACCACATTTTCCTTCTTGCCATATGTCCTGCATCCTGGGACTGAACAACTAGGATTGTATTTTCCCATATTTGGCAGTCTATTAACAGTATAAACCAAAAAAATACGAACAGAAACAGAAAACGAGTATGGAAATATCCTTAATCAACAGAATGAATCAGATCAATAACTCACAAATCATGACTTTAAAAACACGTAAAATATTTGTAAACTACACTGAAACTATCGTTCAAGTCTTTTAATAGAAACACAATAACTTTTCAGTTAAAGAAATCACAAATTTTCACAAATTGTTTGAAAATAGGAGAACAGATCATCAAAACGCCATGCAACCTTGAATTGCAGAAGCATTCAAAACTAATCGGAGATGAAATTCCTTTAAATCACCTGACTGAAACGTTCTTTAGAGTCTTTCAATAGAAACACAATCACTTTTTAGTTAGAGAAATCACAAATTTTCACAAATTGTTTGAAAATAGGAGTACAGATCGTCAAAACGCCATATAAACACGTGTAAAGTCAAATACCTTTGTCCGTGATTTGTAGTTCAAAGTCTTGCTATAGGTGGCGCTGCGATCTTATTTTCTTTCGCCAATAGGGGTTTGTCAGTTCATCAGTTGGATGTTGGATTGGTCCGCCTAAACCCTTGGAGTCCTTGGACACAAATGAAGAAGTATGTAAGTAATAAGTTTTATGTTTTGCGATTTACTAACAAAAGAGTGAAGACACTACAAATTCAACCAAATTCGTAGACAGGACTCAGCAGAGGCCCACAGTATTCAGAAAACAAGGCCCCTGAGGTCTCCACTCAACAAAATTATGAAGGCACTGTGAATTCCACCAAATTCACAGACAGGACTCAACTGATCTCGAAAAATTATTTCCCCGAGGTTTACACCCAACAAAAAACTAGAGGTTCTGTTAGTTTCACAAAATTCACGAAGTCTACATTCACAAAAAAAAAACGGAGATACTGCAAAACTGAAATATTTTGTAGACCACTGAACAACAAGCCTATACGAAGAGCTGGAAAAGAGAAGAAAAGAAACAAAGAACCTTGAAATCGTGGCCCAAAAATATAACAATGAACTCATAATTCCAAAAAACAAAGAAATAAACCACCAAATTACAAACAGTAGAGAAGGTATGGACACAATCTTTACTACTCTCCTTCAAAATGGAAGGAATAATAGAAGAGAGAAGATGGCGGCTCACCTCTTCTCTCACAACCTCTTTGACAATATAGCTACATATATATATATATATATATAGCACATTGAACCACATTACCACAATTAATACCAGATAATAATTAATAATCCATATTTCGCAGTACTCCGAATAATGTTGAGATTTGGCAACAATGCATCAGCAGTAGGATTGACCGTTGGATATTCGGTAGATATTCCAGCAGAAAACTGTAATTTTTTTGGAAATATTATAAAAGATTGCTGTCACTATGGTATGAAAAACATATCTTGTCAGTGCCATCTTACAGTTCAGAAACGCGAAATATTTGACTTTATATGAACCTTAACACAAATTTTATTGGTCAATGGTTAAAAATCATTCGCCCCCCTCCTCTTCACCTGGTTCATGAAACTGTCTGGGAATTCAATCTTAAATGCCAGCGCAAGGTGGCGAAAGGTCAAACCCCTTTTAAGTACATGTTGTCATTTTACTCAAAAGTGGTTCGACCTGTCGCCACTTTAGCGCTAGCATCTAATATTGAATTCCCAAACCCCAATTCACCTCAATTTAGCCACAGCTGATTACGGCAATTACTTATTTTCGACTTTGAAAGTAATTCATGTTAGATTAGAGAAAGTGTTCATCTCTTACAAAAGTATACAATCCGACATAATTTAACAGTACAATTCGAAACCCCATGAGAACAACACATAGAGGGGTCGTTCAACTGAATCTCTCACAGTGGCGTTCTAGTGTTTATTAAAAATCCATTTTCATTGTGTAAAATATAAAGACTCCAGAGTGGTACATGAGTCCATAACACCCCATTGTTTAAAAAATTCAAAAACTTACCTTGAACTAACGCCAGAGTGTTGTCTGTGGTTACTATGCCTGCTGGACCCTGTCGACGGATAATAACCACCACTCGATCTCCTTTGTTCGGGTGGATATGGCGGATATGGGTCCCTGCTATGCCCCTGGTAGGCGGGATACCGTTTATTACCCGCTCTGGAATCCCGTTCCTGCGACCTTTGATCGTGAGAGGCACTAGGCCCTCGTGTCGATCCCTCTCTCGGTATTCTTTCTCGATGAGATTTTTCAATATTAAAACATCTTTCATTATTTCTATAAGCCGGATCTGGCTTATGGTACTTCTTTTCTCTCAATGTCGAATGTTCCCGGTGTGGAAACGAAGGAGTTTCGTTTTTGTGTCTGATGAGCCTGTCGAAAGCATCTTCAGTGGCGGAACTCTCTGTTTTTCCCACCTCAAGTTCATTTTTAATTCCTGTGCCCGAAGAGCTCCTCGTTAAATCTCGCCCGTCACGTTCCCTGCAATCTTTAACTGGACCTTCATTAGTATGTCTACTCTCATTTGTTGAGATACTATCTTTGCCTAATATTCGTTCTATCGAATAGTTTACAGAATACTTACTACCAGCAGGCTTTGGATGGAGATCTTGTGGCGTTTTCTCGTCTACCTTCAAACGTTTTCGAAGTGGGTCCTCAGCTTCCGAAGTTGGCTCTGCTGATGACCGCGTCGAACCCCTGCTCTGGCTCCGCCTACTGATGTCACTCTCAACCACCTCTGCAACGGACACTGGCGAATTTACAGCTGTCTTAGTCTTCACGTTCATGGTCACTTTCCCATTGAAATTGAGCTCCGTAGGGGTTTTCCTTCTTTTAGGTCTGTAATGAGAAGAATTTTTAACATTTTCTTCCGAAAGCGGTCTTGATGAGTACAGATTGGTTGCTACTCTTTTTCGGGATTTCACGATGTCTGCGATATTTTGCACAACAGCGTCGTGCTCAAAATCCTTCATAATTGCAGAACTGAAGTTTCGGTCCCCTTCTCCAAGATTATATTCATGTGATAACTTTCGCAGTGATAACTTATGGTCATGTTTTATAGGTGTCACTTTGTATTGTGTCACTCTCTGTAATAATTCTGCGCCGGAAGACTTCGAGATTTGAGCGATATTAGCATTAACTTTTGTAAGACTATAAACGTTTTCACTCAAATTCAAATTTCTTGCAGTTGTTTGTATAATAGGAGTTTCAGCTTTGGTTTTTGGTGTATCAGGTTTCGAAATTGTTTGTCTAGTCTGTTCGTTAACACAAACTGATGGCGTGTTTGCGATTCTAGTTGACGCAATCTCTGTTGGTTTGGTTGCAGCGATACCCTGGATAACTATGGGTTTTTCTGGAAGGATTCGAGTCGACTTTGTGAAGGATAAATTTAATAGATTATTGGTAGAAACGACTTCTTTTGAAGAATTGGTGGAAGAATCTGCATTAGGATCCTGTTTTTCCACAGGTGATGATGACTGGTTCACTTTGGAAATATCGATAGACAGTTGATTGGAACTTTTTATCCATTTAGATGGTTTAGTTCTGCCGTAACTTCTAGTAGGCAGTATATTATCTGGTTGTATTCCTTTCAGATCTTTCTCTATTTTCTTCGGCGTACTTTTTTTTGTCTTTTGAGGTTTCTTCAAATCAGCCGGGCTATCTTTTTTGGGATCTTTCTCACTGGTACCTAGTGTGGAGCTGTTCTTTTCAAAATCAGCCAAACTGGTACACACTGTTTCTTTCAATAAAGAATCCACTGACTGAGACTTCACTGGAGGCATTGGATTATAACACTGAGCTCTAGGAGGTGACACATCAAAAGAATTGTAAAGATCAGTGTGGGACATGTTAAATGTTGGTGTCAAACAATGATTATTGGGTTCAACAATAGCCTTTTGAGTACTTTGATCATTCTCTAAGAGGTCAGTGTGGGTCATGTCGAAAGGTGACGTCGGACAGTGATTATTGGGTAAAACAATAACTTTCTGAGTACTTTGATCACTTTCAATTATGGACTCCCACAGCCCAGGGTCACGACTAGGTTCAGCTGTATAATCTGGTTCCATTTTATCGCTGTCGAGAAGATCATACAGTTCAATTATTTCCTTCGATTGCCTTGATCTTGACATCTCTACTAAATTTTGAGTAATCGTTTCATTATCTATTCTTAGCTTGTAATCATCATTTTGGTTGGACTCGGAGTCTTTTTCTTCAGAATCCTTCTCTTCAGAAACTTGCTTTGTATTTAAAAAGTCTGAAAAGTCATCTGACAACTCAAAATCTCTCAAAGGATTGTCATTCGAAAGGAGTTCTGAAGAAGCATCACTCATACCTTTCGGAAAGATGTCTTCTCCAGCACAACTCATCACGGGGTCGGCTGAAAAAATTGATACGTGACGAAAACATATTAAATCTACAGAGTCAACTACGACCACTTACGGAAAATTATACAATGTGCTCTCCCCACCAAAAGAAGTAGAAAACTAAGTAAAATTTGGACCAAAAAAAATATTTTTTAGAAATGTAAAAACACGCCGCTCCTGGATTGTGAACATGTGGATAGCGAGAATTACTTCCTCTCATATTTTATCAAACGTAGGACTAAAGCTAGTTGTTTGAAATGTTAGCCCGACTCCCAATTGACAATATTCCACAGGATATTGGTGATCGTTTTTTGCTAACAAATTTTGTTTTCTAATGTTTGAAACACTGATACACTGACATGTGTCAAGACTGTCAAGTGTCATGTTCAATTTTTTTAAATTAGAATTTATTGAAAAAATATTTTTTAAATAATCGTGCTTGTTGCGAATGTTGTGTTCCATTTTGCTGGAATGTGTACGAATATACAAAAAAAATTACGTTTCACTAAACTAAAGAACATGCGCTAAAATAGTTGTTCTATTTGAATCTTCCCATCGACGAACTAGAATTCTTTTATCGTAAAAGAATATTTCAAAACCACCATAAGCTTTATACAGTCAGCGTTCACTGTGGTTTTGGAGTCGATTCTTGCCATTACTACATAATTTGACCAAGGACAGAACCTACTGGTACAAATTTGATGACAGTTGCTTATTCTATCGAATTGGAGCCTCTAGAGACCATAATATATTTTTTAATGAAAAGTAGTTATTAATAATGCAACAGACCTCGCTAGGATTTTTCATTCAATTAATTCCAATCCTTCGAATGACGTGGTGTTACAGGTTTTTCCGGATTTTCTACAGCTGTAAAAGCGAATGCGCCACCGAATCAATTTAAGCAGCCCCGTAGCTCCGATAATTTTTTTTCATTATTTCTTTGTTATTGCTCTATTCAATATTTTAATAAAACTTCTTTTTATTACTACTTCATAGACCGCGTATATCTGATTCGATCAATTTTTCATTATATTTTAACTTTCAGTTTCAATCAATGATAAACAATTTGTTCAAATCAAATCAAATCAAAATATACTTTATTGTCCGAAGAATGAATTCTTGTTGACAAAGCTTTTATAAATATAAAAATAAAGACGTACAGAAATATAAAAATGGTATGCGTAAATATGTGTTGATAAAATCACAAGTCGTCAAAAAAAAGAAGAAGAAAAGAGAACAGGTACATCATAGAATATCATCATAAAATATAATATAGTATAATGTAAAAGCGTGTATAGCATGGAAGAAAATAATGCTACTTCCATGGCACAATGATGATAAAATAATTAGTAAACTACAACATATATATTAGTTTTGCTCAAGTGTGAAATTATATTACATGTTAAAATTGGACTACGCAAAGAAGCGAATGTCATATAAAGAAAAGAGAATGAACATACGAGAGTATGAGGTTAAGATAAGTTCGAGCAATTCCAATCTTTGTCTAGATACTCTTGAACACTGTAGTATGGTTCACTGATAAGAAGACTTTTTACAGATCTCCTGAATAGAACTGGAGAGACAATTCTTCTGGTAGTAACCGGGAGATGATTAAATAATATCAAAGCATTATAAATGAGAGACTTTTTTGTTAAATTCGATGATGGAATGGGAAGTCTTAAATTATTATTTTGGCGGGTAGAACTAACAACCGTCTCATATGACGATTTGTTGCTGTGGACCAAACATACAGTCTCAAGAATAAATAAATTTGGAAGGGTAAGGATTTTGAGATCCAAGAAAAGAGGTTTACATGATACCCTAGGTCCAACATTGAGGAGGTAGCGAACGGCCCGTTTCTGGAGGATGAAAATAGAATGGAAATTGTGTTCATTGCAGATACCCCAGAAGGGTAACCCGTATCTAATGTGGGATTCAATCAAAGCATGATAAACTACTTTTGCAGTGGCCATACCCAGTTCACTAGACACTACCCGCACGGCATAACAACCAGAGGCTAGTTTTGATCTCAGTGTTTTCACATGACTTTCGAAGTTGAGCTTATCATCTAGATGAATACCAAGAAACTTGGTATTATTTTTTTGTTCAATGAACATTTCAGTACCCACTTGAATCTCAGGTAGATTGCACTTGATCGATAAGAGGCTGGTTTTATTTATGTTAAACGAAAGCAAATTCGAGTCACACCACTCCTTCACAACGGAAATATCCTTGACGATTTTTGTGTGCAGGTTCTTTACTTCATTGTCATGCCAGAGGATTGTTGTGTCATCCGCAAAAATAGTAAATTTACCGTCAATCTTTAGATTAGCTATATCATTGAAATAAAGTAGAAACAAGATAGGTCCCAATACAGAACCCTGTGGTACGCCATGACTAATCGAACCAGTATTAGACAACGTATCTGTTCTCACAATTTGGGTACGCTTTCCTAGGTAAGATTCCATCCAACTGAGGCTAAGATTTCTGAACCCATAGTGTTGGAGTTTGCGCAGCAGGATTTCGTGGTTTACACAATCAAATGCTTTTGAAAGGTCGCAAAATACCGCCGCGCAAACTTCCTTCTGATTCAGTTTGCAGTATAGTTCTCTCAGGAAGGAGAAGACAGCATCGCCTGTGTTTTTACGTGGCTGAAAGCCAAATTGCTGAGGATTGAGAATGTTGTGCACATTGATGAAATCCATTAATCTAGATTTGACAAGCTTTTCTATAAGTTTTCCCAAGGTCGGAATAAGAGAAATCGGTCGAAAATTAGAGGGATCCGTTGCATTTCCACCTTTATGAAGGGGAATCACAAGACTAACTTTAAGGAAGTTTGGGTAGAGTCCCTTTGCGAAAGAGTCATTAATGAGTTGAACCAACAATTCTAGAGAGAAGATGGGCATGTTTTCAAAAATATTTATTGAAATATTATCAATTCCGCAGGAGGTTTTATTTTTAACTTGTTTAATTGTATTCATGAGCTCCTCCAGATTCGTTGGATACAATACAAATGGTTCTGTGATATGGATTTCACTCAAATAAAGAAGTGGATCCGGTGCCGAATCAATATTTTCTGTCAGTCTCTCAGCGATGGTGCAATAATATTCATTAAGAATGTTAGGATTCAAAGTAATATTGTTTGATCCAATATTTTTACCGCGAAGATCATTTACAATACGCCAGGTTTCCCTAGTTTTGCTGTTACTTGCCGAGATTCGGTTATGATAATACATTCTTTTTGCAGCCTTAATGACATTTCTGTAAATTTTTCTATAATTGACGTAATAGTGATTGAACCAAGGATTATTACTATTGTGTTTTTTTATATGATGAAGACTTCTCAGGTTCTTAGCAGAATTGCGAATTCCTTTAGTTAGCCATACTTTTTTAGTTCTATTTTTTATTTTTATTTTTTGAATAGGGAAGGAAATTTCAAAGCAATATGATACTATGTTATGAAAAGAAAGGAAGGGGTCATCGGCATGTTGTACCGTATTCCAATTGGCATCAAGACAGTTATTATAAAAAGTTTTATAATTGCTTTCACTGAATAATCTTCCGTATGTGAACCTGTTGGATACACTTCTAGACATAACCTTAACTTCACAGCAGATAGCTTCGTGATCAGAAATGCATGATGGTATAACTGAACAGATAACATTTCCTTCAGTTAGGTTAGTGCACATGTAATCGATTTTGCTTTCAAAACTTGGTGTTATCCTGGTAGGGCCATTTGTGTGCATACATAAATTAAAAGAAGCGAGAAGATTTTGGAGTTGAATGGTCAATGGAGAGGTGTCATCGTCGTAGTTGATGTTAAAGTCACCCGCCAAAATAACAGTCGCCTTAGTGGGTAGTTTAAGTAAAAGTAATTCCAGATTTTCAAGAAATATTAGACCATTTGTGTTAGGTGATCTGTATATACATAACACAAATAGATTCGCTGTGCCAGAGTGAGCTAAGTTAAATTCAAATTGCTTTTCCACTATAAGGTCATCATATTTTTTGACATTAGTGAGTTTCAGGTCAAATAAAGCCAAATTTCGAACCAGAATCATTGTTCCACCACAGTTGAATTCACTTCTACTAAAATTAGATATCATGGTGTAATTAGGAATGTATATAGGTTCTCCTTGATGTAACCAATGTTCAGTAAGTAATACAACATGGGGAAAATTTTGGCTTTCAAGGAGAATATACAAATCATCAACTTTGTTTCTAATCGATTGGACATTGAGTGTAAAGATTAGGATTATGTGCTCGTTTTCTGAAAATCTGTCTGGTCTAAAAAAGTATTGTGGTTTGAGTTGGAGTTGCTCTGTTCTATGTTTGATAGATTCTTAATACCTGATTGATCAACAATAATCACAGATTCTGTGGGGAACGGATTTGTTCGCACTGTTTTTAAAACAATCTGGGGCTGACTCGTAGAGACATGATCGGTAATTTTTTTTATTTTTTCAGTAATACCAAATTTGCTGCCTTTATGTTTTTTATCGGACATAAAATGTATGGAACAACTTCTGTTTTGCCGTTTAAATAAATTTACTTTAGTGAAAATGATTCTATTGATGTTTTTGTCAAAAATTGTATTGCGTTCTGATATGATAATTAAATTGGTGAACTTGCCAAGACCCAGAATGTTGTTTAAAAACTCATGCAAGGCTTTACTATTACTAATATTGCTAGTGTTGAACATAACAATGATTATGTCATCATGACCAAATTCTATAGTTTCATAAAATATATTGTTAATGGTAAACAATTTGTAGTAGACAAATGACAATTATAATTTACTTGAATCAGTGTTTCCAACATTTAAAAACAAAATATATTACCAACCTGACAGCAAAAGAACGATCAGCAATATCCTGTGGAATATTGTTGATAGGATATTACAAAAATAAACAGCACAGTATCACATGAAAGTTGAAAGTTCGATGTCGGATGATCTACAATCATATTACACTATTCGCGGACTGAAACCGATAGCTTATTGAACGTTATCGATTTAGAAGTAAAATCAAAAAACGATCTTATTGCAAAACAACCTGACGATATTTTTGACGGATGACAAATACGTGCACGATTGCCAATGCTTATCAAATGTTTGTACTTAGGACTATTAGGGTTCTCAATTGAATTATCTGGAGGAAAAGAGTTTTGTCGTAGGAGAATTTTGTTTGTATCTACACAGAGGGTACTCATTGCGCGATGGGTGTACAACCAAGACAAATCAAGAAAAAAGGAACGCCATTAGCGCTTGCGGTGGCTCATGACTGACTTTTACGGGAGCATATAACTATGTTTACACAACTCTAATGATGCAGTGGCGCATCTATAGATGATGTCGCACAAAAAAATGTTTAAATCATCACGGATAGCTCTCAAATTTTACATTCGCACCCGACAGGTTAGTACCCCATTTAATTTTCCGTGAGTGGTGGTAGTTCACACTGTATAAAAAAGCTGAACAAATAATTCAGTCATATGGAATATTGCTTATTCAGTACGACTAACTAAATCTTCATTAAAACTTACCACATACAGACAAGATAAACCATAAAATACAAAAGCAGTATTAAGTTTAAACTAAAAATAAAATCATTTCAACATTGCAACAATGAATATGGAAGTTTATTGTTTTAAAATATATGACATAATATTCAATACTGATAATATTTTCATTTCGCTATTGCCATTGACCATTTCACTCAGAAAAACCCTTAGGTATAGCTGCGGCAACCATCCAGCAACGGAAGGCCCATTCATTTGTTATTGTTAAAATAGTTATTTCCATCAATCGATTGCACCCCTACGCGCAACCCTCGGAAGTCTTCGAGAGACTTGTGTGAGCTAGGGAAGACGTGGATGATCTTACTTTTGACTCTCGAGGAAAATAAAAATGCATACATAGGAAGACGACAGAAGAGATGGACTCAAAGTTGAATAGACTCGAATGAACGATCAGAAAAGGACCTCCATCAGTCCTTAAAGGTGATGGGAGAACTTGGATCTCAAAACAGGCATCCTCATATTGATGCCTGAGAGGGAATGTTAGTAGGAATTGTTCTTGAATTTCTGCAGACAGTATGGCCTCAGGGAACACCTCCAGAGGCAGTGAGTTCGAAAAGTTGGCCGGTCGAGCACTGGGAAACAGATGTTCGGCATTTCTCCAAAGTGAATCATGACAAGATGGAAAGATTGACGATATTTCCGAAGAGCATCTTCCATGAGAACCAAAACATAAAAAAAAAAACAGAAAACCACTCATGAAAATATCTATAAAACAGAGAGAAATCACCAAGCTTTATGCGGTGTTCCAGAAAAGTGAGCAAGCTTGTAAGTGCAACATCGCTGACTGGACGAATCTATCAGTGTGTTTTTAGAGGCTGCACTCCACATGCAGGGAAACTGTTTTTTAGGACAGGTCTCATCTGTGCCATATAAATCATAATCAATTGACAAGTGAAATAAACTCTTGGCACCAAACAGAAAAGAAATTTTTAAGATGCACTTTTGGCAATAGACCTCAAATGGTATTTCTATGAAAGGGTGCTGTGCTGATGATAATACCGAGCATTGAATTGGAGGACTTCATTAGTATGGATATTCCTGCCATAATTTCGCTGGCCCCTGTGAGATCAGCGTTTCTAGAGCAGACATGCTTGGGTTTGGTTCACATCGAATTCTATCAAGTTGGTGGATCCCCTTTTTATAATTTTTGCTCCATATTTAACCCTTTCTCTTTTGGTTTCATGAGCTTTCAAAGAGAGAGTGGTACTATCGTACACAAAGCTTTGCACTAGGCATGAAATCATTGATGTAAAGATGCAACAGTGTTGGTGATAGAATAGAAATCTGCGGAACAACAGCATTTACAGGTAGAGTGTTGGATGAAACTCCTTCAAACCACCACATGGAAAGATCTGTCTGAGAGAAAGCTGAGAAATGTAACTGGGGAGGGGGGAAGCTATAAGATGGAAGATTGGCGAGGAATTTCTGGTGCTAAACGAGATCAAACGCCTTGGGGGTATATAATACCACGGCCAGAATTTCACCTTATTTATCAATAGAAACTATACTGTCGATCATTCACAATTCGTGAGCGTTATAATTCCATGAGCTTGAAGTTGATGGCTTTTTCCTTGATCTTCGAGATAACAGGTAGCACCAGATCAGCTGATACCAAAATTAGTATCACCTGCACGTGGTACTTTCAAATTTGAATTTTATTCAAACTTCCTTTTTATCATGCACAAATGTAAAGTCAAAGCAGCCAGGAAATATCCCTGAGGAATTCCAACGCTTGGAAATCTGTTTTAAGTTTTGAAGTGTTGCTCTCATTATACTTTTTATTATTACTACTTCAATAGTTTGTCATTGTTCTTACAGAACAGAAAACATACGGTTTGTGGGCTAATTAATTACCGGAAAGCAGGAAACAGTTTCAAATATTCATTTGCATAGAAAAAGAGTTTATTGAAGTTTGCACCAATTTTATGATTGTGTTATACAAGGGATGTCCCAAAAACCTAGCAATGATCTTGTGTCATTTGTACCAAAGTGCGAAAGGAAAGCTAAGTGCTACAGGCTACTCAAATGTTCATAAGCGATACTCAAGTAGCGTTTCAGTAGGCAAAAACCTCGAAAAAAATTCGCTGAAAGTATCTGTCTGCGGATTAAAGTAAGATTTGAAAGATCATACGACTAACATCTGCGGTAAATGCAATCTGATGCATTTGAAAATTCAAAAGTATTAGCAAAATATCATTCTGTAATTTAGGACTTTTTATCAACATGCCATTTAATGAGAAATTATTATAAGCGCATTTTGCGCTTGCATCTAAAACGATTCTAACTTTTGTTGTATCTGGTTAGAAAACACAGGTATGCGGTATATAATAAAAAAGAGATTTGAATATGTTTGAATATTCATGATATACATTTTGGTCATGTTCCAATCTTCTTTCAATAATAAAAACGGCACAAAGCAATTTCCTATCTCGAAATATTGGCTTATATTTTTTATCCTCGACAGAGAGCGTTTGATAAAACCGCAGCTCTTCCCAAAATTTGTTCATCACATTCTCTAACTGCACGATTTCTACAATATTTTGAATTAACAATTTTCTGTTCTGTAATATCAACTTTCCCAAAGAGACTCCACCCAACCGTGGTATTGAATGCGGTTGTTAAATTTGCATCGCCAAAAATACGTGTATCTAAAAAATGTTTTTGAAATATTTCAGCGCCTGAAAGTAGATCAATTGGTGCGGTATTGATAAATGTTGGATACACCAACTTCTTATTTTTATGTGACTACAAGAAGACGGATTAATATCAAAATTCTGCATATTTGTACGAACAGTTTCGAGTACTATTGCCTCAAAACTTAAAGTCGAATGATTCACTCCGGTGGGCTGAACAGTACAGCTAACTGTGCCGAACGATGCCTGAGTAGTCACGTTCTGGAGCCCGTGTACCGCGACATCTGATTTATAAGTTTTCAATCCTATACGATGTAAACATCGCTTTGAAGTCGATCCACTATCGACCAGTGCTGTTACAAAGTGAAAATGACCACGAAAATC
This sequence comes from Chrysolina oricalcia, assembly GCA_944452925.2. Taxonomy (NCBI): domain Eukaryota; kingdom Metazoa; phylum Arthropoda; class Insecta; order Coleoptera; family Chrysomelidae; genus Chrysolina; species Chrysolina oricalcia. The sequence goes on from OX101822.2 coordinate 47,598,903, forward strand.
TAAAATTCTCAACGGGAGTTTCCTCTAAGTTACCAACCTAGATTTTTTACAAAAAAACATCTGCCTCTTCATTGTAGAAATTTCTGTGGTATGTCATATAAAATTACAATTACATCAGAAGTATGTCTTAGTTTTGTTATGAGGTCATAAATGATATTTTATGGACCAAAACAGTTTCCTAGGGATTTTTGTACGTCACGTTTAATTTCTAGGATTTTTTTGACTGCTGATAATCAGTCTATCTAGAACTTTAGCTTCATTAAATTCATTTACTTTTAAGTTATCACTTTTTTTAACAATTCTTGTGCTGTTATGCTACAATTTTTTGTATTACAGAGTATAAAATATTTCCAAAATATTTCTTTGCACTTACACTTACACCTCGAGCAAAGTTCGAAAATTTTTGTCGGAGAGTATCCGTTTTTTTTGTTTGTTATTTCATATTGCCCTACGCGCAACACTCAGAATCAATGTTTTTGGAACTCCCTCCAGACTGCACTGTCTATGTTTGAAAGAGACACATTATTATGTACAAGAACGTTTCAATTTTAAACTTCAAATTTCGAAGCAACGGCAGGTTTTCAAATGATAAACGCGGACTACATTCGATTTTATTCCAGTGAGCACTTTCAAGGAGACGCGGATTTGAAAATCTTTTCATAAGTGCGTTGCAAGCTCAGATCAATAAGTAAACATAGGGCCCGATGCTACGTAAACATCATATTCACTGAACCGAAGACAACTTTGTTTATTTATGTACACCTCTCATCTCTAATGTTTTCAAACATTGACGCCCTGTTGTCAAATTGATAAAAAAATATGATTTTGGTAGGAACCTACCAATAAATGCATAATCAATCACATATAATATTCAGATGTATTATTCTAAAAATTCTAGAGAAATGTTTATGTCCAGAAAGGTGTGAAAAAATTACCAAAACGGAAGATATACAGGGTGTCAATTTGAAAACTTCCCACCCTTAATATCTTCCTTCCAGTAAACAATATGAGTAATCGAAAAAACAGGTGAATTTTATTGTCAAGGGGGACACTTTCACGGACTATTTGTAGCCCTCGTGGTTCAACCCCCTAGGAGGGGTAGATGTTACCCTTAGAATTTTAAATGGGAAGGGGGGTCAAGTGGCACATCATTTTGATGGGCGTTCAATTCTTGTTCCAATGGTACCCTGACTTATTATTTTGTGATGAGCATTTTCCGAAAAATTGCGTTCTGACCCTTTCTACTTTGTCAGTTCCGCTTATTGACAATTCACGGTATATTCGGATTTTGAAAAAAATTGAAGTATTGCCTTTACCAAGGCATAACTATGGTTTGATAAAGGCTCTTCTTCAAAGAAATGATTTCCAAAAATTTTAAGTAAGTCCTTTGGTATATCATTGATTGTCCTCACTGTTAGAATTTTAACAATATCAATATTATTGGAAAATAAATTCAATTTTCCTTTCATAAGCCTCAATGTTTTTCCCCCTGCTTGCAGATATTTATAACAAACATTGAGGCATTCACCATTTTGCCATAGGCTTTTCTTATCTGTAATTTTGAATGAGTTTCTTTGTCCTCCAATATTATATTTGACGAATACGTTTGATTGAATGATTTGCATCGTGCATTCGACGCTACTTGAACCTCGCATGTGAAATGTTTGTTTACTATCATTTGTTTTGCAAACAAGGCAGTATTTCGACATTGTGTCTCACTAAACCAATGCACTATTTTGAAAAATATTCCAAATGTAACTTTAAGTTGTTTAAGCAGGACAAAAACCACGAAAACACACAGGAAAATTTTAACAACACTTCATCAACACAAAACACTTGCAATTGCGTCCTCTGATGCTTTGAGGAACGTTGCACAAGTATCTGTTAGATTTCATTCAATCCCCGTCGCGGTCTTAGCCAGGAGAGTAGTTGTTTTCTGACAGGTACTTGCCATATGAATGAACTGGTCCAAAATTTAGGAAGGATCATACTCAACAGAATAAACAATTTTTACAAAAAGAGGAAATGGGTTCTGAAAAATTAGATGTTGGAAAAGGTTTCTTAACTCATAGGGCCAGTTGCATAAATAATTTAACAGACAAATAAATATTTGATTTGATGATTACTATGGCAACGCATGTCTAAGCTCACCAGTTATGTAAAGGCTTTATGCAACTGGTCCATGTTTATTCAAATACTCTTATTGATTCGTTGAAACTTGATCTACACAACATAATCCCCCAGACTCCAAACTTGAAATATAGTCAAGGAACTTGTTACCTCTCTCGAATTAATTAGTTTAGACCATAAATAATGCTTTATTTTTGATAGCTGAAAACTCCTAGAATCCAACTAAGGAAAGAATATCATCATAAACCACGAAACTAATCCGCTATCTTGAATCCCCAAATTTTGATAAAAAGTTATTTGCTGCTAACCCCCACTGAAATATACCTTATAACTGGAATGCCAATGCAACTTCTCAAAAGTGTACCCTTTTGAACCTCGCGCAGCAGTAAAAAAAGTCAAGGGGGGAACATGCGTACTAATATTCTAAACAGGACCGGCGTGGTCCATAGTATATAACGAATTTCGATACGATTAAATTGATGAAAAACCACCGCGGTCTGACGCTTACAATAGACGAGGACAGTGATGACGTCACAAATGTCATTCTTGTCAAAAACTGATTCCAAACAAACTTCTGTCAAATTTAAATCAGCTTGTCAGAAATTGTTTCCGTTGTTTTTCAACTTCTTTTGCCTGAGAAAACAAAATCCAAACAACAAAACACAAACTAATAAGCACAGCAACAAATCATCAACAGAGAATGTCACCTAAAAGTCTTTGTAATCAGTTTTTGACAAGAATGACATTTGTGACGACACACTTTCCTCGTCTATTTGGATCAGCTTGAAACTTAGATTTCACAAATATCAAATCGTGGAAAAATGATCATACCACATTCATTTTCCCAGGATAAAAATGAACTTCACGATAAAAAATAATTTATAATGAAAAACACAATGCCCTACCGAGGAGTTTCAAATGTGATAACCTATAGCTACTCTTTTTTTGAACATTTTCTGGGAAAAAACTCACACAAGCAAAACCAAACATAAAATGGAGGACTGAACTCAATGAACTGCTATAAATAGCGCCTAAGCCGCTCCTGTCCGAATTCATTGATCAAAGACGTAAGTTTTCATCACAGAACAATTCACTGGTCTCTGTTATGATCAAAGACATGATTTTCACATCTTTTCATCTACTGCGTCGGCGCAGATTCTGATATTTCCATCCCCATGAATGGCACAAAAATTCTTCGCGCATATGCCTGCATTGGCATTCCAGTTATAAGGTATATTTCAGTGCTAACCCCCGGCTTTTTATTGACCCTAGGAATTTTAAGACAAAACTGCCAAATAACTTGTTGCAGCTCACAGGTACCTACTGCATTAGCATAAGTAATTTTGACCCCCTTAAAAAAGCACGGCACTGTGCTAGAGGTGTTTTGTTTTGGTTCGAATGTCAAAAACCCGAAACAAAACAGTTTCCGCAAGAATTATCTTCGGTTCAGTGAATATGATGTTTACGTAGCATCGGGCCCATCTATGTTTACTTATTGATCTGAGGTTGCAAGCCACTAAATAATTACTAGAAGTTAACGGGGTACCAGAAATAAATGTTTTTGGAACTGCCTCCAGTACCTACTGCATGCAGGTGAGAGACTGTCTCTGTCTGAAAGAGACACATTATTATGTGCAAGAACGTTTCAATTTTAAAATTAATTTTTTTCAGTTATTCTGATAATTACCTACATATCAATCCTTGCATAAAAGCTTTTTGTACTTTCATAGTAAATTTTTCACGAGTCAATTACATATTTACATCGCAATGTGCATTTTTAATTTCAAATCCCTTGATTCACCTTCTCCAAAATTGTTTCTTGGTGTGCCAGCATGAAAGAAGGAGTAGACCATAGACAAATAAAAAAGTAAGAAACTGTTTGAATGAATAGCGATTCATGACCACCAAGGTTTTGTTTGGGTCAGGCAGAAATTTTGTCACAAACTGATACTAGTGATACTTCCATCCATCAGTTTCCATTTCCTATCACCATCTGAATATCATTGTTGTTGTTTGTTTTGCAGAGTTTGATTTATTTATTTATAATGTATTGTTTGAATTGTTAGTATTTATTCTCTGTAGTAGTCATCTAGGTATATAGTCTTGAGAAAACAATATATTTATTTTTGTTATTTTCAGAGTTTTAACAAACTAACAGGTTCTACGAATCAATTACTGTATATATTTTATAAGTGATTGATTTGCCATTTCTGCATTTTATATGATACAACCATTCATATGAAATACGGAAATGGCAAATCGACCAGTTACAAAACATATACCTTATCAACTATAAGTAAGGAACACGATTAAAAACCCGCCTTGTCTCAATCGGTAACTGACGAGGAATATGTTTTACCAAACGTACTAACTTAGTTCGGCCAGTTGCGAGGTAGGTCGCCATTGTTGAACGTTTTGCTAACTTTTACTGCAGTTTGGACCACTCTGTATATTTTTCGTTTCTCTATGAAGTAGACATTTGTTGAAAATTTTTGTACCAGTAATCACATATATGTATAGTTCAATAGTTTAATACCTTATACAAATATATAAATTCATATAATACATTTTACATTGACTGTGAAAATGGGGATTGAAAATGGGGTTTGAAAACGCATAACACGATTTTTTTATTGCCTAAAGTGACCGTTCTTTGAACTCACAAATCGCCCTAATGACATATAAATGAATCCTTTAGGAGTTATCAGTGAAAAACTGAAAAAAGTAAGAACATTTGTAGGTTTTCTCTTATACAGCACAATAAAAAAATTGGTGTGAACTTCAATCAACTCTTTTTATATACAAATAACAACATTAAAACCATTTCCGGGAATATATTAGCCCCCATTCTTGGGCTATGCAGCCTGGCTTATTAAGGACATTTTTTATTAAACATACAAATAAAATACTTACCAGGAAAATAGTAACTATGATCACTGTTGTTCCTTTCATAGCTGTCTTTGAAGGAATGCGAAAAGTCCGGCTGCTTGGATACTGGAATAATGTCAGTAATCTCATTTGAAGATCCAGAAACGCCTGTAATGAAGCTATTCGCCCTTGAAATTTGTCCCAATATATTCTGGTTGAGCTGATAATTTTGGGTCGAAATCAAATCCAAAGTCTGTGACGGAGAAATATCATGATAGTTCAGTGATATATCAGAGGTGGTCGAATTGTCACTGTTGAAACTCTTGATTGTAGTAGCTGAAACCCTTTCTGATCTCGAATCAGAATTAGAAGTTGAAACGTTAGACGTATCGGCAGCATAACCCGTATAGTGTTCAAGTTTAGATATCTCCTTATTTCTAGAAAGAGAACTGTTATAAATCGATGTTAAAGTTTCTGGTTGCCCGATTTCAGATGAGTTATGATCAGCCGTAGAATCCACTGACACCATCTGAGCAAAATCTGGTTTATCATTCCCACCATTACCGTGTACAATGGAGGAACCAACAAATGAAGTCGCATTAGTTTGCATTTTAAAGTACGAGGCTTTTCCGAAATTTCTCAGGTTTGCCAGGTTATGGAAGGTCTCCTTAACGTTAGCATCATTTGCAGATGATTCAGTAGGATTGAGATTCGTTGTTTTTATAAGCTTATCTGAAGGCCTCTCTTCAGACAAACTTGAAGTCTTGCTACTTTGTTCTATACTCGTAGATTGTCTGGAATCTCCAAGTCCAAACGTGTCGTCATCGGGAATAAAGTTAAGTGGATTGAGGTCGTTGTTGCAACTGGCAACCTGTACAATATTTGCAGTTGTTTTTCCTAGAGCTTCTTGTTTAATGGGGTGGTTGGTCTCATAACTCATTGTGTATCTTGCATCTACGACCTGGTTCTTGTACTTCTCTTGGGGCAGAGAAGAAGAAATGAGGGCAGGTTGATCAGAAGAAACTACAACTTCAGAATGGATATCTGGTATTTCATCACTCTTCATCCAAAGCGATGAATTGAAATCTGTTAAAACCCTGTTACATCCTCCATCTGTAGAATTTACCCAATTACTTTTGTCAGATTCAACAATAACAGGATTGGTCGAGTCAAATGAACTACAATTTTCTCTCTCTTTTTCTTTCAGATGATTGACAACAAATTCAATAGATTTTCTCTCTCGTTTTCTTGGTGATTCAGATAGAGGAGAAGAATTCGCAACAGCAGTTGAGTTATCTATTAGGATAGTTAATTCTGTCATAGTTGACTTTCCGGCATTGGATTCATCAGCTGGTTTTTCTGAATCTGGATCTGAGGATATTATCCTCTTTCTTCTTTTACAAGTGTTAGGAAGCGCAGTATTTTGGGAAGTTTCTTCATGTACATTAATTTTTACTACTTCTATTCCACTTAACTCTTGCTTTGATCCTAAGAAATCTGTGTTGATCACAGGCGATTTCTCTACAATTAAATCAGGAGGAAATAATGGAGCTGGTACATTTTTGGCAAATCCTGAATTGCCATCAGTTATCTGAATAGACTCAGACTTCAAAGAATTTGATATCAAGTCAGTTTCAACATATTTGCTACCAGAAGATAGCGGACAGTTTCCTGTATTTGCCATCAATTCCGCATTAGACTTATCAATTGTCGAAGTGTTGTCAGTAATAGTTACATCAGTGTTTGCAACTTCATATTCATCAACAAATTCATTATTCGATTTCTCTACCACAACATTGTGACCAAATTCGATTTCATTTGACACTAAAACCGATTCTGATTCCATGATACTAGAATCATTGGTGGATGTCTCATTCAGGGGTTGCTCAGAGTTCTGCAGAGTACTGTCCAAGCTATGAATGGCAGATATTTCAGAATCCTTCGAAAAAGAGCCTTGTTTAATATTATCTAAACAATCATGACCACAAAACCTTTCTTTCTCTTGCAGGTTTTTTTCGTCATCATACTGATCACAAGGCATTTCTTTGTCCTGGGGCAAGGACTTTTGGTTATTTACAACAGAACTATCAAGATCGTGAGGTATTTCTTTGTTTTCTGAATCGGACTTATGTACTGTTTCCAAACTATGAGAGATGCAAACGGTTTCTTTTGGCTCCAAACATGCTTCTGGATCGGTGATATTAGTATGGTCAGGTGTACAGGACCTTGCTGGAGCATCCAAACAAAATTCTTGATTAGTTTTGGTATTATCAGAGTTAATGCTATTCTCAGTTTCCTGTAAACTAACAGGGTCACTAGATATAAGTTTATTCTGAAAGTCAACACCAGTTTGATTTTCATTGTTTGAATAGTCATCATTCTGACTTATCTTCAAAACAGCAGAGTCGTTAGTAATGTTAACAGGTCCACAAGATTTTTTTAGATCTCCGGTTTGAGGTGCTTGAGATGGAACACTGGCAGTTTTTGCAACGTTCATTGTTTTCTCAGAATCTGGTTTCTGCACAGATATTGACATATTTTGAACTTGTTCAGATGGTGATTTAGATTTTTCGCAAGAGTTTTCAATGAGAGGCGATAATCTGGATATTGTTGTAGATGTATTATTTTGATCTTTCACAATCTCTTCATTATCAACTTCTAAGACATCTTTATTAATACTGGAATCAGACCTAGATCTCAACGATAATCTGGTTTCTAGAGTTGAGTTTTCTTTCTCACTTTTCTTTAAATTTTCTTTCTCGCTTTTCTTTAAATTTTCTTTCACTGTCTCTATTCCACCATGTGAATATGATCTTGGTTGAAGTTCACTACAGGTTTTGTTCAACTTTTTGTGATTCTTTTCCATTCCTTCATCAACATCATCAGTGCATGATCTGGAAAGAGATCTTTTCAATGTTTTTTGCAAGGGTTTACTCTCACTGACTTGGACCACTTCATTAATTTTTTCAGCATATGGCTCCTTTATTTCTGATGCTATTTTGCTTGCATTTAGACGTGTAGATCTTGAAAATGAATTCTGAGTTGAATCACTCTCAGTGTCTTCCTCGCCATCTTTGGCAGTACGCACCTGTGATTTTGATTTAGTTCGAGATTTTTTTTTCACTTTTTCAGTTATATGTTCATCCTGCACTTCTTGTTGTACGCTTTTGACGGAATCTATTATTTTTCCCAATGAAGAATGCGATTTATCATCCGAATTCAGACAAGTTTTTTTTGGTGATAAGGTACTAGACTTAGTTTCACTTGTGGAAATAAGCAAATCTTCATTAATTTCCCCAGAATTACTTGAAACTTCTGTTGTACTTTCTTCAGATTGAACTTCTTTTAGAACAATGGGTGATATTTCTTGGACACTTAGGTCAATTTTACTTTTTGACTTTTTGGATGAGAAATCTAGACAAACATTTAATTCAGGAGTAGAAACTGGTTCTAGTTGGCTTACTTCATCTATAATCTCTTCAGTAGCTACTTCATATTTATTATCGTCACTGATACTATCGGTTTGTTTAGATTGCAGTTTTTTACTTTTCAAAACATCGACAAAAGTTGATGGACTCTTTGAAGCCTTTAATTTGTGGTTAATCTGCATTCTTCTTATTCCAAGGGAACTGGCAGTGTTAATCTTTTGTTGTTCCTTTTCCTGTGTTTCTTTATCTTCAAATCCAGGTACAACTCCTATCAAGGTTGCATCAGTACAGTTTTCTGCATTAACAGTGGATGTTGAAGAAGCAACATTCAAATCACTCTCAACCTTTCTAGACTTTCGCCTTTTCTTTTCTTTAGAACTTTCTGTCGAATAATCACATTTTCGTTTTTCCAATTTGGTTTTTATTGCACATTTGATAATGCATTCACTTTCGTCATTTGGCAGATCTGGTGTTTGATTCGATTCATTTGGTAGATCCGGGGCCTTACTGGATGTTTGATATTTTTCTTCACCGTCGGTTTGAGATAAATTTGTTGCAATGTCAGTTTCAGTTTTCTCACATTCTTTTACATCAGTTTTACTGTCAGATTCAATTACATTCTTGAAAGATTCAGCATTCAAATCCAGCAAATTGTTAAATGATTTGTTTTTGCAGCTGTCTGTTATAACTGATGTGATTGATTTATTATTCAAGTCCAGTTTTGAGACAGTTTCCAATTTCTTCTTGGAAGGAGATGATAATTCACCCATAGATTTATGTTCAACTTTCAAATTTTCAGGGTTGCAATCACCTGAAGGTTGTACTTTATTTTCCTCTGGTGAATCAGGTTTCAAAAGAATATCTGCAAGCTCTTCAGATGGACCAGATGGCAAATGAGATGAGTTTTCAATATCAGCATTATCAATATCGGGTTTGACAGATTCCACATCAACAGAATTTTTACTTTCCGTGGAAAGATCATTTTTCTGTACACCCATTGGAATTTGTACAGAAGCAAAATCAGATTCATATACCATAAGTTTTTCATTACTAGAACTGGCCAATTTTCCCTTATCCTCCTCTTGTTCAGTGAATACATCAACTGTGACTACATTTTCATGTTCACTGAAAATTGGAATTTCTTCAACTTCTGTTACAGCGTCAGGTTTTTCAGTATCGGGGTGATTATGTACTTTTCTATGGGGTTTCCATGACAGATCATACACAATATCATTCGATTCATTATTATTTTCGAATAAACTGTCCTTGCTGGTACTGTTTGCAGAATTTTGGATTGGTATATTATCAGAACTGATTTCTTGTTTCAATAAAGGATTTACCAAATTAGAAAATTCTGATTCTGGTGGTATATCACTGATAATCAAGTTTCTTTTGCAGAGCTTGTATTGAGATTGTTCAACATTTTTGACAAGAGGCTTCTGTGGCAAAGGTATCTCAATATCTACAGCTAGGTATGAGGAATCAACTTGTTCTTCTATATTGTCATTTGAAATAAGCTGCAATTCTACATCAGCATCAGTCGGAACTTCTTCACACAACTTTTTCTTCAATTTTTCAGTTGTTTGGATAACTGTGTTTTTACATTTCCATTTCAATTTTGTGTTTTGTTCCTTGAATCTCTCGCTATTTGCGGATGCCTTTCCTCTCAGTTTTGGAGGTGGCATACACTGTTTACCCTCATCTTTGATATCACTAGTGGAAACTGAAGTTGTCGCTGAAGTCACCGATCTACTCAGATTATCTTTTGACATCGATTTCCTCCTCAGTTTTGGTAAGGTATAATAATTTCTATTTGAACTTTCCTCCAAGTTTTCGAATTTAATTTGTATATTATCAACTTGCTTGCTGTCTATTGGGGACAAAGCATGAAAAACTGCAGTAGGCTTTTTCTCCTGTAATATAGTTTTGTTTGCTAACTCGTCACTTTCTTCTTTTTTTGGTTCCGCAGCATCTTGCACCTTAGGTTCAGCTGATAATTTATTAATTTTAGTAGCTCTCTTTTTTTTAGTTGTTTTCCATTTTTTTTTCAATCTTTTACTCTTTTGTTTACTTTTTATGGCAATTTCTTCTGGTATACTTGATTTAGCCAGTGACTCTTGAGTTTCTTTCTTGATTCTTTCAGCCAAAGGAGTTTCATCGAAATCACCACGCTCATTTACCTTTTTGTTTCTTTCTGAATTTTCTGACAATTTTGGAATGGTTATATTATCTTCTGTCAGTTCAGTATTGTTGATATCTTCTGTAATATTAGCGATCATCACTGATTCAGTATTTTCAACAGTCTTTTCTTCAGGTTCCACTTTAATGCTTGGTGTATCTTTCAACTTTTCTTTCGAATGAAGTCTTTTAGATTTGCTACCAATATTACTGATTATGCCAATATCCAAACTTTTTGACCTGTTTTGCTTTCCGATTGGAACGTTTTTTTCAGTAGTACTGACATTAAGCCTTTCAATACTTATATAGGGGTTTGGGCCTAGTTGATTATACACCTTACGTTCTGCCTTAGTTCTGAATGGCTTGTTGCTTTCAAATAAAGTTTTACTATTTTTAACTGAGGCTGATGAAGATCTGGAAATTGAAACTACTTTCTTATCTTCTGGAGGAAGTTGTTGGTGTACTTCTGCAATAATGAAATCTTCATTATTTTGTTGCACGCTCATTATAGGCTCCAAATTTGGTTCGTAACAAAAATGTAATTCTTCATCGAGAGAATCCTCATCATAAATACTAGTATCAACATCTTTGACAATGTCTTCTAAATTATTGTTTTCAACTTCATCCACTTCTATTTGATGATCTGGCATCATTGATACATCATTAATCCCTCCATCTACTTCATATTCACCTAACTGAACCTGCAACGGATCAGATTTCATGTCTTTTGATTTTGTGTTTGGATCTTCTCCTTCATTCATATGTCTACCAACTTCATCTCTGCCCAATGGATCCAGCAACGATTTTAATTTGATGTCTTTTGATTTTGCACTTGCTCCTTCGTCAATCATTAGTTTATTACTTTCACTATCATTGCTATCTTCACTGGTGAAATTGACATCCACAATTCTATCTGCATATAGTTTATTTGCAGGAGGTGTTAAATTTTTTATTGACAAAAAATCGTGGGGCTTGAAACTGGTCTCTAGATTTTCGTTACTGTTTTTCATGTGGCTACTTCTTGTGACACGTATATTATCATTTACTGAAGTCTTCACCACTTTCCTTGCTGTTTGGTGAGTCCGCGGTTTTGGAGTCTGTTCAATTTTGTCTTTACATTTGCTGACTTTCAAACTACTTGGTTGCTTCTTTCGATTGAACATAACCTTCTCAAATAATTCGCTGACATTATCATTCTCAGCTTTTGAAGATCTTCCTCTTCGCAAAGGTTTCTGTTCTTCAATAACCCTTTCTCTGGGCGCTTCTGCTGCAACTCCAGCTAAAACATCCAAAGGATAAAAATCAACTTGAGGTACTGAAGTAACGTCATTTTGGACAAAATTATCAACTCCATTCCTCTTCAGAAGTAAACTCAAGTCAACTTGCGACTCAAGATCAGCCTGAAGTGATTGGTTATCTTGATCATCAGAAGATCCAGAATTCGAAGCTATTCCAGAATCATGTTGTCCAAAAATGTCCTGAGATTCAGTAATTATTGAAGTGTGGAGATTTTCTCGCACTCTCCATTCATTCTGATCAGGCCTGCCGCATGGAAGTTTTTCAGTAGCTGATTTCATCATTTGGTCTTCAATAAAACTATCACCTTGAACAATTTTGTTCTGATCAGTTACATTACATAACTTTCCTATGTTATTTGTATCAGCATCAGGATGACCATCTTCTGTACCTATTTCAACTTCAACTGCAAATTCGCTGTGGAACTCAAGCAAATGTTCGTTAGATTTCTGAAAAAGTTCTTCTATCTTAGCCAAAGCGGTAGGGTTTTCTCCAATTTTAGCTTTGTCTTCTACCTTGTGGTCAGACTTTTCGCAACTTTTACTTGCATACTCAACATTTAATGGTATATCTTGGTTTTTGTCTTCTTCAGTAATATTTGTTTCAAAGTTACCTTGGATAGATTGCCTTTCCGATTCAACATTTTCATTTTTGATAACTTCGGAATCTGTCACCTCTTTGGCATATTCACCAGCAAACCTGAAATCTTGATCTTTAAGAGATGAACCAGTCTCAAATTGATTATCTTCCATTTCTATTTCAACTTCAATCGCATATTCTGATTCAAGCAATTCCTGTTCATGATCATTATTTTTAATAATGAACTCTCCAGTTGAAGTAGTATTATGTGAGTTTTCGTCAAATTCACTTTCTTTGATTGTCTCTTCTTCACACAGCTTCTCGACAACATTACACAAACTTTTCTCCTTATCATTTGCAAAATGTTGTGCCTTTTCAATACTGAGTAATACCTCATGAGAGTAATTTTCTCTATCAGAGTGTAATGAGTCTTGTGGGCGTCTTCTATCGGTGATCAATTTTGATTTTACTTTAATAGAGCCCTCAGCTTCTTTCAATTTCAGATTCACAGAAGTTTCTCCGAACATACAATCTCTTTCACTATCAAGACACGTTGAACTTGACGTTCTTGTAATTTGTTCAGTGAGCTCATCACTAACAATAGATACCTTAGAAATTGTGTGCATCACATCAAACTCCGATTGTGTGTCATCTGATCCAACTTCAACAGCACATTCTGAGTCTTTGTTAAAAAGTTGTTCATCAGTGTTACTTTTTTCCACTAAAGTTGTATCTTCGAGAGGCTGTGTACTTTGTAAGGCTCCCTCTAGAACTTCTGCAGGTATTTTATTTTCAGCGAGTTCATAGGAAAGATCTGATTTTTCGTTAGGTACAGTTTCGTCAATATTTGATTCGACATTTTCTTGGATGCAAGATTTATGCTCACCATCATGGCTAACAATGGATACATTAGGAATTACTTGATTAACATCAAGCTCCGATTCTGCGTCATCTGATCCAACTTCAACTTCGTTTGCAAATTCTGAGTCTTTATTAAAATTTTGTTCATCAATGTTACTTTTTTCCATCAACATTATATCTTGGAGAGGCCGTGTAGTTTGAAATGCTCCCTCTATAATTTCTGTAGGATTTTGATCTTCAGCTAGTTTATCGGAATGGTCCGATTTTTTATTAGGTAAAGTTCCGTCAATATTTGATTCGGCAATTTCTAGGATGCAAGATTTCTGCTTACCATCATGACTATCAATTGATTCATAAGGAATTATGTGCATCACATCAAGCTCTGATTGTGCGTTATCTGATTCAACTTCAACTTCGATTGCAAATTCTGAGTCTTTATTAAAAAGTTGTTCTTCATTGTTACTTTTTCCCGTTAATGTTGTATCTTGGAGAGGCAGTGTAGTTTGAAATGCTTCCTCTACTATTTCTGTGTGATTTGGATCTTCAGTCAGTTCATCGGAATGGCCTGATTTTTCGTTAGGTTCAAATTCTGAGTCTTTATTGATAAGTTGTTCATCAATGTTACTTTTTTCCACCAACATTGTATCTGTAGGATTTTGATCTTTAGACAGTTCATCAGAATGGTCTGATTTTTTATTAGGTAACGTTCTTTCATTATTTGATTCAGAAATTTCTGGAATGCAAGATTTCTGCTCACCATCATGACTATCACTTGACACATTAGGAATTATGTGCCTAACATCAAACTCCGATTGTGCCTCATCTGATTCAACTTCAACTTCGATTGCAAATTCTGAGTCTGTATTAAAAATTTGTTCATCAATGTTACTTTTTTCCACTAAAGTTTTATCTTGAAAAGGCTGTGTCGTTTGAAATGCTCCCTTTATCATTTCTGTAGGTTTTTGACCTTCAATCAGTTCATCAGAATGGTCTAAATCGTTAGGTGAAGTTTCGTCAAGATGTGATTTGACGTTTTCTTGGAGGCAAGATTTCTGCTCACCATCATGACTATCAATGCAAACATTAGGAATTATGTGCTTAATATGAAGCTCCGGTGGTATGACATCTGACACAACTTCAACTTCGATTGCAAATTCTGAGTTTTTATTAAAAAATTGTTCATCAGTGTTACTTTTTTCCACTACAGTTGTACCTTGTTGAGGCTGTGTACTTTGAAATGCTTCCTTTATCATTCCTTTTGGATTTTGATCTTCAGCCAGTTCATCCTCATGGTCTGAATTTTCGTTAGGAAAAGTTCCGTCAATATTTTCTTGGGTGCAAGATTTCTGAGGTTTATCCATGATGGCTGCTCCTGAGTATCGCACTTCGTCTACTTCATGAAGTTGTTTACTTTTGTAGGGATTCTCAAATTGTTCAACTTCTTCTCTTGGATCCGTCTGGTAAGGAAGACATATGGAATTTGTTTCAGAAGACGATTTCTTGCATAATGTATCATCAATGATTTTATCTTCAGGTTTTTCTTTGTTGTTTTGTTTTGAAAACATTTCATCAGTTGGTTGCGAGCCTGAATTATTAATTGCTTTCACATTTGTTTCAATAACTTCAATAACATCATTTTCGTGAAGAGTATCTTCCCCTGTTATGATTTGCTGCACACACATTTCTTCAATATTCGACTGTTCTGGATTGGGAGCACAGCCTGTATCTTCTGCTGTCCCTTTTTCTCCTTCTTTACTAGTCACAACAGAAGTACTGGGTATTTTTCCGATTTCCTGAATATCACTACTTTTCAACTGTTCGAGTGATTCCCCTGAACTATTGGTTTGAATAATATTTTGTGCAATTTGTCTTAGTGATGGTATATGGCTTCCCATTTCCACTAGATCTTTTATGACAACTTTCTCATTGACCAGAGTATTGAACTTTTCTTCTAACAGGTCACCACCTTGATTTTCATTACTGATTGAGGTTTTTGGTAATGACAGCAGATCGCCTTCATCTTTATTAGATTCAGTTCCATCAATGATTAGTTTACTGAATAGCAAATTGTCTTTTCCGTCTTCGCAGTCTTTACTGGCATTGTTGTTATCAATCATGACTGATACATGTCTATCTTGATGTGCAAGATTATTCAAATCAAGAGTTCCGTTAGTAACTGTATTCGATGATGAGTCACTGTTACAAATGGATTCACTTTTGCTTTCATCATAATTAGGTTCTCTGCTAGTTCCAATGTCGAACAACACAGTTACTGGGCTTTCTTGGCAAATAACACTTTCTGATTGATTATTATTGATGACTTCAATAGCGCAATCTATACCATCTGCTGTAGAATTGTTTTCTTCAAGCTGGAAACTAGTTTCTAAATTTTCAAGTAGTTTTTCATCAGTTTCTACATCGTTGAAAATCGTGTCGTTGACAGATTCAGAACTATGCAAATCTGGATTAGATGTTTTAATTTCATCAACACTCAGATTTATTACTGTCACACTTTCAGTTGGGAGAGTATCAATGTGTGTAGTTGAGGTACTTTCAGTATCATCTGAAATTTTGGAAGAGTCTTCATAACAAATTCCACTTTCTTTAGCTGAATCTCTTGCTTCAAGATTTATTTTGCTGACTACTGGATTAGAGATGTTACTAGCCTCAGTGATATTTTTAAAATCAGAAACCACAGCTGTGTTACTTTGGTTGATATTCTCAACTTCATTGGATACAAAACCGACGTCTTTCCTGCAAGGTAACTTTTTGTTTTCTTGATTACTTTCACGTAACTGATTATCAAATTCACTCAGTACCTCATTCTTTTCAAAGTTAATTTTCTGCAAAGAAGGCTCAATTAGTTTAGTAGTCTTCATGGAGCAGCTATCTGAATTACTGTCTGTAGTGGGTTCTGAATTACTGTCTGTAGTGGGTTGCTCTACACTGTCGACCTCAACAACTCTTGGGTTATTCTCGCCAACTGCAACTGCCTCACTTATTTCCTCAATTTCTTTATCATCATGAAGATCACTTGAACTTGCTATATGTTCGATCTCATGAGTTGAACTTGCAACATGTTCGATCTCATGAGATTCGCCACTTCTTGATGAATCAAGACCATTCGTTTTTTCTATATTTGAATCCTCCACTTGAGATCCAGGGTCTTTTTCAGGAATTGTTTCAACGAATTCTATCAATGATTCCTCATTTAGTTTGCCATCTTTTGAAATCAAGTTTACATGGCTGGTTCCAAGTCTCTCTTTGATCATATTTTGAGATACGGTCGTTGATTCAAACTCTTCTGAATCAATTGGACAATTACTATTACTCTGCTGGTCTGCCATTTTCAACTTATCATTCTTCATCTGAGTAGACGTGCTTTGCTGCTCAGTAAGGTCTTCCTCAAAATCATCTTCTACCGTGATAAGCAACCCGCTTTCCAATTTTGCATAACATGAATTATTTGATGATTCCAGAATTTCACTACTTGGATCTGTGACATCTACGACAACTGAGAAATCCGTGGGATTATTAAATCTATTAATATTATTAGGGATATTACCATCAGCCTTTGCTACCGTATTTTGTTCTTTGAAGACGCTTGAACCAGTGTCATATGTCTCAACTTCATTTTCTTCATCAGAAATTTCAACTATTTCAGTTTCTATAGTAACCGATTTAGTCCTATTTCGATTATTATTGTTAGACTGATCATAGGATTGTATTCCATCACATTTTATAACTATGGTTTTGTTTGAGATCAAGTTAGCTTCCGAATGACTTACGTCACTATTTACAGGCTTAGAATTACTATTAATAAAATTACACTCTTCAGACATATCCAGTTTGATAGTTTCAGTCTTAACATCATCCATTGGCCTATGATTCCTTTTATGGAATGAGACTTTATCTTCTTGTCTCTGATGTCTTTGGTATTCCAGTGACTTCTTGCTGGTTTGGACTTCATCTGCGAAACATGTTTCTTCAAAATCACTGTCATCCAGACAAATTGTGGGCACTGACTTCGTTAACGGAGATGTAGATGCTTTGTTCAATATTATACTGTCTTCTTCTTTTATTTCATTTCTTTCACGGGCTGTGATATCAACAATATCATCATCTACGATCTGAAACACAAAACTGTCAGAGCAACAAAAAATAAGAAATGGGGGGGGGGGGTGTCGATACAACATGATAATATTTAGGTTTAAAACATGAAGAATATGCTTTAGGTAAGTGGGAAAAAGAGATAAATAGTGGATAAAGATGGACCTCTAATATGAATATAGCATAAATAGTTTTCGCCAGTGACAAGCGTTGAGTGCATTTAAAAAAACGTTCCTGTCATACAGGATCTTTCACAAACAAGTAATGAACCAAACTTCCATTTTTTATATTGAACTCCCTGTAAAACTTATAACTCGATTTTAATTCGGCAATCATATCACAGCACTGGGGGTTTAACATTAGGTTGAAGAGCAGGATAGTGATAAAAAATTACAATGGCAAAAATAGTTTTAACAAACGAACAATTAGCGGAAATCATGGGTGGTATGATTAAAAAGAGAATTTGCTAGTACTTCAAGTTAATGCTCCATGCTGTAGTTTTCACTTCAAAATATCAAAGCATTTACTCGACATAATTCTTGAAGTAACACTTAAGTAAGTACTAGTAGCAATTACTCTATACTTTGCTTTATTTACTTCGATATATCGAAGTTAATACTGCAGTAATTACTAATGCTGTCAAGTATTTCCTCCATTTGGGAGTGTTTGGTGTAGTTTTTAAGAAGCTACTCATAGACTAACTTCATATCTTCAATTGAAAACGTGTTATTATGGCATTTTTTATGAATTATGGTAGGAAAAGGAGGGAAATGTTTGAACGTAGAACGTATGGGGAGGTACAATATAGAAAATTATTTCGGTACGTCAATTTTAGCTAGATTGCTACTATAAAGCTCTGTACTTTTAGGTTCAATAAAACCAATGTTGAACGGAAAGCTAGAGAGTTCTTAGGAAATCATATTGAGATGAGGGGAGCAGCTTTATCAAATTTAACGAAAATGGAGGTATTTTTAAGAGCTCTAAGTGATCCGGGGTTTCAACAAGGAGTGGGTGTAGATGTCGGGGTACATCAAACAACTGTGTCAAAAGTAATCAAAGAAGTTTCACAAAAAATTGTGTCCTCCCACATCTTCAGCAACCTCGGCACTCTCGGCACTATCATTACTCTCACTCATGATTATTAAGTACCACAGAACAAACAACAACAATCGAACCAATTTGAAGTTAATCACGTACTAGTGTTTACTAGTAGTTTATACTTCTAACCTAAGTCAACACTTCCCATCGAAGAATTTACTTTATGTGAAACATTATACTCCACAAAATACTAGGAAGTAAAAGCTCTTACTTGAAGTACAAGTAAATACTCTTTTTAATCATACCACCCCATGTCTCGAATAGTAGTGGCAGGTAGATACTACACATGGTGTTGCTGCTGGCGGGAAAGACTCGGACGTGCCGGTATCCAGTCCGCATGACAACGGATTTGTCGGGAATCTAGGAAAAAACCAGGAAAAAAAAAAACGGAAAAAAACCGGAAAAAAAACGGAAAAAAACGGAAAAAACCGGAAAAAATCCCGAAAATACAAACCTGAAAAAAAAAACCCAGAAAAAAAACGGAAAAAACCCTTCGAATAATATTTAGCTATTATATTACATAATACCTATTACATAGATTTAAAGCTTATAGTATGCGATATGGCATCTAAAAAACCGAGGACCGAGTTAACTAAATAAAAACGTAGAAGAAATACACAAGGGATATCATGTTATTATTTATTATACAAAATAACCTTATGCGAAATTATTCTGTCCAATTATTAGTCTGATCTAACCTGAACGAACTAACCTAGCTCGCAAGTTGAGAGCTTGGTATTTTATCAGATATTACCCGTTACGTGCCTTTACATATTGGAAGTTGCCTGTTACATCTTCAAACAAAAAACAATTTGCTTTGTCGAAAAGATATCCAACATCATTTCACCTGAAATCAAAATCTTCTAAATAACCCACAAAATAGATTGAAACTAACCTAGAACTGTCCTCTCAACTTTTAAATCCAAATATCCAATAAGATTCCTAAGGACAAAAACAATCAAAAGAATCATTACAAATTCAAATAATCTCTATCGAAACTCCTAATGGGTGGTTTATTCTATACTTTTCAAGAATAATTTAAAATGTAGCATACTAATTGTGCAGTTTATGACTGTACATTTTGTATACTATATTAAAACACTTCTATTTTATTTCATGCTGTATTGTATTGTGTAATAAAAAATTTTCACTTGTTTTTATACCAATGTAGTCTTTTTAATGAACACATTTGACTTTGACTTCACGTAGTAGTATCAGTTCCCCAGTAGCATGCTATAGATGCTGCAAAACAGGGTATATTCGTACGAATTGTCCTTCTTATAGAGCAAGAACCCAGTGCCGTCAGACGTTACTTATTTTTAAACGAACGAAATGTGTACGATTGAGTAGTGTTAGTATGTACTATGTTCGCATGTCTACCTGCTAGCTTGGCCAGATGACCATTCTTCAGATATTAGGGAATCAAGGTACGTAAAAACACTACTTACTTAGTTGAATTGCCAGTTTACAGATATATTTTTGTAACCCATGGTGGGTTAGTGGACAGAGTAACTAACTACCACCCCGGAGCTCCGAGTTCAAATCTCGTCTCCAACAATTTTTATTTATTTATTTTTTTTTAAACCAGCAGACGCATCACACTTGGGTTTAAAAGAAATTAAAAAGAAAACATAATTTTGGCAAATAAAAGATTTTGTTAAGATTTCCTTATAAGTAAAATCTCAGTGACTTCAGACATAACTTATTTTTGAAAAGATGAAGACTTAGGTCTCATGTACTTTTAATACCTGCGTGCTTGTGGAGTTCGCTCTGTGACACCAGGGCAGGTACCAGGTGAGAAAGGTAACTAAAAATAAGAGTTACTTACTTAAATTTGTGTGGCTGATTTTTATGTATATTTTGTAGAATATGACTCTGAAGTAATTTGTGGAGCTTTAAAGCGTCTGACAAAAGTTCTCGTCCATGGAAAGCGTCTGACACTTTTGAAATTTCTTCACAGTGATTTTCTACAAAATATACATAAAAATCAGCCACACAAATTTAAGTTAAGTAACTCTTATTTTTAGTTGCCTTTCTCACCTGGTACCTGCCCTGGTGTCACAGAGCGAACTCCACAAGCAGGCAGGTGTTAAAAGTACATGAGACACCACTCGGAACCTAAGTCTTCATCTTTTCAAAAATAAGTTATGCCTGAAGGCCCTGGGATTTTACTTTATAAGGGTATCTTGACAAAATCTTTTATTTTCCAAAATTCTGTTTTCTTTTAAATTTCTTTTTAAACAAAAATCTTCCCAGAGTCGAAACCGCTTCCAACCGAGATGGCTGACCCTAGTGTGATGCGTCTGCTGATTTGAAAAAAATGTTGGAGACAAGATTTGAACTCGGAGCTCCGGGGTGGTTGCTAGTGACTCTGTCCACTAACCCATCAGGGGTTACGGAAATATTTCTGTAGACTGGCAATTCAACTAAATAAGTAATGTTTTTACGTACCTTGTTTCCCTAATATCTGAAGAATGGTCATCTGGCCAAGCTAGCAGGTAGGCATGCGAACATAGTACATACTAACACTACTCAATCGTACACATTTCGTTCGTTTAAAAGTAAGTAACGTCTGACGGCCCTGGGATCTTGGACTACAATATTGGAATGGTCTCAATGGAATGTTTTCGTATTACCCCTCGTTGACGACCATGTCAATATTTTATGACAGCAAAGTCAAGGGCTGACAGGCATTGCGGAAAAACAGTAGTTTGGTGAGGTTTGCCGATATTGAAGGTGAAGTTAAAAATGCCCTTGTCACCTTTGTTTACGAGGAGGTCAAAGGCAGGACCATACCTACCTCATAATAAAAAGTGTTCTGGGGGACCAATCAGCTAGCTGTGTTTGAATGTTTATCCAATGCTTTCGACCTCACACCCTACACCCGAGAATATAAATTTTGACTTTCAACCTTAAGAAGAAACAATGATCAACAATGATGGATTTCTGAATCAGCGCGAGAATAAATTCAGTCTGGGAGGAAAACCGCAGTTCACCACAAAGATCGATTTGGATTGACAGCTAGCTGAAGAGATTATAGAAGAGTGTGAAAGCCCGTGGGCTGCACCGGTGATAATCAATTACTGAGATCTGTGGTTTGAGAGTATTCTGAACCAGAATCTGGAGTTAGTATTGAGATAAAGAATCCCTACTATGTTTTTCCCAATTTTTCACTTGTCAATGAGTCGTAGCTAGCCGTGAAAAATGGATATACGAATATTTTGTCAACCTGAAGATAGATATTTCTGAGCACATTTTATTCTCAAGAAGAAAATTCGAAGGCGTTACTGCCGAAAATCGGACCACTGTGTGTATATGCAGTTTTCAGAATTCTCTATACTTTACCATAAGATAGATAGATATTTAATAGTTCTAGTATCAGGGGTACCGTTCCAAACGGTTTTTGTCCCATGTACGTCGAACCGTTCGAAAGTTCACAGGGGGAAGGCTATAAAAAGCCGCACCGTATAATCATTTTAACTTTAATGATGGATTTTTGGATAATGAACATTTTAACTAAAATTTCCTCCCTATTCTCGCCTATTGTAGTAGAAAACTATAATTCATTTCAAGAATAGTTATTTAAG
Source organism: Chrysolina oricalcia (assembly GCA_944452925.2). Lineage (NCBI taxonomy): Eukaryota > Metazoa > Arthropoda > Insecta > Coleoptera > Chrysomelidae > Chrysolina > Chrysolina oricalcia. The sequence goes on from OX101822.2 coordinate 47,621,038, forward strand.
TAACAAGGAATGTAAAGACGTGTTAACATTCGAGGTGAGCGAGTACGAGCCGAGGCTTGTCGCTTGCCGAGGATGATAACAGTCGATACATTCCGTGTTACTTATTACGTTTTTCCCGCTGCTTGTTGACATTTCTCAAAATTTGCCTGAATTGAAGTTTGTTTTCTTACCCTTCCTTCATGATTATTCGTTCGCTTTTCATTCTAAGTTGCTTGTGCGTGTAACTAAGTTACCGAATAAGCAGACAACAACAATATTCAAAAGGTCTCATAACCTAAAAATTGATATGAATGAAGCTGAAGGTATTACTTGTCAAAGTCAAAGTCATTATTACCCTAGGCATGTAAATGTCACTATTAAGTTCCGTTGTCAAGATGAATTAGTAAACGAATGATATAGGCCATTTACCTGTTTTGTTGCTAAGCATGTATGGACTATTTACAGTGTCGGCAGCGGGAAAAGGAATTATCTGTACAAGAGATTTTGGTGCTATCAGCTCTTATCTTTACATGATATATTCAGTGACCATTTAACATAATAAAAAAAATAACTGCAATAAAAATTTCAAATTAATACATTAAAAAAGCGCTTACTTGAACATCATCGTCCATCTGATATCCATCGTCTGTTCCATAGTCACTAGTTATTGTTGTTTTGTAAATATCAGAATAGGCATGATCAGTTAAAAAAGTATCCAAAGGACAAGGAAGATTTTTTCCCTTCAATGCTTCGATTTTCTCAAAGAGACCAGTCCTCTTCAATAACTTACTATAAAGAAATAATAATACATTAAGAATAAAATTTGTGAAATAAAAATAAGTAAAGATGAACTCACATAGTTATATCTTCCATCAATTTATTATTTACACCGTAGTCCCTCTTTATTTCAATAAATATATTAATAATGGCTTTAGCAGATTTTTCAAAGATTTCCTTGGGTGGCACCATTTTACTTTCAAACAATGCATTGAATATATGTATTAGGATGCGCAATATTCTATCTCGCACTGAGGCTTCATGAATGGCTGTATGGACCTGTTTTCTATATAGGGCTCTGGATTCTATCAGAACATATTGAATCAACATTTCATTAAATTCGTTGGAAAAGGGGTAGGCAAAGGTTACCTGAAAATATATAATGTCAGTGATTTCCAATCCCAATTTCCTAAGGGGAAACTTATCTACATGTGACCAATCAAAGCTGTGTTACCTCCATGGTGCACCTTTTAACTTTCAAAATTTCATGACATTATCGAGAATAAAAAAATTGCTTCGCAGTTTGCCGTGGGTCACAGAAAGGAATGCTGCAAAACAACTAATTTATGGATAGATTGCATTCTGATTGCACCTTCTACATTGCATTTTGCTCATTTCTGACAATGACGAATTCTTCAACGGAATATCAGTGTTGACAAATTAAGGTATGTGATTAATTTCGTTGAATCTTTCGCAATGATTTAGCAACACCCTGACTGTTCTGAATTGGCATTAAAAACCCTTTTCCTGCGACCACATGCAAAAATGACAAATAGCACACTTTTCAGCCTAGTGTTGAAAAGTAAAATATTACTCTAGAGTGAATACAGTGTGACAATTTAAAAACTTTCAAATGCTCAAAACCGATTCTAGAATAGGAAGAGGGGACTAAAATGACATAAAGATAACTCACCCCCACCAACCGCATGTGCCCCACCAACCACCTGTGCCCCACCAACCACCTGTGCCCCACCAACCACCTGTGCCCTACCTACTTCAACTAAAAAATTGTAAATATCAAACCCCTACTTCTTACAAAAATGCTATCCAATGGTATACATTATAATTGTACAGAGTGTATCATTAATTACCAAAATACTATTTACCAGTTTTAAAAACGAACATAACCAATGTGGAAAAGGGAAACATTCTCAATTGAACCAATCATGGAAATAGAAAAAACCAACGACAAAAAGAAGATTTTTTTTTGTAATATCTAACAGAAAAAAACTAATTCCCCGGCTCAAGCTACGCTAGCCAATGAACTACATTTGATAGACATTGTGAAAAGAACCCATAGAAATATAATAACCACTAGAACGCCAAACCCACTGTCCGAGATTCAGTTAAATGACCCCTCACAGGGAATGATGACCATCTTTGCACTTGCGCATTATTGCTGTTTCTGGTCACGTCGTTGCCAAGTTTTCTTTTTTTTTTTTTCGTGTTCCATATGAGGTTCGGAATATCATCTGTGGTTAGGGCAGGTAATTGTGGGATGTCCAGTACACTTGGCAACACCGCCTTAAAATCCTATCTGGAATCTGGATAACACCAATATATTGGCAACGACACAGAGGCAAAAAAAAATTATGCGGACTTAAATTTGGATGATATGTACAGGGTGTCCCAAATTCGAGCTTCATCATTGGGATCTCGGAAACCAGAAGAGATCCCAGGTAGGTTAAATGGAGGCAAAGTTGCGCAATTTGGTGCTCATTGTAACGCCGCTTTCATATTTGAAAAATTCCGAATACTTCCGAAGATTTTTGGAAAAACCCGATTATTCGCGATTTCATTTTTAATTTTTTGTGACTCTATTTGAATAGATATAACAAAACAAATTTCACATTCTCATTGCTACTTTTTCTGTTCTACAAGATGGTATTATCAGATTTTCAAACAGAAGTTTCGTATTTGAGCTGCCATCGTCAACTTTGTTTTTTTAAATACGGCCCTGGATTTTTTATTATAGATTTTAAAAGTTTCTAATGTCCCAAAACAAATGATGTATCGCACTTATTCTAAAAGTTTATATTAATAGCATTTTTCATAAGAACTCATGAGTTAGAGAGAGACAAAAATTAGATTTTTAATAGAGTTAAAACAATTTTTTTTGCAATAGCGCACTGCATAAAACTCAAAAACTAACATAAAAGTGGGTGGTTAATAAATAATATAAATGAAGTGTCATCCCTCAAACTCTAGGCCCTAGGCTATATTTACAAAAATAATTGCATTTTATCAAAGTGGCTGTGCATCGTGCATTCTGGCTATCTTAGTTCATTTGTTAATGTTTAAATTATCCAATATTTTGACAGTTCACTGTTAGTTCACTAATCGTTAACGCTTATTAAACGAAAATGACTTTTTCTAACGAAGAAAAACGAGACATGATAAGGATTTATTATATTTCGAATCGAAATTCAAAAACGGCTTGTGAGCGCTATTTGTTGGAACATCCAGAAAGACGGCAGTCGCATTATAGTTATTTTGCTAATATTGATAATAATTTAGCTCAGTACGGAAGTTTTGTTAAGCCACGGGTTGAATATGGAACACGAATCGATCCAGAAGAGGAACAAATTATCTTGAACACTGTAAGTTTGAAAACTGTTACAAAGTAGAAAGTAAAATGAATAATTTTAAATTATTTTTTAAGGCCAATAATAATCCTCGAGCTTCAGTTAGTTTTCTCAGAAGAAGTAGGATTACCGCGAATGAGAGTTTGGAGAACTTTAAATAAGCGTGGATATAAACCTTACAAAATCCATATTAGTCAAACACTAAGACCTGGCGATGCTGAGAGAAGATTAGAATTTTGTAACTGGTTGCAAAATAAAATTAATGAAAATGATGACTTCCTAAATAAAACTATATGGACAGATGAATGCAGTTTTTCAACAGATGGACTATTTAACAGACATAACGAACACTATTGGTCAATAGAAAACCCAAGGTAGAATCAAGAAGTAAGACCTCAGGGACGACAATCATTTAACGTATGGGTCGGTATGTGGCACAATAAAATTATCGGCCCGTTTTTTATTCAAGGAAAATTAAATTCCGATAGATATGCAGAATTAATAAGGACCAATATATTGGATTCCTTAATGGAAGAACATTTGGGCGTATTACGTCAACTATGGTGACAACAAGACGGTGCACCACCTCATAATGGGAGATGTGTTAAACATTTATTAAATGAATTATTCCCTAATAAATGGATTGGAAACCAAGGTCCCGTACGTTGGCCAGCTAGAAGCCCCGACCTAAACCTTCTAGACTACTTTCTTTGGGGATTTCTCAAAAACCGTCTTTATCGAAACACGCCACAAAATCTTGAAGTATTACGACAAGACCTAATAAGGGAGATCAGGGCTATCCCTGCAAGGACCATTCAGCGTGCCATCCATAAACTTCACAGACCGACACGAAAATGCATTCAAGCAGGTGGATTGCAATTTGAATATTTGCTATAACTTTCATTGGGTATTCAATTTTATAGTTTTTGTTTGACTTTTTTTGGAATAATTAAAACATCATGCCTATTGTTGAATATCACACATTGTTTTATATCAATTTTTAGGAGCTTCCGAGGTCCTTAAAACAATGATGTATCGTTCTTTCTCGAAAAAATTATTTTAACGATGTCCTGCAAAGATCTTACCAAAAATATATTCTCTGTCTCTCTCTATCACATGAGTTCTTATGGAAAATGCTATTAATATAAACTTTTCGAATAAGTGCGATACATCATTTGTTTTGGGACATTAGAAGATTTTAAAATTCATAATAAAAAATCCAGGGCCGTATTTAAAATAACGAAGTTGATGATGGCAGCTCAAATACGAAACGTCTGTTTGAAAATCTGATAACACCATCTTGTAGAACAGAAAAAGTAGCAATGAGAATGTGAAATTTGTTTTGTTATATCTATTCAAATAGAGTCACAAAAAAATAAAAATTAAATCGCGAATAATCGGTTTTTTTCCAAAAATCTTCGAAAGTATTCGGAATTTTTCAAATATGAAAGCGGCGTTTCAATGAGCACCAAATTGCGCAACTTTGCCTCCATTTAACCGACCTCGTATCTCTTCTGGTTTCCGAGATCCCAATGATGAGGCTCGAATTTGGGACACCCTGTACATTATAAAAAAATATGACATTGATGTCAATGACATGTTAATCGAAGATGGGGAATTTTATCATTTAATTTCATTTCTCCCTTTTCTTTGAGTACTCTGACTGAAAATGTGGTTGCACAATCAGGATTTGTTGTTAAATCTATAAAAAAATTATCAAATGTAGAATATGTTTGTCTACGTTTGAAGACTTCACAGAATCTTCTGCAGATCATTGAATAGAAAAAAGGTTGTCTCATAAGGCCATCACAAACTGTTATAGATATTTGTATTTTGCACGAGAGATAAAATCCGGCAGGTTCTTGCAATTACTGATAATTTTATGCCAAATGATACGAAGTTTTTGGAAACTTTCATTCACCAAACTTCATCAATATTATTTCAGGATGAAAAATTATTCAGCTCCATAATAAACCACATTTTCGATATATCTCCCTATGAGGTGAGTCACAAATTGAAAATGATAAAAGCAATAACAAGAATTTACACCAGAATTAGATTTTTCAATATTGCAATATCGAAAACTGAGAAAATTAGAGGTGAATTGAAGTGGAGAACACTTACAAAATTTATGATTTTTCCCGTCAATAGATTTTGAAACAAAATTTTCGATTGATAGAAATAAGTTTGTAACATTACAAAATAAAATGTGTTGAGAATTAATATAGTCCTTTTTCCTCCAACCCTACCATGTCTCCTTATTTAAAACAAAATAAAACAAATATCCTGTAACAATCAATTTGAATTTTTGGCTTTTTATATTTATTTCTCTCAACATTCGATAATCTACTTCTTATTACAAAAAATGCCATTTGAAGTTAATACGATTCAACAACATTTACAATGATAAATGAGAATCTCTGACCAAATGCAAAAATGTAGTTTCTTACCCGAGAAACTGTTTTTTCCCAATTTTATATCTCCAATCAATGACATTTTTGTGTTTCAACAAAAATGGTGGAAAAGTGATAACAAGAGTCAACAAGTAGTTTGAACTCCTGTAAAAAATTGTGTAATGTCTTGTCAATAAAAGCCTTTGTTATTATTATTATATACTTTTTGCATTAATAACTAATTAATTAATCAATCGATTTGTAGAAGTAGAAAACCAACTTCAATATCCAGAATTTCGAAAATCAAAAATACGACTACATAAAGAAAGTGTTTCCTCGCTCTGATATGGATTTCGACTATAATAGGCTCAACGGTTTAGACGTGTAGCCGATGGACACACAAATTGAGTTTTTTTTATGATTCACAAAATATCAAATTTGAATTTTTTGACGATCACAATAATTTCTCCCTACTTGGTCGCGAGAAAGCACAAAATAGAAGACCTACACTCAATATTTCTATTTTCAAGAAGTCAATTATTGATTTACTGTATATATCATTGAAGGAAAACTCTATCATATTGCAAATGCTATTACCGAAAACTTATACCAGATTCAGGAACAGGAAGTCAAAAATCCTAAGACCGTCCCTTGCGACACTTGCGCTCTATTGCGCATACTCATAGGTTGGTGCATCTGCCGTAGGGGGACCACGTTATTATGAACTAATTGGCGTTCTATGTTATATTTCTATGAAAGAACCTAACTTGAAAGAAAAAAATCTGAAAGTGAAAATTTGCATTTTTATTCAGATAGATAATTATTTCTCAAATGTCTTGTTTCCATTGGCTTTAGCCAGGGAAGTAGTTGTTTTCTGTTAGATACTACAAAAAAGTTACTTCATTTTTATCGTAGGTTTTTTTCCATTTCCTGAGGAGTCATGTTTGGTGCAATTTTCAATTGAAAATGTTTTCTTTTTCAATATGAAAACCTTCCGAGAGGTTATCTTGAACGATGGAAAATAGTGACTAAAGTTTGTCTTTCAGTCGCAGATTATTTCACATCTGATTTTATGAACATCCAGTTCATATTTTTAATAAAATCAAAAATACCCTACATGTGATACAATGTTAACTCTTTGCGGCACGCCATTTCATCATTATTTCTAGACCCCAGTTGCACACGAAACTTTATTGCAAATTTTTTTTTCTAATTATTTTGTTTGATATCAGTGCCCACTGTGTTTTGAGTAATAAAGTTTCCGAAATATTAATTTCCAAAATGGCGAAATCGGGTGGTTCATATTTCAAACCACTATGCAATACTAATCAGAATAAGTTCACAAATATCAAGAAAAGTTTTGTTTTATTTGGAAATAAAAATCAAAACGCAATACCCATGACAGGCTTGTGTCAAAAAATATCATAGTGTCACCACAGAAGAAATATTCCATCATTTCCATCCTTGCTAAGTCAGATTGCTTCTGAAGAGTCTGTTTTCCAATTCTTCCGACCTTCCTGATGATCTTGGAAGAGTGAAATTGATTTTCGTCGACAAAAATTTATTGGAGGCCTAGCGAAGGAGATGCAATTTCCCTGCATACCCGAATGCACGATTTTTCGATGTGAGTGAAACCTATGTATAACATTCTCTCTTATATCATTCTATGAATCCCCAATGGAAACTAAATAATTGAAATAAACTACCATCTGAATGAAAATGCGAATTTTCACTTTCTGATTTTTCTTTCAAGTTAGTGTCTTTTCAAAATATCTATCAGATGTAGTTCAATGTCCAGCGTGGCATTAACCGGAGAAGTAGTTGTTTTCTGTTAGATATTACAAAAATAACTTCATTTTATATTAGGGTTGTTTCCATTTCCAGAGGAATCATATTTTTTCAATTTCTTATTGAGAATGTTCCTCTTTTCGTGAAAAAAGTATATTAAAAAAAATCATAATTATAATACAAACTGAGATAGGAGATAAAAATTATTATATTATTTGTGTTAGTTTAAAGTCCAGATACCGCGCCATCATTTCTGTAAAAATTTTGATGTCAGGAATTTCTCTTTGCTGCACAGTGGTCTAAATATGTTACCACTCCAAATAATAACTTTTTCCCCTAAATTGTGATTTGTCCTTGAAAGAACATCATTGAACAATACTTATAGATATGAATGAATCATAATTTAGAACAATAGATTGCATATTTCATTGCCTCCAGTTTTTAGCGCACTTTTGTGATTCCCAATACCGTTTGATAACAAATCAACTTCTCACTCTAGCCTGAAGAAATAAACTGACCCGCTCAACGTGTTCGGGCATGAGTATGACTCCTGAGAATAGGTGGGAGTAGGTGGTTCAGTATATCAGCCAGTGTGCAACTTGCAAGAGGGAATATCACTGGTGGTCTATTTTTGTGACCACTATGAATCATTTATTTAAATTTATGTGGTCCAAATCATGTACCTGATGCTGCAAAGAGTTAAAAAGCTCTAAAGGTAAATGATAGTTATTTAATCAACTAGTGTAATAATGAAGGCGATTAATGATCGAGATATTTTAACGAGTGAGCGAAGCGAGATCATTAATCGAATTTAATATAAGAGTTGATACAATATTTTTCCGTTTACCTCACTCTTGTTGAAATAAAGGAATTCTAATTTTTTCCTGGCAATAAAGTTAAAGATAAATTAATCGTCAATATCCATTTTAGTGTCCATAACATCTGAATTCGTTTATGTTTGGTTTCCTATGCAACAATCATGAAGAAATCGACTATTTATGACAAATCGACCATTAATATGCATCATTAATGGACGATTTCTCGAAATCATCCAATAAAAACAAATCGTTCATTGAGAGGGGTCATTAATGGTCGATTTCATTTGCATTGAAGAACATTAATATGAGGTAGGCGAAAAAACTTCATTTTCAATGATAAGTGTCCGTAGGTACTTTTTGTTGTTTAGTGTTCATCATTTGTACGATCGGTTCTGTCATACAGCTGTAGTTGACACGGTATACCTGAAAATGTGGAGATAATTTTCATATTGAACCAGTGTTATTTACGAACAGCTCAAGTATTTGATGAGAGGCATCCATCCGGAAAAATGTAAGTCACGTGTACATCCGCGATGTAGTTGAAACGCGATCATTGCAAAATAAAAAATGGGACGCCTGAAAATTACTGAATGAAGCAAGCCAGATTGAGGTCTTTGGACAATTTGCAATAGATTCTACTGCATCAAACACGTCAAGTATGTCAAGGTGTTGAAATTTCTAAGTTTCAAATCTTGGCCACAAGTAGAATGTACGCGTGAACAAGTTTCTTCAACTCGTCACGCAAATGGTAATAAGTTCCTCAATTAATAACTATGAAACTAGTCATAGTAGGAAACTGAATTTTTGGGACAGTGTTGAGGAGAGAATGATGAATATATTAAATAATAATAAAGGAATTAATCGTGAATTACAGGGTGATTTCTGAAACGTTGATATTTTGTCATTTTTATCTACGAAAATGTTCATGATCATCCTATATATCCCAACTAAATCATGTTTATTCACGATTTTATTCAGTATGCCTTTTGGAGGACAGTTTTGTCCGTATATATTCATGATAATGATGCATGAATCAAAGAGTCATCGTAGGTTCTTCATATTAAAAAATAATAATAATATTTTCGAAAAATTATGTGTTTCGGTACGATTCCAATCAGGCTGCCATGTGTTTTGTAATAAAATAATAGACGTAAAATACTCGAAAAACCATTGGCATACCATTAGGATAGGCGAAGAATTCCTTTTTTCTAAGACAATTTCACGTGACCATACCAGCCATTCGGACCCACCCTAACCCAATGGTTTTTCGAGTATTTTAGTTTTATTATATCATCACAAAACACATGGCAGTCTGATTAAAATCGTACCCGAATAATAATAATAATTATTATTACTATTTTTCAATATGAAGAACCTACGACGACCCTTTGATTCATGCATTATTATCATGGGGATATACGGACAATACTGTCCTCCAAAAGGCATACTGAGTAAAATCGTGTCCCAAAATCTGTCACTATCCCCCGGTCTATAAGGTCCCAATTGGCAACAACAACAGTGTTCCAAGCTGAGACACTTGCCATAAAGAAATGCATACAGATGAATCTAGACAGTGGATATAAAAGAAAACACATATACATTATATCTGACAGTCAGAGCGCAATAAAAGCTCTGAATTCAAAACAGATAGTCAAAGCAAGTTTGGAAATGCCTTTAGAGTCCCAATGAACTGCCAAAACACAAGGTTACGGGTGCCCGGACATAGGGGAATTGAAGGCAATGGAAAAAGCAGACCAACTTGCAAAACAAGTATCTGAATCACCATTTACAGGCCCAGAACCAGAATTTGGAATTAGCAACACCAGATGCGGAAACATAATCAATGAGTGGAAGAAAGCAAAACACCAAACATATTGGTATCAAATAGAATGGCATCGACACAGTCATGGTGAGGCACCTAAGCCAAACACTGACGTCTGACATCCTGAACCTCAACAGATCTAAGATACGCACAATAATTACCGGCTTACTAATCGGACGGTGCGGCCTTATAGACCGGCTGGTAACGACACATTTCTTGAAAGTTTTTTTAACGTGTGCTTTTTTAAAATTATGATCATTATAGGTTTATAAATGTTCTCACCAAATATCTAAGACTGCTCGCATGCAGCGGCGGCACCAACCAATTTTGAATTTGCAAAAAAAAATTGATATCTCTGAACGATTTTTTAATGTATTCATTGTGGTTTTTCCGACAGCTTGAACTGAAGAACCCACGAAAATTAAAAAGCATATCTTCTCTCGTTCAGAAGGTCCCGAAATTATCAACTGAACATGTAAAAAAAGGTGGTATCTCAAAACGGTTTTTTAACGTATGTTTTTCACAGGCTGACTTTTGGTGCTATATGGGTCACGAAATTTAAAAAGCATACAATCGCGGCGTGCACATGCGTTGCAATTGTTTTGTTAATATGCAAAGTTTTTGTAATAACTCAAAACAATTATTTAATGTATGCAATTGAACTATGTGAAAAATATTGTGTAAATGGGCCCCCAAAACAAAAAGCATACATTGCGGAAGTGTATAACATGGTTGCATACGCTGAGAAAGTTGCAAAATAATTTATGCAATTTGAACAATTATTCAACGTATGCTTTTTGAAATAGTGATTAATGACGTGATAATAATGAAGAATATTCATTTGCATATAATTCTGGTATGTACATCAATGAAAAAAATAGTAATAAAACTGCAAAAAAAATCCAGTAATGTTAAACCATTTTTTAATGTATGTATGTTATATGTTCACGAAAATTAAAAAACATACTCTTCTCTCGTGTAGAAGGCCCCGAAATTATCAACTGAACATGTAAAAAAAAAGTTGGTACCTATCTCAAATCGATTTTTTAACGGATGATTTTTCACAGGCTAATTTTTGGTGTTATGTAGATCACAAAAATTAAAAAGCATAATCTTCTCTCGTGTAGAAGGCCCCGAAATTAGCAACTGAACATTTAAAAACAAGGTAGTATCTAAGAAAGATTATTTAACGTATGCTTTTTCACAGGCTGATTTTTGGTGTTATATGGATCACGAAAATTAAAAAGCATACTCTTCTCTCGTGTAGAAGGCCCCGAAATCATCAACTAAACATGTAAAAAAAAGTTGATATCTCAAAACGATTTTTTAACGTATGCTTTTTCACATGCTAATTTTTGGTGTTATATGGATCACAAAATTTAAAAAGCATACTCTTCTCTCGTGTAGAAGGCCCCGAAATTAACAACGGAACATGTAAAAACAAGGTAATATCTAAGAACGATTATTTAACGTATGCATTTTCACAGGCTGATTTTTGGTGTTATATGGATCACGGAAATTAAAAAGCATACTCTTCCCTCGTGTAGAAAGCCCTGAATTTATACTGTGTGACAAAGATTCATGGTACACCCCTTTTTCTCCTTTGTTTCTCTGGCTATATTTCTGAAATTTACAACATTGAATAGACGGCACTTTTTAGCATATTTGTGAAACGAATTCAACTTCCGGATTTTCCGGAAATTACATCAACTTTCGATTTTCGAATAGGATACCCTGTATATTATTACATGACCGGTTAGGGATGATCATGAGGAATCCACCGATACCGATAAGCTCAATGAGTGGGAGAGAGAGTTGGATGGACCCGACAGAAAAAGTTCATCTCTCCTACTCATTCAGCATGTATAAAATAAACAAACAAATAAAAATATCCACGAAACCAAGCCGAAGCCAAGCGTGTTGCTCATATTTAGTGTTTTATGCAAAAGCAATCAATTATCTCACTATTTCTCAGAAATCAATAAATTGAGAAATTCAAATTGTTTACTTTGTTAAATTTATTAAGTTAATTAGATAGTAGCTATTGCTTAGATTTCCAGGTACAATGTTTTGTCAATTGTTACAACTCTTGTATGAAACCCTAATTATTTTAATTGATAAGAAGGGTAATAAGTATTTTTACAATGAAGAATAATTTATTGTACTCAGTACAATCGCTTGAAAAGATACTGTGTATCGAAACATGTCGCGAAGACAATAAATTTGTGGAGATTTAATAGTGTTTACCTTAGTTTTATACGCTATAGAAAATAGTCAGCTCTCAAATTATATTCAGTTGTTTTGTCGAAAACATCACGTGGTCTTTTGATCCAAACTTAATTGTGTCTACGAAATACTGTGGTAGATCCCCAGCCAACCCCCTGTAGAATCATTTGATTAAATGCAGGATAACGTCGAAACGTAGGGAAAATAATCAAAACAATAAAAACCCCATCGTAGAACAAACTACAGAAGGAGAAGATCTAACATAAATACTTATATTCCAAATGCACAAAATGTTTCAATCGATTAGTAACCAAAGCACAGCTGGCAAAAGACGAAAATTATTATTGTCTTAGGAATTCACAGACTATAACAGTCACTAGGATATATTTATAGGTCTAATAAATATAATTACAATACGCGTTTTTGACATTTTTGTGTCGATAAATCTCAATTTTAACCCATTAAGGATGACAGGAAACCGAATTAACACTATGATATATGAGAAAAAGACTGTTAGAGGGTTATTAATAGCCGTAATTAATGTCACTATTGCGTTAGTTTATTATTCATTAAATTAAAATTTATAGCTTCATATGTATGTCTGTAGTCTCCTTTCGTAAAGAAACCGGTTTTTTACCTTTTTTCATTTAATAATCGTATTTGACTTGCACCGGGTGATACAAAACGATTTTCTAGTGTCTGTCACAAGATATACATTTTAAGTGACATTCAGGATTCTTTAGATAGTATATCTCAAGCTTTTGGATCTCGATTACGGCCAAAAAGCGCTTGTCGTTTTTGTTGTATTTTGTTGGCCAATAAATGTTTTATGTCATTCTTTTTGCACGTTTTAAATCTCGGTAGGAGTGGTTAGAGTTCATGTTTTCGATGTTGTTTTGTGTACCTTTTGCCCATTTTATAGTTTATAAATATTGGTTTGGTACGCTGCTAATCATAGCAGTGAGGTGTGCATGTTGACCATTTGTTTACTCTGTCTGACCATATACAAAGCGAGATCCTGTGGCTTTACACAGCGAAATTAAGCCGATACTTTTGATTTACCTTTAAATAAATTAATTTTAGTTATAAACATGTTTGAGTTTTCTCTCTCCTATCATATTAACAAGCATTCTATACTACGTGTTGTGACGAACCATAAATAAAATCAGTGAAGCTTTCTTTCACCGCTCGAAGACGGTTTCCCGATACTGCGACGTATCAGTGTTTTTCTCTTGTGTCGACACCCGATTAGTCTAGTGTCGGAATAAGAGTGCCTGTCTCGTCAACGTATCGTTACGTGTCTAGCACCATATACAGGGTGTTCCACAATACCCAAACACCAAAACTATTTCTTGAAACCAAAAAAAAGTTCCAAATATTCATTTGTTCGATTAATTTTATCTGTTGTATTGACAATAGCGACTTAATAACTACATGGGAAGTATTCATACTGAATTCGACCCCAATTTTTCAACAATATGAGTTGTTGAACGGTTGTTGAAAGTAACAACTAATGTCCGACACTATACGGTATAACTAGGTGATAATTTTAAAGAGAAACATTCTCAATTGATCTTATATAATCAATGTATTTTTTACGTTAGCATTCTTAATAGTTATATAATCAACTAGTGTATTAATGATCCCGAAAATTAACGCGCCCGCTTCGCTCTCGCCTTAAAATATCTAGATCATTAATCGCCTTCGTTAATACACTAGTTGATTAAATAATTATTAAGGATGATAACGTAAAAAAAAACATTGATTATATAAAATTATCATCTAGTTATACCGTACAGTGCTGGGCATTAGTGTTACTTTCAACAACCGTTCAACAACTCATATTGTTGAAAAATTGGGGTAGAATTCAGTTATGTTATACTTTTACTATGAATACTTCCCATGTAGTTATTAAGTCGGTATTGTCAATAAAAAAATTGACGTAGTTTTGGTGTTTGGGTATTTCGTAGACACAATTAAGTTTGGATCAAAAGACCACGTGATGTTTTTGACAAAACAACTGAATATAATTTGGGAGCTGACTATTTTCTATAGCGTATACTAAAGTAAACACGATTAAATTTCCACAAATTTATTGTCTTCGCGACATGTTTCGATACACAGTATCTTTTTCAAACGATTGTACTCAGTACAATAAATTATTCTTCATTGTAAAAATACTTATTCCCCTTCCTATCAATTAAAATAATTAGGGTTTCATACTGGGTTATAAAAATTGATAAAACATTTACAAAGTAAAAAAATGTACTTTCTCAATTTATTGATTTCTAAGAAATAATGTGTCTCGATAATTGCTTGCTTTTTGCATAAAAAACTAAATATGAGCAATACGCTTGGCTTCGGCTTGGTTTCTTGGATATTTTCATTTGTTGTTTTATTTGTTTGTTCATTTTATACATAAGCTCAATGAGTAGGAGAGATAAACTTTTTCTGGCGAGTCCATCCAACTCTCTCTTCCACTCATTGAGCTTATGGATAAAATAAATGGCGATATCTCCGTAGTCATTATAGATAACATCATCAAACCTGGAATCGGTGGATTCCTCATGATCATTTCTAACCGATCATGTAATAATATACAGGGTATCCCATTCGAAAATCGGAAAAACCGGAAGTTGAATTTGTTTTACAAATATGCCAAAAGTGCAGTCTAGTGAGCATATTCAATGTTGTAAATTTCAGAAATATAGCCAGAGAAACAAAGGAGAAAAGGGGGGTGTACCATGAATCTGTGTCACACGGTATAACTTCAGGGCTTTCTATACAAGGGAAGAGTACCTACGCTCTTTAATTTCCGTGATCCATATAACAGCAAAAATCAGCCTGAGAAAAAGCATACGTTAAATAATCGTTCTTAGATACTACCTTGTTTTTACATGTTCAGTTGTTAATTTCGGGGCCTTCTACACGAGAGAAGAGTATGCTTTTTAATTTTTGTGATCCATATAACACCAAAAATTAGCTTGTGAAAAAGCATCCATTAAATAATCGTTTTGAGATACCAACTTTTATTTCATGTTCAGTTGATAATTTCGGGGCCTTCTACACGAGAGAAGAGTATGCTTTTTAATTTTCGTGATCCATATAACATAAAAAATGAGCCTGTGAAAAAGCATACATTAAAAAATTGTTCAACATTACTGGAAATTTTTTGCAATATTATTACTATTTTTATCATTGATGTACATACAACAATTGTATGCAAATGAACATTCTTCATTATTATCACGTTATTAATCACTATTTCAAAAAGCATACGTTAAATAATTGTTCAAATTGCATAAATTATTTTGCAACTTTCTCAGCGTATGCAACCATGTTATATATACACTTCCGCAATGTATGCTTTTCGTTTTGGGGGCCCATTTAAAAATACCTTTCACATAGTTCAATTGCATACATTAAATAATTGTTTCGAGTTATTACAAAAATTTTGCATATTAACAAAACAATTGCAACGCATGTGCACGCCGCGATTGTTTGCTTTTTTAATTTCGTGACCCATATAGCACCAAAAGACAACCTGTGAAAAAGCATACGTTAAAAAAAAAGTTTTGAGATACCACCTTTTTTTACATGTTCAGTTGATAATTTCGGGGCCTTCTACACGAGATATGCTTTTTAATTTTCGTGGGTTTTTCAGTTCAAACTGTCGGAAAAACCACTTTGCATACATTAAAAAATCGCTCAGAGATATAACTTTTTTTGCAAATTCAAAATTGGTTGGTACCGCCGCTGCATGCGAGCAGTCTTAGATATTTGATAAGAACATTTATAAAACTATAATAATCATAATTTAAAAAAAGCATACGTTAAAAAAACGTTTCAAGAAATGTGTCGTTACCGGCCGGTATATTAGAAAACATCTACACGCCACGGGAATAAATACAGAAACCGTGGGGTGTAGACTCTGTGATGACGAGGAGGAAACAGCCTATTACATCATTTTCGAAAGCGACTCGCTGCTCTACAGGCGCAACAGATTCGGACAGATCAACCTAGAAATAGGCATGAATCCGAAACACCTAGTAAATAGACTTCTAAACCTAGTGAAAAATACGGGCATATTTAACTCCGAACCACTGACGACAGAACAACACAATATAGGTACCCCATCTGGTCTCAGTGTTAAGGGAAACTTCAAAGGTGAACCCGGTATCTCGCGTCAGCCTTTAACTGGCCGAAAGACCAACCAACCATTACAATTTACGAACAATAATATTACTTTCAATTTCAACAATGTCAAATTCAGCAATATTTGTACGTCAAACATTTCAGCTTTTTTAGTCTCCACTTTTGAAAGGTTTTACGTACAAACATGAAACAAGAAGCATTTTGAAAGATATCACAGATACCTACTACTTTTTGAAATAAAATGATTGTGGTTGCCCGATAAAGGTGGGTCACATCAAGTTAAAATGTTCAAATGGCATGGGGGTCAAATTACACATCGTTGAAAAGATAAGTCAATTCTGTTTTCAACAATACACAATTTTTTAATTTTCGTTAACACGTATTTTCACAATTTCGATCTTTGCCTTTCGAAATTTTCAAGTTGATGTGCCCCCAGCGCCATCTGTGGAGTAATTGCAATGTATCTTCTTTCAAAAAGTAGTATCGGTAATACCATTCAAAATATTTTTTTGTCCTATTGTTTCACATCAAACTGTTTAAATTTATCGAGATAGGATGCGAAGTGGTCGTGGTGTTAGAGCGTTTGCCTTCCACCCAGGCGGCCCGGGTTCGATCCCACCGTCTGTCACGGAGCTGAAGTGGTTCGGAATCCACTTTTATGTAAGCGTAGGCCCCGGATCTCCACTAATCGCTCAAGCTCTGCTTTTGAGAGGTTTTCTCAGAAAACCTGGGAGATTCGTAAAAACAAATATTACGCAAAACTATTACAAATATTTATATCCGCACTTATTCTTGATATTTCTAGTGCATATGGCAAAAAAATATCAAAATCCTAAAAAATGTTGATGGGTGAATTGAATTCTCTTTCAAACCCCCCAATGCCATTTGAAATTTATAAATTGATGGCCCACCCGCGACACCCGCCCGCTCTATCAAGCAATCACAATGTCTTTCATTTCAAAAAAAATCCGCAATCTATCTTTTTGAGATTGTGCATTAATCTGTGGTCGTGGGAAAAAAGTCGTGTAAAATAGGCCACTTTCAACACTAGTAATGTAATATACTATTTCACATCTATGAAATTTACCTTTTTTCCATATTAGTTCAAGAGCTGAAAAAAGGTCGACCTTCATTCGCCCATTTGTTAAATGGGAAATAATTTTTTTGTGAAATTTCATAAATAGGCGAATGCACCTAAAATGGCTTGGCTATCAAAATGTGGTCCAGGCTATTTTTATTAAAATAATAAAAATGGTAAAGGTAAGTTTATCGGGCTTTTTCCCGAAACAAAAAGAAAATTGGCGTTACTTTTACGTAGTTTTACTTTCTGAAACACGATTTTTTCAGTAAAAAATCATGCCTCCTTCTTTTGTCGACACTTTTTTCATCCTTTAATCAAATATTATCTCAAAATTACATGCACCGAAACCAAACGGCATTCATTCTAGAGGTAAGATGGAAGGGTTATGAATACTTTATAAGGTTGTTTTCTTTGTGCAAAACATTTCATTTTTGTGCTTGTAATTGTGAAATATGATTTGATTAGGGTCTGAAAAAGGTGTCGACAAAAAGAAAGAGGCATTTTGTGCGCTTTTTGACTGAAAAAATCGTGTTTGGATTATTGTCTATTTTCAAGATTCCAAAGGTCATTACTCGAAAAGAGAGACCCCCACGAAATTCTTTCAGGAGATAAGCCTACGAAAGTAACACCACTTTTCTGTTTTGGGGAAAATGCTCGATAAACTTACCTTCATTTCAGGCGTATTCGTTTATTTATGAAACTTTAAAAAATGTATTTCATCCAGTTAACAGATGGGTGAAGGTCGACCTCTCTCTAGCTCTTAGACTATATGGTTTTCAGTATTTCCAATGGCATGCTTACCGAGTTTTTGTCAACACTGACTTTTAGTCACAAAATCGTATTCTGGAAAAAAGCCGTTTTCGTTTGTATACTAAATTTTGAATAATTCTTTTTCAGACATGATCAATATTTTAGCAGCGAGGGAAAAGCAAACCCAATTTGTAAGTTGTATACATTTCTAAGAGAATATAAGCAATCGTAATTTAACTAGTTATTTTATGTTTTGAAATTTAAATAATTACTTCAAAGATAGAAGAGCAAACAGGTGATAGAATATGCGGCGAATATTAGAAGTAAATTAATTAGAGCTACAAGGAAAATAAGTTTACTGAAAATGTTATAAAGGCTGAACAGTAAAAAAATCAATCATGTTAAGAGTGCAATGAAAGATCAGGGCATCTTATAGCCCGTGTGAGACCCCAACATCAAAGCAGCAATATATGAGAACTGTTGATTAAATAACTATTTGCTAGGCACATTCATGTTTTGTGATATTGTTCAGTCTTAATCATGCATTTTTATGAATTTGGAATGAGATATCTAATAACTCCAATTCTGAATGGCATTTGGTACAGAGAACATAGTGTCTTAAAATAGATTCCACAAGAAGCTGAGCAAGAAAACCTTACAGTTTTCGCTTTTTCACCATTTTATCAATATTATCACTTGGAACACCTTTACAATCTAGCTCTATATTTTACAGGGTGTGTCCTAATAACTAATATCAAAGGAACTTTCGTTGTTTCAACTGTTTTACAAAAACAAAAACGAACCTTGAAGTTATTATATTATTATTGTTGCTCGCAGGGTCTGGTTATCGGCACGTAGTTCTGAGTAGAACCTTTCTGCTCCCCGCTGTCAGGTCTATCTCGTGAGTACTCCGGATAGTCTGATGAACTCCTGGATATTCCTTACGAGGTTTCCCTGTGGGATGATATCATCTGCACTGCAGTATCCGAAGATATCCAATCTCATGCGAGCCAGGGCTTCGCATTCGACTATTATGTGGGAGGCTGTTTCTTCTTCCTCCTCACAGAACCGGCAGTGTGGAGTCTTTTTGTATGCCCACCATATTGTGCAGGTGTTTTCTCAGGTGGTAGTGCCCTGTTAGGAGTCCTACAACCTTTCTGAGGGAGTTCCTGGTCAGTTCGAGATGTCTCGTGAGCCGGTCGGTTGGCCACATGATCATTATCTTTCCGTAAGTATTGCCATAGGAGTTCTCCCAGGAGGATTGATGATGGTTCTTAACCTATTCTTCGTGTCCTGCTTAATGCCCCCAAACGGAATTCCGCAGGTTGGTTCCGGTCCGATGAGATTTGATGCTGCTCCCGCTCTTGCTAGGGTATCTGCGCTCTCATTCCCCTAGATGCCCCTGTGACCTGGTACCCAGACAAGTTTCACCTTGTTCTGTGCTCATGGGTCGCTGTGGTTTTTGCGAGTCTCCCAAACTAGTTTGGAAGAAAACATGCATGATTGCAGGGCCTTTATTGCCGCCTAACTGTCGGAGAGAATGACTGTGGGTTAGTTTTTAGCCCCTCCTTAGAATCTCTCTCGTGCAAACGGAAATAGCCATTAACTCGACTTGGAATTTTGAGGCTTGAGTGCCGAGACTTAGTCTAATGTCTTGCCTTGGTCTCTCCCCGTATATAACAGCACCTACTCCATTGCTTGTCATCTGTGTACCAGATTTGCCCTCTCGACAGTATTGGTATTGCCTTTGATGTGACTTCCCCATCTTATATGATGGTGGTGTGTGTTCCATCAAAGGAGTAGGCTGGAGTCATTTTGTCCGACGGCATCTCAGATGTCTATTTTTATGACCGCCATTATGTTGGTGTGGCCTAGGTTATTGCCCCTCCATTGGCCCAGGCTGTGTGGACTGATTGCATCAGATCTATACAGACTACCATATGCTTCCCAGTAACCATTACAAACAAATTTTCGAGCGTCTATTTGTTGGCTGATAAAGTGATATATTCATAAACTTTTGGTAATACGATACGGTGTCTATATCGACTCTAATAACCCTGCTTTTGAGTTGGGTTATGATATATCAACCTGAGACAGTGATCTGGTAAGCAACAACAAAGTTTCCCAACGTGGGTTGGTAACTCAGATTAGATAAACGTACGTGCAGGTTAAGGATCGTGTCAACCCAAGTAGATTTCCGAAAAAGTCTATTACCACCATGCACTGTCATCGATTATTGATAATGATTGTAAAACAATCACCTACTGAATAATATTAAGGACATAGCTAGCTAAACTAATCTAATCCTAATTATACCATTTATCTGATCTCGGAAATCGGATATGAGCAATGTGCTCTTTGAACCGTACTTTCATGGCCCTTCCAGTTTGACCAGCATACTTCTTCTCGCAGTCCTTACAGCTAATTTCATATCTCCCCGACTGTCTTATATTTCGAAGCACCCAAGATTTGTTGTAATTTATACGAAGTTTTGTATACTACCTTCATATTCAAGGTTCGTACAGAATAACGGAATATTGAGGAGGGTTTTCTTCTTTTTGAAAGGTTTTTTAAACATGTTTCATGATGTCAGTTTGTACACCAAGTCCACAGAACCGTTTATCTCAGCCACCTCCCTGATGAGTATTTTCTCAGTTTTAAATCTATCTTTGTTTAGTGAGACCAACAAGAGTCGATTCACCAAGAAATCGAGTCCCGCCATTTTGTGCTGTGAGCAATGGTGGGAACTCTCAGAGGTGATTGGGTAGTTTGTACTTCTTGAATTTGAACACAGAATACTCATTTATTACATTTCCGTTAGAACTTATTATTGCTTACGATTTTATAACTTTTTACTTCTTCTGGAGTATTATTTCATTTAATACTACAGATTAGTACATGTACAATTAAGATTCAACAGCCAAAATTATTCCATGATCAAACCTTATGAATTCATTATACAATAAGCTGCGCAAGTATTACAAAATCTCAAAACTTTCACACACCTACTGCAGAAACGGATTTGAAATATTTCAATTCGTACTACCTCTACCTTTACTACTACTGTCTCTGTACCTATGCTCTTCGCTAAAAACTATAAAGGTGTTTACTAGACTAAGGCCATATCCTGTTAAGAATTTTAAAACTATTTGTCAAAAATGTTGAGAAATAAAAAACAAAGCTATGAAGCATTGTATGATCAATATTTTTATATTTTCCTGAAATATCGGAGTTTGTCAAGTCTTATTTTGGTGAGGTAATAAAGCATGCCCTCCAAGAATGTAAGAAAATCGTAACTCTTCTATCTGTATTTTTCATATGCCATTTTGTCTATCAATAAAGGCATTAAAAAAATGTAAAGCAGCGGTCTATATACTAAAGAATGGTCAGAATAGAAAATTAATCACAAACTGCATTTCAATTGAAAAAATTGCATTCAGATTCATCTTGACACCATTACTCAACTTCGTTATGTCAACCTTACTAGGGGATGCTGATCTATAAACAAAAACTTATGGTTACCAAGGAATTTTTAGAGAGAGAATTGCGGAGATGGTGATAAAGTTGTAGCAGTAATGTTTATTCTGAAATGGCAACCTAGTATTTCTGAAAATTCATGTTTAATTGTATATAATTTTGAGTGCTAAACAGTTGGCTGTTCTATGGGAGATTAGGAAATGATAAAATATTCTAGGTCAAAATTTAAAAAAAAATTGACTACGAAATCCTCTCATTAAGATAGCTTAAAATGTGAGTCATGGAACCGGAGAAAATGTATTGGTTTCGATGCCTTATTCGAAAGCAAGTGTAATGAGGGTTGTCTACATGCCAATGCTTGCTTGGAGTGCGCACCTCGCACTTTAAAAATAAGTTTGATATTTTAACTGAGGGAGAAGTCAAAAAAAAGTACCAGGTGGGAGCCAGTGATGAATCTGAATGCAGTTTATAAACAAAAAAATATTATCAACCCACAGGAGGAAACACATGTTTACTACTTATAGTTCAAAAAGCAATAGAGGCTGAAAACACGATAAACTTACCTTGGATACTTTCATATTATAATTATGTACATATAGGATCTTCTGTCGGACACTATCGATAAATGTAGGTTCCAACTGTTTATACTTGTTACAGCTTTTTATTTGTCTGCAAACGAAAGAAATCCTTGAAATCCAGACTACAGAAAACTGAAGCTAGTTCACATGTTAATAACACACACAGTCAAATTAGTTTCAAAGAGCAAAAAAATGACCAATGGGGAGGGATATTGAGGTTTCCGGTTCTTCATTCTTCTTTGGTGATGTCTTCATCTTCTAACTTGCTCTTCTTTCTTCTGATTTTGATTCAAATGAACTTAAAAATGAATTGAAATAATTTTTGAAAAGATACAGCTTTGCTGTCAAATTATTATTTAAAAAAATTGTGTGAATTGAAACATTTCCTTCTTATACATCTTCTTCATCGGCGTATCTTCTTTCTTGAGTCTTCTCAGTGGTGCATACATTTTCAAAAACTATATTTGAAAGTAGTACTGAATAAGTGCAATGTGACAAAAGCAATATGATCATTATATGAATACTATAAAGACTTATTGGCTCAGTGAATGGAGTTGATCTTGAATTCATCTGTCCTCACTTAAAAAAATTCTGCGGTTAGTTGAAAAGAAACGATAGTATTAAGAAAAACTTGAATATAACATGTAGAATGAAATGAATTACCGAAAACACATACCTTTTCAGTTCTTGTGCAATCCTTTTTGAATATTCTCCACTGAAATTGCATTCGAAGTAAGAATGTAAGAGATTATATTTCGAAATTGGTTTAGTTGAAGCTGAACTCGACTTTCTCGAATTGAATCCTGTAAATGAAAATAATAACTTGATATTAATAATAATATTGAAATATAAATTTTGTGAGACATTACAATATACAGGGTGAACTATGACCAATTGCGGAGAATAAAATGATGTACTAGTATTGCATTTTAGGGTATAGATTTTCATTGCACACAGTCCAATGGAATACGTACTGATCAATCTGGACATTTAATTATAAAATATGATATCAAAAATACAAGAGAATGTTAAGAGACCCATTCATAGTCAGGCAATATATATTGGTAAACGATGCAATGGTCACATTCACGTGGATTACCACACTAATAGTATTTTAACTAGTGCTATAAACGCCCTTTCAGTAACGATTATTTTAAGCACATGTGCAGCTCGAGTTTCTAGAGGAGTTTATGAACTCGTTATATACCGTACTTTTTCTACGAACTCGTATTAAAACAACAAAACTATATACTTTTTAAGTGGATGTTTCTTATATCAATTTACCCAGACTCCCGGGTCCAGAATCCTCAAATGAAAGCGGTGGCAGCCTCAGCAGTACCTCCAACACTGCGGTTGGAGTCGTTCTCATTGCACCCGTTATTACCAAACATCCCAACCTCTGGACCTTGCTAAGTCTTGGGCCTATTGTGCTGCTCTGTGCGCCTGGCCACCACATACCTGACCCGTAATGGATATTTGGTCTTACGACTGCCATGTACAGACAGCGCATGATATCTGGGTAGGTAACCCAACTGCTTCCTAAAATTCTCCTCAATTGCCAAAGAATTGCTACCGACTTTTGAATAATCATATCTACAAACATGCATAGGTGGCCTGAATCCGTCTATTTTCCTTCGTTTGGTGAACAGGGTGAACTCTGTTTTTATCGGATTCACCGCACCATCTTTCAATTATTCTGCAGACGATTCCGATGAATCGTCCGCTGATTAGGACAACTCCATCGTCCGTAGGCCTGTGCCTCAAAACCTTCATCTGTGAGTTTACCCAAGAGTTCGCCTATGACGAAGCACCATAGACGGGGAGAAAAGCAGCTTACATGAGGGCAGCCCCCCTCCCCACCTCGGCCTTTCTCCTCGTAAGCGACGATACAACCCAGCTGACCCTCGCGTGAGGCGTTCCTCTGGCAATTATGGCCTATATAGTCGCTGTCTTCGCCTTATCAAATGCGCCTTCCACATCGAAAAACACTCCTAGCTCTTTGAACCTTAATGTCATTTCGATCCTTCGAACTTCAGTGTGGAGGACCGATTCAGTCGGCCTTCCCCTTCTGTATGCATTTCTGTGGAAGGGGCTCACGCTTTGGGAGCCCTCCAACAGGAATCTGTACACCACCTTCTCCAGCGTTTTAAGCGTGAACGGTGTTAGTCTGATGGGTCTATTATGTAGTAAGGGCTATTATGTAGTCTCTTTTCCCAGCCTTGCGGATGAACACTACTCTCGCTGACTTCCAGACCTTTGGAATGTACCCCAGCGCTATGGAATATCCTCCCCAAGTTTGGCGTAAGAAGATCCAGGCCCCTCTATATCATTGCCCGAAAATTCCGACAGGTCCTGCTGCCTTATATGGGTTGAACTCGTTAACTGTCCGGGCTATGATTTCGAGCGTAGCTACCCTCTCTGCCAGTTACCAGTTCCCATGGGGGACCTGATGTGTTGGCAGAGCCCGTTGATCGTCTTCGACAACGCCCGGGAAGTGTACCTGCAGCAGATATCTGAGCAAACCTTCGGAGGAAATTGTACGTGTCCCATCTTACTACAAGTAAATAAAATTAACTTGAAAATATTTATTAAAACATTTATTGAACTAAAAAGTAAATAATAACATTTCTGTATGGAAAATAAAGAACCTTTAAAATTTTAAACATTTTCTTGATAGCTATAGGCCTTTATTTCAAGTGTAATAACGTTCAACGCCTTGAGCTTTCAAAAATATTTAAATTTTTAAAGGCTCTTTGTTTTTCATACACTAAATATTATTTTTTTACTTTTTAGATCAAAAGTTTATAAATGAAAGCTTGTTTGAAAATATTTTTGAAGTTATAGCTATTTATGTACCAAGTGCGTTATATAGATCTTAACGCCAGGAGGGTAACATTCACCCGAGTGCCTTTGGCCCGAAGGATCTAGTAGTAGGATCTAGTAACGCTCGTGGTGCATACAAGATTTTATTTTTCACGAAAAAATTATCTTAAACGACGTTGTTTACGTCATAAATTTCTTCTCATAGTATTTACTGCGTTCTGGTCGGCAACTGAACACAAGTGAGCTTCAATGCAATTGCCATGGAAACATTGAAGAGGTTGCTAAGGGTTGTTTATTTAATAAAATGACGGTGCATTTTTGTAAGAATTGACTAGCTTGTTAGTGGAGGAAACTAAAAACTACTGCCTGTGAAATCCAAATACTTATACGAGAAGGAGTATGACCATCTTTTGAAAACAGGGTGAATACCGTAAATGAAGCAGTCTTAATGGCATACTGCCAGGAACTGGTGAGTTTATCTCATGAAAAATATTAATATTTTTTTATTAATTTACATTATTTCAGTCAGAAAAATATAGTGCAAATAGTCCCAAATAGGACCAAATACAACAAATACTCCACAGCTGAAATAAACATTGATTGTTAAAGAAAACATTAATATATCAGCATTCAGTCAACTGATGGCCTTTCTGAAAGTTAAATCAAAAGGAAAAATTCCTAAAAAATCAAAGGTGTACAAGTATTACTTTTCATAAGAAAATCTCCAGATGATACTTTTCTGCTACATAAAGTTGTTCTGGTAATTGGCGTATTTGGAGGCTTAAGACGTGATGAAATGGTCAAGATGACAATTGATGACATTGAAGACAGAGGAGCCGTTTTACTGATCAAGGTAACAGAAACCAAGACCTGCGACTCAAAAAGTTTCACCATTGTTGAAGAAAGCGAAATAGGAGCCTTGAACTTAGTTAAAAAGTACATTGCACTACGACCAAAAGGATGTGAACAACGTAGGTTTTTTTTAATCTACAGAAATAATAAATGCATTGAGTTACCTGTAGGTAAAAATACTATAGGAAGTGTTCCTTCTATCATAACGAAAAACCTTAATTTGGAAATCCTGAAAGTATTTCCTCGAAAGACAAAATTGCTACAATGATACCCCATTCCGTTTCCGAAAAAGAACATGTTAACGTTCCGAACGAAACCGAATGCACATTGAGGAGTTCATCATCGGTCAACTCACAGAACTTCAAACTTGGTACTAATTTTTCAGGAACATTTTAAAATTGTAATTTCTATTTGAGAGAAAATAATTAGTTCCTTTTTTATGTACAGTTATAAATAGAACTTTTCTGAGTAATTAATTTATTGAACTACAGAAAAAACATTTAGCGGGCGTTATGATTCATAATGCCCTCCATAACGCCCCGGGCGTTATGGGTCTGTTAATAGTAACCGTTGCCAAGGTATTATAAAGCAGTAATGGAAAAGTGAAAAACAAATTTAATTTACTACGTTTTAGCCATTAGAAGTTGTTTATCTGTTTCAATAGTTGTGCCATCCGGACTCTCCGCACGTACCCCACCTTTCTGGATACATACATACATATTGCAAATAATTTAGACAACATAAGGCTTCGTTTTATTTATTTCCTTTTCTTTCTCATAATATTTTTCTTATAGTATTACTGTTTCTATTCATAAGTTAGAGTTAGTAAATTTTATATCAATTGTAAACTTTGAATGTAATAGTTTATCCGTAAATACATGAATATTTATAGATCAGCTACAAAAATTATTCGACGACCCGATGTTTTTCATTATTTTGACGGATTTTTCCCGGAGGTGGGTCGATGTTTTTATGAAATTATTGTATTGTCATCAGTTCCTATTACGGGTGCAAAATTTTAGTTAGTGGAATGCGTATGTTAGCTAGTCCTTGCCATCCAGCTTCTTACATGCCCAACTTTAATGGATACAGACAGACATACATCCAGGTCAAGCTTCGAAAACTATTCGACGTTTTTCAATATGTTTAGAGATTTTTTCGATTTTCTTTTCGCGATTTTTTTCGAGAAGGAGAGGGGTTCGAGACCCCGACCGACATATTTTCGTCGTCGTTTTCCACGTCCGAAACAGTTTTTGTTTATCATTAAAACGGTCCGATATTTTTTACTATTTTTACGAACTTTGGACCGAACTCTCCAACCTGTATTTATTTGCCGTAATTTTCATAGTCCGAAGCCGTCGGAATTTTCTTCGAATTCTTCCGCGTTCTTTAACTAGGTTTACATAGGAGGGTAAACATTATTTTAAATAAAAAAATTCAGCAATCAGATGTTTTGTACTATTTTTACGATTTCATTCTTATTCATTTTTATAGTCTAGCTTCAAAATTTAATTAGGTACCTACCAAATTATTTCTTTTTGAGCCGCATAGTATTGAGTTTTTAAGTTAATTTATCTATTTCAGCAGGAATACCAGCATACCTGATCTGTGAAAATTACTTGACCGTGTTTCATAAATCATGTTTCGAAACAAATAGATAATATTAAATTTATAGAAGACCACAAAATCAATTGCTGTGAGAAACCAAAACAATTAGAGGAGGATATCATACTTGCAAACTGCAGGAGAGCTTACTGAGGAAACACAAGCAAAAGATAAATTAATTGAAAACCAGAATACTGAGAAGAGTATTCTGATGCAGGAAGACTTGAGAGTGGAGAGTGAGTTGAATGAGTTAGTCAAGAGTCAGAGAAATACCATCACAGAGAAGCGGTAGCCCAAATACGAAAACTCGAAGATTATATCGACTGCATTAAAAATAAACCAGTTAAGACAAAGCTGTCCAAACGAATTCTTTGGGAAGTGAACTATCACACAAAAAGAACGTTAAAGGAATACGGAAACAAGTCAAACATACAAAACCGCAAAAAATTATCTCCTGCCTGGAAACAAGATCCAAAAAACTAGCAAAGAAAATATTCATCCATCTATCATATTCCTAAAATATTGATTGTAGCAGGCGAAGAAGTTGATAACGGATTATTCCATAATTTGCCGCCTTTTTGTCGCTAATTAGTTGCGGAGAAAAAAAAATTGTCGCTCTTTTTTTTCAAAAATATGCCATGTTTCGCTAACTTCATATGAAGTTAACGAATCAACTTCCGTAATTTCCATTTTTTCACAGTTCTGAAGTATCCATGATTTACCGCCTTTTTGTCGCTAATTATTTGCGGAGGAAAAATATTTGTCGCTCTTTCTTTTTTTAAATATGAGTTGTTTCGCTAACTTCATATGAAGTTATCGAAACAACTTCCGGTCTTTTAATTTTTTTACAGTTTTGAAGTATCTATAATTTGCCGCCTTTTTGTCGCTAATTAGTTGCGGAAAAAAAATGTGTCGCTTTTTTTTTTAAACGTGCGATATGAAGTTAGCAAAACAACTTCCGTAATTTCTATTTTTTCATAATTTGTCGCTTTTTTGTCGCTTATTAGTTGCGGAAGAAATAGGTTTTCTTCTTTCCAGCATGTTTATATGAAAATAAGCGTGATAAAATGAATATTCATACGCTGCCGCGACACCGAGCACGATTTTATCGAATCGTAGCGGTGCCTCTTGCTGGCAATGCCGTCTTCGCCGCTAGTTTTCACACCGGTATATTGTTTTCATAATTTTGAAGAAAAGTTAATTTCAATGTACTTTTAAAGTTTCACCATTCTGTTTTATTTTTTGGTATGCAAAATTCAGAAATACGTATTTTTGGTTATTTTGAGGAAAATGGTATAGAATACGAGGATGAATAGGGCGTGGAGAGAGTTCTTGTTTTCGTATCCAGAAACCCATGAATAATATCACGTTTGCTTTACAGACACAAAAATAACACATCTGCAACATAAAAACGGACGTAGATTAGTATTTTGAATTTGATGGAAAACAAACATTACGAAAGTTGTTTCTCAATATCCATGTGTATTTATTTATTTAATGTGTATATCCACAATTTTTCTTCTCCACAAAATAAATGATAAGTTACTAAAAATGACGAATTATGGATACATCAAAAACTTTAACCTACTTAAGTTTTTATTTACTTATTTTATTTTCAAGTTTTGTAGTAAAGGGTACTGTGTTCTATTTGTCAAACCCCATTTGATACCCATATTGAGGGGATTGAAAAAAAAAGTAATCCGCTAATCGTGGATTTGGAATTTTTCATGGTGTACTGTATTCTACTAGTTCAGCCCTTTCATTTGATTCCCATATGGAGAGGGTTGAAATACAATATGTCGTCCGCCATTTGCACAAAATTTCAGATCAATCGCTCAACAGGAAAGGGGTTAAAATTTCGATTTCTAGATTTGACCCATAGAAACAAACAGAACTGTAAGCTGAATAAAACCATTTAAAATATTAAAAAATGATGGAAGTTGTTCCGCTAACTTTATATAAGGTTAGCAAAACATTGCATTTTTTTGATCAAGAAATGAAGATTATAATAACGGAAGTTGTCAAAACATCTTATAATTTTAGCAACAAAAAAGCGGCAGATTCTGGAAATTTCAGAACTGAGAAAAGATAGAAATTACGCTTCATTTGAAGTTAGCGAAACATCGCATATTAAAAAAAGAGCGACATTTTTTTTTTGCTAAACTAATTATCGAGAAAAAGGATGCATATTAGGATACTTCAAAACTGTGAAAACACAAAAATTATGAAAGTTGTTTCGCTAACTTTATATGAAGTTAGCGAAACAACTCATATTTTTTTTAAAAGAAAAAGCGACAAATTTTTGTTCTTCGCATCTTTTTAGCGATAAAAAGGCGGCAATTTATGGATACTTCAGAACTGTGGAAAAATTGAAATTATGGAAGTTATTTCGCTAACTTTATATGAAGTTAGCGAAACAACGCATTTTTTGAAAGAAAGAGCTACAATTTTTTTTGCAACTAATTAGCGACAAAAAGGCAGCAAATTATGGATACTTCAGAACTGTGGAATAATAGAAATTACGGTAGTTGTTTCGCTAACTTCATATGAAGTTAGCGAAACAACGCATATTTATTGAAAGAAATAGCGACAAAATTATTTTCTTCGCAACTAATTAGCGACAAAAAGGCGGCAAATTATGGAATAATCCGTTATCAACTTTTTCGAAGTTGTCTCGCTAACTTTATATAGGTTATCAAGGATGTTAACAAAGCAAAGCAAAAACTTAGTGTAGTTGAAGCAATCATAAAAACAGATGCACATGACAAAGACATTATACAAACAACATTAAGTAATAATAATACTCCCTCATAAAACCTCTGAATTCATTATGAGAATGGATCATACTAATCCCATTGTCTTGACTAAGCCATATCTCTATGGTATAAAGAAATATAAAAAGAAAAGAATTACACTTGAGAAATAAACAAAAGCAACATGTGATTGAATGCAACACAGTCCTCAAGAGATCAAACCATAGTGAAAATGAAAGATATATTAAGGATACTGGAAACTGGCACCTGGCTATGGTTATCAATGGGAACATTCAAGACAAATTTGTCCGAGAAAATTTTGTCGACGATAAATTAACCCCAAAAAACACTCAACCTTTCGAAATCCAACAAGAAATACCAATACCATTACAAGTGGCAAAGGAAAGAAATCGCCTGAGTATAGAAGAGGAGTTACAAATATCCCCAGAGGAAACACCGAAAAAATTAAAAATATAACAGATTCAAATGACTCAGTACCTAGGGACAATACAAAAAAAAATTTATGCCACCGCAAATAAAAAAAATAAAACATTTTGAATATTTTTCATATTAGTGCAGAAAGATTAAATAGTAAATATGGCGACTTTCTACTTCATATGAGTGAAAACAAAATATCTTGACATAGTGTTTCTCTGAAACTTTGTGAATCAGAAATAAATTTGATACTAGTTCCAAGATTTCTACCTAGGCCCAGCACTCAGAGAGAAGCTTAGAGGAGGTGGTACTATAATATGTGTAAATCAAAACCCGTAGATAAATAGAATGAAATGTCTATTCAATGTCATTGTGAAATTGCTGCAGTTGAACTTATTAACCTACACAACGATCCTTTTATGTGTTTATTGAAGACCTGGCGGAGATATCGAAACATATTTGTAGTTTTGATAAAAGTAATGGAATTTATGGACAAAACAGGTAAAGTTGGGAGTAATTTGTGGAGATTTCAACATTAATATAAGCTTATTTGTTTTCAGTGCGCCACTGGATGGTGTTATTTTTTTCACACAAAAGAAGAAAGTTCTTCAATCCCCTGTTTTTTGTGGGATGTTTTGCCACTAATTGGTTTTATCATAAATAATTTGGACCTAATTAAATGTTGACGCTCAACTATGATTCACGAAAATGAAATCGAAAAAATCCGTAAAAATATTAAAAAAACATCTGATTGTCGAAAAATTTTATTTAAAAAATAATATTACTTTAAGTTTCGACAACATTCTAATAAGCCATGGTTATAACAACTATACATGACCCAACTAGAGTATGTTCTACATTAGAATCATGCATTGATAATATACTGACATGATGAGCTTTTTATCTCGAAGGTAATGAAATTAAACATTTCCAATCATTATGATCATATAAAACGACAATGAATATAAAAGGCAAAGATACAAAAACAAAAACAATTAGGCCGATTACAAAAAAGGGTAATATACTCTGATCAGCAAGTTTTATAATACACACTGGAATAGTTTAATTAATCTAGATTATGTTGAAATTAGTTTTGAAACATCTATACACCAAAAAATCAGAAAAAAAAGTCCAAATAGAAAGCGATAAAACCAGCTAAATTAAATGGTCCAATGATGAGAGAATATGAGGGAACAACTACATTCTCTGAAAAATCTTGCCAAATCAACAAACTGTTCAGTATTAAATGATCAAGTTGAAAGTATGAGAAGAAACTATAAATTATAGATCAAGAAATGAAAAATCGCAAACACCAAGTTTGTTGAAAACTCAAGTAATAAAGTAGAAACAGCATGGCAGATTACCAATCAGAACAAAAAACTGAATGAGCAATCACTTCA
This sequence comes from Chrysolina oricalcia, assembly GCA_944452925.2. Classification (NCBI taxonomy): domain Eukaryota; kingdom Metazoa; phylum Arthropoda; class Insecta; order Coleoptera; family Chrysomelidae; genus Chrysolina; species Chrysolina oricalcia. Next base: position 47,653,335 of record OX101822.2, read on the forward strand.
GTTACAGAATGTCCTTCAGCAGAAGACTTCAATAAATACGAGGATATATTGAAAAATTCTTATCCTACTATAGAACCAAGCAAAATTTCAATGTCAAAATATTTTATTACTCAACATATTCTCCTCTTAATTGGATACATTTATTACAGCGAACCTGCAACGTCTCTAGACCTTTCAAATAAAAATGTTTCTTCTTGCTCTGCAAACCAGACCTCCACAGCTTTTATTACCTCCTCGTTGGAAGAAAATTTACGACCTTTTAAACTTTTTTTCAGTTGAGGAAAGAGACGATAGTCGGACGGAGCCAAATCTGGTGAATAAGGGGGGTGTTCTAGTAATTCAAACCCTAAATCACGAATTTTTTGCATGGCAACATGAGATTTGTGTGCAGGGGCGTTGTCCTGAAAAAACAAAACACCTTTGGATAGCTTTCCACGTATTTTCTCTTTAATTTTTTCCCGGAGAGTGGTCAGTAATGTCGAATAGTAATCTCCAGTTATTGTTCTACCCTTATCCAAAAAATCAATCATGATTACTCCATGGCAATCCCAAAAAACTGAAGCAAGAACTTTTCCAGCAGATTTTTGGACACGAAACTTCTTAGGCCTTGGAGAACCGTAGTGTCGCCATTCCATCGATTCTTGCTTTGCTTCTGGATCGTAGAAATGTACCCAAGTCTCATCCATAGTAACAATTCGGTTTAAGAAGTCTACATCGTTTTCAAATCGAGCACAGATCGAACGCGATGCTACTACCCTTGCACGCTTTTGGTCAACATTCAAACATTTGGGGATCCATTTTGCAGCATTTTTCTCATGTCCAAATTGACGTGAACTGTATGATGAACGCGTTCGTATGAAATATTCAGTGCTTCAGATATCCGTCTGTTAAAATCATGACATGAACTGCATCGATATTTTCGGGGACTGACACAGAAACTGGCCTTCCCGATAGGTCATCATCTTCAATGGAAAATTTACCTCTTTTGAAGCTTGCAGTCCAATTTTTCACGGTCACATACGAAGGACATTGATCACCAAGGGTATTGAGCATATCTTCATAAATCTGCTTACCTCTTAACCCTTTTAAATATAGATACTTAATGATGGCTCGATACTCCAATTTTTCGATTTTCACAATTTAGTTGGACATAATTTTTTCTTTTAATTTATTACGTAACTCTGGTTTACTTTTTTGACGTCAACCTTTACACTGACACTTCTAATAAGTTATTGTTCGTTGCTATGATAACGCAATGTTTTGTTTATGCAGAGAACTGGTCTAGGCTAACTAGATATCAATACATCCTCGTACGTTGTTAATATTGCAGAGAGTATTATCTCAATACCATACCAAATACCAAATATACCAGATCATCTGCATGAACCGTTAAACATGGTAAACGAGGACCATTTGAATATTTTTGAACCTGTCATGCCAGATGAAGTAATAGACGTGGTAAACAATGTGAAACTATCACATGCACAGGAAGAGCAATTTGGTGACGTTCGCGGAATCCAAATTGAACTTCGCCCTTTATTTTCTTGTGACCATCTAATTATGAATAATATTTATGTATAGTTTGTAAAAAATTGAGAAAACAATAGTCAGTTATTATTATTATGTTTGGTATGAGTAACAGTCTATTAAAGGTCATTGTAGAGAGTATGGTAAACCCATTGGTTGATCTTGTAAATAAATGTTTCAGACATATTCCCCAACATTCTCAAATGTTGTAAAGTTTTACCTCTACATAAAAAAGGAAAAATTACAGACACGTCTAATTACAGACCAATATCACTTGTGCCAATTATATCGTAAATAATTGAGGCTCTAATAAAAAACCGCTCAATTTATTATATTGTTTAGGCGAGGGAAATCAACAACTCTTGCACTAGTTAAGTCTGTAGGAATAGTAACAATGGAGGAAGGGAATTATGTTTATGTAAGCCTTTGTGACTTGAGTAAAGCAGTCGATTGTGTGGACCATTATTTAATTAATTTAAAATTGAAATATCACCAAATTGGTGGTGATAGTGCTAATTGATTGATATTTATGTAATAGAGAGCAATTTGTTGACATAAACGGGCAAAAGTAAAAACAAAAATACTAATTATGGTGTCCCTCAAGGATCTATACCAGACCCTATATTATTTATGATTTATATTAATGACATTAACAGCCAGTTACAAAATACTGATATCATTCTTTATGCCTATGATGCTACTTTCATAAGCTGCGATAGGTAGTTATGAACTTTCTAATGAGGTAGAAAAAGCGGTTGGCATATTTATCGTCGATTAAACTAAAAATAAATAAGAAAAAAACTCAAAAAACAACTATATCAACTAGACAGAATAGTACAAATACAGAACCAGTTAAATTATTGGGATTTCATATTGACAGCAAATTGACATGGAATTCGCATATTGAACATATGTCAGTGTCCCATAGCATGATGAGAATGGCGTATTTTTCTTTCATAGTCATCTACTATATGAAATTTTGATCTGGGGCCACAGTGCCAACATAAAAACCCTTTTTACATTGCAAAAACGAGCAATCCGAATTATATCCGGTGTTGGTCCAAGGATAAACTGTAAGGTGATATATTCAATATAATTTTCTCACCCTACCTAGCACAAATATCTATCAATGTTTGGTCTATATAAAAGAGTACTTAAATAAATATAAACAAAACAATGAGTTTCATGATAATAATACAAGAAATAGAAATAATATTGCTGTTTCTGCAAATCGACTCTAAAAATCACAATTTCTTCAACAAACTACCTGATGATATATAAATATTGAGTATAAATATATTCAAGAGTAAATTAATACAATATATAATTAAAAAATGTTTCTACTTCATTTAAGAGTTTATAAATATTTTGACATATGATATTTAATAATACTAATAATGTTCATTCATTCATGTAGTGTTAAATATGCCTTTTAATCTGTATGTGTGAGCAATTCGATTTTGTATTGTTAATTTTATTTTTGATGTTAGTATATTATAAGGACATTTGTAATGTATATTTTTATGACGTATCTGACGCATTTCTATATTTATTTGTATAAACCTGAAGAAATAAAGATGATTGATTGATTGATTGATTCATAAATATAAAGTAACAATACAGTGATATACACACAAAAGCAATACAAAAATAGAATAAACATTTACAACCACAGAAATATTACACATACTTGTATGTGATGAATATACGCGGGTTAGGCATATTAAAAAGCTAATAAATAAATTAAAATAATACATAACAGTGCTTTAAACATATACACGCCTTAGATAAGTTTTTTTTTTATATTTGAAGTTGGGACTTTCTCTGTTATTCATTCAGCCATCTATCATTTTGTGTATTACTGATTTGTCCGTTTCTTTAACAAATGATATAAGTTGGGTTTTAAAGCGTTTGAAAAAAGTTTCATCGATAATTTTTTGTGGTACTTGTTGTAATTTTGGTGCCAAGTAGGAGTAACTTTTTTGACCTACTGTTTTAGAAACTATTGGTATACAATATATAACCTATAACGCATTTGAAAAGGTTCTTCTTGAAAAGATGTCGTCTCTGCGTACGAGTGGATGGAAAATAACATTTTTGTAATATTATTCAGTGCGATGTTGAATAATCGTTATTGTGGTGTATAGCGTGTGTTGATTCAAAAAAACGTTGAATTAATATTTACTTCTTTACATCTCATTGAATGCTTCCTAGCAGTTGATTCGTAATAACGATAATAACATAATAATAATAACGTAATAACATAATTATTTAACCATTTCATCTTGATAGGATAAAAATAAAAGACATTACTGACAAAGTCTACTGGAGTTGATTTTAGCTTAGAATAACATGACTCTCTAATATAATCGAAATTCTACTCCTACCAAAAATAAATATCGAATGTTTTATACCATGGTAGAGTCTGGACAAAATGGGCATTCTTTTGTAATGAATATCCACTTCCACTTAGTTATGTATTTTTTTAAACAAAAATGTCAAACTGTCGTTAAAAAAATTAGTGAAAATCAAATCTGGCATTTTACCCTCATTTCTTGAAAAATTGTATAGTTTTCTGAAAAACTGTATTGTACTTCTGAAAGCATCACTCATCAGTAATCTTCAGCAGCAAAGATATTTGAATTGGTCTTAATTTGTGGACATGGCATTCAAAAATCCAAGGTGAGGTAGTGATTTTCCAGAAATTTAAAAATGCTCATTTTCTCGAAAACGGTGAGATGAATACAATCGAATTGCTTGCCAAAGACAACAAAGTCAATAATTACTGAAATACAAGCATTATCCATGTAGCATAAATGAAAAGTAGTAGAATAATTGTAATTAGTTTTAAAAAAATATTGTTTAAGTTGTAAAACATATCAAAATACGTAACTGTACAGGACTGAAGTATATTGACAACAGTAACAAAGTTAATCTTCCTCTGCTATTCTGTCAATATATGAAAGAATATATAAAAATATTAATGAATAATCAATCAAAATTGTCACTGAAATGTTCATCAGAGGATAACAGACTGTTCATCAGAATATTTTTTCCTCCTTTTACATGTCACTTTTTTATGAACCTGCTCAAAATTACGGAATGCTCGAATGTCTAAGGGCAGGTAAGTAAACTTGCTTCAGTTGCTAGGGATTAGCCAATGAAATTTATAGTTCCTTAGCAACTGAACTCAGATTAGTTGAACTGATGGTGAGCTTGTTTTGTACAGCCTGCCCTAAAATTATCTACTATGGGTGATTTGACAAAATTTGTGCAACAATTCATAAATGCAGGTATATGTCTTTTAAATGTCACAGATCGCGGCTGTCCGAATATAACTAGGCATTTTTTGAGATTAGTGTACAGAAAAGTATGAATACTTACTTATAAGGGTACCCATGAGGAATATACAAATATACTAGGTACATTGCATACATAATTTGTTAATATTAAAAAAATGGGTGTTTTCCAACTCACCTTCATTTAAATGACCATTCCTTATTTGCATTAAGAGCTTGTGGTCCACAGGGCTTTTTTCAGAAAGTAGTCTTCTATTGGCAAACATTGTAACTGAAAAAAAATGTAAATAAAAATAAGACAAGGGACCCTTGAACGTAAACAAAAAAAATCCCCTCAATAATTCTTAATTAAAAGAAAAAGTTACTGATGTAGTACGGATCTGAGACATTACTACTATGAATCAGTTTTCAACCTTTCAACATAGTCAATGTTGACATGGTTATAATACAAAAAATTCACCTTATGTAAACCTTACTCCATAGCCTAAATTCTGATCTGACCATAAGTATTTATAACTTTTTCCACAATAATCAAAGACGAATGATATTGATATGATACTCACATCTGTATTATTGGAAATTGCAACTTAAAGTTTATTTTGTAGTTTTAAATAACCCTCACTACTTTTCTGTTTAAAAACCTTTGACGTGCATCACATCACCACTGTTTTTGTTTCACCTTTCGCCATTGTTCTCTTCTTTTTTCTCTCACTAGCAACCAGCTGCCATTTCTCATCTTTCTCTAATTTGGTACGATGCTACCAACTATGGTGACGAAAAGAGACCAAAAAATACAATGGATCGTGTTAAACTCCATTAGGTGCATTCCAAGTACTCAACTATTCTGAACAGAATAGTCCTAATTATTATAATTATTTCTCCAGATTCGCTATGATAGATGAACTCCTGTAAATTTTTCTTTAATATTTAAATGTCTTGGTTTCACTGTTGCCACAGCTTAAACTCTGAAAATTATGTAATTTCTTTTTTGTTGTCTAAAAAATCCCAATAATTTCAAATCTAAAAAAACTCTCACGTTCATAAAATTAGATGAAAAATATGATGTGTCTTCAGATTTTATTTGAATGCATTTTTATTGAGAGATGCTTTTCAAGGTTGTATATAAACATTGGCAAATAAGGAACCTAATGCATGCTTTCGTTTAATCGTCAAATCCCAAATTTGTTTCAAAATTGCTCTCCGATTCAAACACAATTTGACCTATTGCCATTACGTCCTTTTTTATATTTCTTGTTGTATAAAATCTACACTACACTTATGGTGGATTTATGCAGCAATCATAAGTCATAAGTCTTAAGTCATAAGGAAGAATATTCGTCAATGATTGGTTGGAATATACGGACCAACCAATCATTGACGAATATTCTTCCTTATGACTTATGATTGCTGCATAAATCCACTTTGAAATAGTTTGAATTAGCAAGGGTTGGATCTGTTGGATTATGATATAAACACTCAATACGAAAGCTCTCATGATCACAGAACACTTCGTATTCTGTGGTCATGATCAATGATCCGTTAAGATAAAACCATAGATATTATATATTATGATTTCTATGGATAAAACGCGATGTTTATATTCGATTCAAAACGTAATCGGTATAGACGAGGAAAGGGTGTCGTCACAAATGTCATACTTGTCAAAAACTGATTCCAAACAAAGAATTTTAAGTGACATTATCTGTTGATGATTTGTTGCTTTGCTTATTAGTTTGTGTTTGATTGTTTGGATTTTTTTTTTCACAGTCAAAAGACGTTGAAAAACCTTAACCGAAACAATATGGGAGTTAACGGAGAAGCTGATTTAGGCTGTGTCAAGTCACCGGTCGGACAAGGCACGCGCGTTCAGTATGAAGTATGACGATGAGTCGGACCGATCAGATGATTGAAAATATTGGTCACATACATACAGTTTTAATTAGGTCGTCAAGTTAACCAAATGACCGCGCTGGTCTAATCATATTGGTCAGACCGGAGACTTGACTCAGCCTTAAATTCGACGGAGGTTTGTTTGGAATCAGTTTTTGACAAGAATGACATTTGTGACGTCATCACTTTCTTCGTCTATAGACAAGGAAAGTGGTGACGTCACAAATGTAATTCTTGTCAAAAACTGATTCAAAACAAACCTCCGTCGAATTTAAATCAGCTTGTCCGAAATTGTTTCCGTTATTGTTTTTCAACTTCTTTTGCCTGAGAAAAAAAAATCCAAACAATCAAACACAAACTAATAAGCAAAGCAACAAATCATCAACATAGAATGTTCACATAAAATTCATTGTTTGGAATCAGTTTTTGACAAGAATGACATTTGTGACGACACACTTTCCTCGTCTATTATAAAAGTTCTTTGAATCGAGAACATCTTTCATTATTTATGAATAGTGATAACTGTAAAATTGGGTTGCGGTAGAGAAGAGACGTCAACTACAGAAAGGACAAGCACTCAGTATCTTTTCAAGACGCATCGTATTTTGAATCGTATTGGGAAATGTAAACTCGCTACGGACCGATTGTTCGTAATCGCACCCCCTGGACTATACGAAGTAAGTGAGACAACATAATGGTAGATTTATGCAGCAGTCATAAGTCACAAGTTTTAAGTCATAAGGAAGAATATTCGTCAATGATTGGTTGGTCCGTAAATTCCAACCAATCACTGACGAATATTCTTTCTTATGACTTGAAACTTATGACTTATGACTACTGCATAAATCCACCGTAAGTGTCGTTCGTTAAGACGTACTCTGATTACTCTACTTGCTTGAAGTTGATCTTTCAAAAGAGAAAGACAAATGAAGTACAAGTGTCAGAGAGAGATGAACAATGTGAACGTGATCTCGATCAACTAGAGCAGTTTTCAATGAACAAGTCTATAAGCTGGTGTCAGCAGTAAAAGTCACTGAAATTAAATTATAATATGATGACTGGAATGCTCTTAGTTCCTCTGCGCACCCGTATAATGTGATAACTCCAGGAGATGAAGAAAGGAGGCACATGCAATCTAGCAGAGAAATACTTTATGGCTTACTTGTATGGGTGCGAGAGAGACATTCATCATTTGTAAACACGCCAGTGCAGTGCAGCGCGTCTTTGTATCAGTTTTATATGTTACAATCAACTCAATCTCGATTCCTCCGCCACTGAGAGGAACCACAAAACAAACATGGCGGCCTCCATGAGAAATCCAGTCGCGCAGCCTGACGAGCATTCCAGTCATCATATTATAATTTCATTTCAGTGGTGAAATTATACATATAGCGACAAAGATTCTTTGGTGGCGATGCATACATCAGCCAGAGTTGAACTATAATATGCATTTTCAGATGGGACAAAAAAAATTCTTCAGTACACTGATTCAAGCTTTGTGTTATTTTACATATAATCACAGAATACTGAACTACACTTCAGTATTCTGTGATATAATTATGATTATTCACATAGACTACCTAAGTCCTGACGTCACAAGTGGGCGGAGCTTATAAAACCTTTCCAAACAAGCTGGTAATACCTGTTAAAAACCAATAAGAAATTATTGATTTGATGATTTTGCATAATTCCGTCGGGAATAAGGATAATCGATATTATTTTCAATAAATACTCAGTTAGTTGAAACCTTTTGCCGAAAAAAAGAATTTCAATGTTTGGAAAGGTTTACCAAGTTTCACCCACTGCTTTGACGTCATGCTTAGGTAGTCTATACAACTCACGTGGATCCCAAGGATATTTAAACCATTGAATATCCTTGCGTGAATCCCACGTGCGGACGAATAGGCTTATGATCGAAGCTCGACCTAAGGGCCGGTTGTTCATTCAAGAGATTATCTACAGATCAACTTAACTAGGTTCAGTTGCTATAGATAGTAGTCAACCAAATCAATAGTTCCTTAACAACGAATCCAAGATTAGTTGACCTCACAAAATATCCCCTATTTTGTGGTAGATCTGGGGATCGATCATCTCGGAATGAAAAACCAGCCCTATACTGTTTTTTTCGTGAGGTGAGATTTTGTCCACGAGTAAAGCGGAAGGGTGATTCATATTTTTGTGAATAGTCGCAATTTTTTTACAATTCGTTGATAGGAAAAAAATCGCAGTATGAACAAATATCTATTCTATACTCATACGGCAAAATTGAGGTGAATGAATTTTCGGTATCAGTCGATCACGGAGGAAGTTGTTTTAAAAGGTTTTGCTCGACCACTCATTGTTTTCAAAATAACACATTACGTATGTTTCAAATTCAGATATACTTTAAATTGTGATAACCCAGCAAACACATCTGTGACATGACATCTCTGAGATGTCGCAATGAGGTAACACGGTGATATCAAAAACGTTGCATCGCTGCGATTTACAGAAGCAAATACATCTGTGACATGACACCTCTGAGATGTCGCAATGAGGCAACAGTACGATATTACATACGTTGCATCGCTGCGATATACAAAAGCTAATCTATGACTTGTCATTTCTAAGATGTTACAGTTGCGATTTTACAAATGTCTCCTCGCCGCGATGATGTTATCGTCATATGTGTTTTTTGCGATGTCAACAATGAACACCGTTGCACATGCGCCTGAGATTCGTAAATTTCTATATTCGTTCATTCTGCTTCTCGATCATAAACATTGAACATAGATTCGATTGATTGATTGGATTGATTGGAAGTCAAGTTAATGTAGAAGTAAATGTCCGCCATTATAGACAATGTGCATGAAGTGTTTGTAAATGTTAGTGAATGTTTGCCATTAGGTCTTAGTCTATCTAATATCTAATGTGCATGAAGTGTAAGCAAACAATAGACCAGGGTGAGGATATTGCTTCGAGCAAGACAATCCTCATCCCTCGACGAAGCCCGTGTTATTTACGCCGGTTAGAGGCCGGGGCGAGACGGATTCTTGCATACGACATATGGGGATTCTGAGTAAATTGCGCAAGCATAGCTCATTAAACGATTAAGAAGAAGAACATGGAACATAACCAAAAATGGCTTGTTGCACCAAGTTCTATTAACTAATGGTCATAGTAATTTAATAAATGTTTAATATCCTTTGACAAAGCTGTGAAAATAACTTTTTCTAGGAGTAGTTCCCAGAATAAAAGTAAGTGACAATAATTTTTCACTTGAAACTATGGCAAAGCGTTCATTTCCCTCTTTCTCTTATCGTCATAAAAGACTGATGATAAAGTTTTATTATTTTAGGTATCATCACTTTTACTGTTGGAAAATGCTTCGATTAGAACAATGTTGTTTAATTTTGAGTACATTATATTAATTGAAAATAAAACGTTTAAAAACATATTTTCCATCCAAATCTTTTTTTCATTGATATATTTTCGATCCTTTGTATTACCTAACCCCTGCGTGACAAAAGTACATCGCTGTGATATGTCACATTTTCACATACCTGCGATATCAATATGGAATTATCTCGTATACATCGCAGTTACATCTCAAAAAATATATCGTTGTTACATCGCAGAACTTGTTGCAGCGACGTCGCATGGATGAATCTTGAGTGGGACAAAATAACATCCCTCCCACATCGCAGCGACGTCTATTCGACATAGAATGCGATATCGCAGGTCACATTGTTACATCGCTGCGATGCATCTGTGATGTAACTGTGTTTGCTGGGAAGGAGGATTTTCTAATTCGGTATGCAAAAGACATCGATATGCCATGCTTCCTACAGAAGCTGAGTATCTTGAACAACACATACGAAAGACAATATGCAGCTATATAGTAGATTTAATAAATTATGCATTATGAATCCGGTAAATCTGCCTTGAATCTGATATATTGTAGTTCTTAAAATTGTTAGTTCGATCAAACTGTTGCACCCTTACGCGCAATATTTAGAATACTTCGAGGGACTTGGTGACCCTTTCCCTTTAACGTGTGATGTCATTGGGATCGGTGTCCTCGCTGGGATTCGAACCCATGCACCTACCGATTATTTTGGGATAACACACGGCCCTGAGGTGCATTTCAATATTACGTCCGACGTGCGTCCGACGTATAACTTTTCTTATGAAGCGTTTCGATATTAGAACGTCTTGTCCGACAACTTCATTCCATCGTTTCAAAATTCTTGAGTGGAACGTCCGACCGTCAACTATTTACTCCACGATTTAGGAGAGCGTTTCAAAATTCAATCCGACAGATATCGCCCGACGAAACAACTATGACGTCATACATCGTCCGTTACCGGACGACAGACGTTAAATTGAAACGCACCTCAGGAGGTTTTATTTTCACTACCTCTTTTTGATGATTGATAAGATGGACGAAAAATAGCGAGATCAGTTGAACTCACCCAGACGTTGATTTTGATTATAAAGGTATAATATAATGGCCAAAGTATTTATTGAAAGTTAAGGAAGTGTTATATTTGACCTGAGCCACAATAGGCCATTGCCCGCAGTGGAGGGCCTGATACGGGCCCACTCACGTTCAAACCTAACCTATATTTGACCTGCAGTCTCGATCGGTAACCATTTTGAATATTCATACTCAAAGCCGAATATATTTTTTTTTCTTTGGTGTTCTGGCATCGACTGCTATGGTCATTAGCCACGTGTTCTGGATAGGCCTTGTTACTAACTCTATGCGCCACCTTAGGAGCAGCACTGTTAATTGGAACGTAACAGTGAATCGTGCAGGACTCACCCCAGTCCAGCCACGAGATTTGAATAATTTAATCGGTCAAATTAAATTAAAAAATCCTAGCCGCAACTGGGGCTCGAACTCCGGACCTTTCGACCCAAAGTCGGACGCTCTAACCACTGCGCCACGCCCCGACATAAAGCCGAATATTGTTGCAACAAGAATAACAGGTGTTTGAAAATAATCACAACATATATATTTTTTAATGTTTTGGATTTTTAAAAACAATAACCAACTTGATGAATATTATTTTTTCATTTCGACTTTAATGTCGAAATTTCGAGAAAAAAGTCTAATTTCGAGAAAAATCATTAAAGTGGAAATTTAAAAAAAAAAGTAGAAATTTCGATATTGCGAAGTGGAAATTTCTCTGCAACAAATTAAGCTGGTAATGAATAATTTATAATCATAATTTAGAATTTTTTTCGAAAGTTCGACTTTAATATCGAGTTTTCAACATTAAATGATCGAAATGTTAAAAAACCTTTTTGGCACACTTGCGCTTCTGTAGAATAGAGCGTTTTCATTCTTTTAAGCAACTCGTTGATATTCTTTCTTATAAGATTTAAAATTGCCTTACGCCGGTCCTGTACTTGATTAGTTCCCTTGAAATGAACAGTTCTTCCCGTAGTTGGCGACACTGTTATTCTTACGTCAATGTCGTCGACCAATGGTACAACAAGAGCATTTCGCCTTTAGCTGCGAATTGTTCCCTTATGTGACATGGCGTCTGATAAAAAATTTAGTTCTTGATAGAGATCAGACGTTATTATTGTTTTTATGACATCAATTGACGAGGCGGCTTATTGTAAAAGCCCCAAACATTTTCTAGAGACGTGCATTGATGGTAATGCATGCAAGGAAAACTCAGCGGATGAACGATGGGTAGGCATTCATTATGGTCTTGACACAACCTCAAGGCAATAAAATTATTGCTTGTAATTTTCTTGTCTATTTTTTTTATATGTCCCTATAGTAATTGGTTTTTCTTATGTTCAGGTACTTCGAGAAGCACCAAGCCCATCCTTATCAGGTAAAACCTAGTTTTAAGGGTCCATTGCAAAAAAGATATTAAAAATAGATGAAGGCATAATTTGTTTTCCATTGAACCTTGTATTCGTTTTTGAAGAAAATACTCTTGATTTACTTTTTGGACTATTTCCTATTTCATTCAAGTAGACTTCTTACAATGCTTACAATAATAGGCAAACTGAAAAAACAACTCTGAAATATTATACCAATTCTTAGATTTTTTTAAAACCAAAATGTTTAATTGACTTGTCAATTATTCAAAAAAAGTTAAACCCAAGTTTATTGAACTCTAATTCACTATTTCTTTACGAGAATATTGTAAAAATTAGGTAGTTGTCAAAACAATAATAAAGATGGCTGCCATTCACTTCTAACCTATATTAAAAAAAAAACATTTCTAAATTATTTCGAGTCATTTACCTTTATTCCTATAACACTGTTTAATATTTATATGATGTATGTCAAATACTGAAGATATTGTTGTAGTTTTCCCATATTTCATAGTTATCCCATACTTTTTTTTAAAGGGCTTCCTCATTAACTATTTGATTCATACTCATTGAAATATGTCAAAAGGTGTTGTTAGAAGGAAGATATCAATGTTTGCAAAGCAACTAGAACAGAATATTACCACATGAACTAATGTTTAAGTAACTTGCAATGCACTGTTTGGAACTCTTGTAAACGAATACACTGGAGTTAAGTCCCAACAGCATTTTTAACTCCTCGACAAGTGTATGAGTCCCCAAGTGACGATCTTTTGGAGAAACTTGGTGTGAAAATACCAAAATAAACTACTTTCCCAACTTGGTGTACCTAAGGTATAAAATGTAAATATTGCTCATTTTCTTTAATTTTATTGTAAAAAATTAGTAAAATCTATACTTCTGTATGTATCTTTTGAGAGTTATAGCTACTTCAGGTTTCAACCTAGGAATGTTATAGTAATGCCTTAGGAAATTTCAGTATCCCTGATTTCTTGTTGCCCAAATGATAATAACAGTGAACTGCCATTTGCAATAGTTCAGACTTTCGGAGAAAAAGTTTTACCCAAAAGTATTTATAAAAGTATATTTTTTCAAAATAATTTTGGTGATTTTCACGGCTCACTCTAGTGTATGACTGTAAACAAACTCTTGATACTCACAATTAGTTTCAACATGCAAACAGTATATTTTCAAGGACAGTTTTTGACACCGGAATACTGTAAAATGCACTCTTGTAAATTCAGCCTCCACCAGATTACAGCAAAAGTTTATCTTCAAATGCAACCTGAATTCATCATAAAAATGTATTTGATTATAGAGGTTATGTGTTGTGCTACAAAAGTAGACTTGAACTGTGTAAAGATAGTGATAAAGAGAGCATGTAAGGAAGAGCGCTTTGCGCTAGTGTCTGAAAAAAGTGCTACAAAGTTTTTGATCGCCTAGCTTTTATTTCAGATTCTTGTTTAGCAAAACAAATGTGCTACATTAAAAACTTTGCAAAACTAGAGTGAAGCAAATGCAAGAAAAATCAAGTATGATTTGTTAGCGCTACTCTTTGTTTCAGATATATTCTAAAAGTTCTTTACTTAGCTTTGAAGTTGTCAAAACATTTTCTTCTGTAAGGCAAGGGTGGATTTAGTCAATTTTAGCACAAGCATTATAAACATAACAGTAACATCAAAGGTTTTTAGCATAAACTTAACATTGTTGTATAAACAGTGCCATTTGATATAAGAGGTTCAACTTTCGATTTTAACATAATATTTAAGCACTATTTTAAAGTGATGTTGACTTAATGCACTTTTAGATTAGAGGATAATCAAATGCCACTTGATATCAACAATTTTTCAACTATTTTGCTGACTTCAGAATTTCATTTTGAAATTGAAAAATAATTTTGAAAGTTCTTGTATAATTAAATCACACAATATTTACCTCAATCCAATTAGTCTGTACTTACCAAATCATCTGAGAATGAAGAGTGCATAAAATTATGTAAAGTTTTTCTTCTTTTTTATAGGTCATCAGTTCAGTGGTTTATCATTATTCAATATATATAATTTTCATCAGGGATTACTACCAGTCAACCTGATAATAAAACACATTCAATAAATTATACTGCATTGAGAAGAAAGAAATAACAGTAAAAAGTATGTAAACCTAAGAAATAAGAAACTACAGCAAAATGACAAAGATAAGACTTTTTTATTTGAAGTGAAGGTCACTGAGTGAGAAGGTTCCATCAATAGGCACATACACAACATTTTGTGTAATGAGTAAAGGTGATGAGTTTAAGAAGCCTGGAGTTTCCAAGGTATTATTATTCTGAGTTAATTACATTTTAAAAAAATTCTCAAGGTAATTTTAAACTTAATACTTCATAACAAATTAGGATTAACTATAATCAAGACTTATTTCAATCGCGAAAAACAACAATTTATCCAATATTTCTTACCACAAATGATGAAATATTGCGTACTGCTCAGTATTTTTAATTGTCTTGTGTTGAAAATTCTCCCTTCAAAACTATTGAATGAGGTTAGTCCTTTAAATTTTGTTCGAAACTTTTCATAACCTATTATTCAAAACATAAACAAAACAAAAAGTATCTATCAACTTGACACTATGACATTATTACTGGATAGATTTTTCAACAGAAGATTTTGTGCGGGACCCAAGAACTTCCTATTTGTTCATTCCTGGTCAACTATTGAAATAATAAATTTGGCATTCACATTACATTATAGTCAATGTTTTAATAATTCATTGTCCAACATTACTTAATGTTCATCGAAATAGACCCATCATTTTCAGAAACCAAACATAAAATTAGATTAAGTGCCTTGCTGTATGCAAGACATGCTTTAACATGTGCATACATTTTTTTAATAGAGTGAGGAAAACAAAATTTGATCCACAAATATTCTAGCCGTACAAATTCACTTAAGTCATTTGGGATTTGAAGAAAGATAGATAATGTATTAAAAACACATTATACAGTGTGTCCATTTAGTGCGTAATTCTTCGATATCTCGAAATCCATTATCACTAGAGAAAAACTTTGAAAACAAATTTCTTCCATTACTAAAGATACCCATTTCAAAAATATTTTCAACAATACTGGGTGTTTTATAAATTTGTGAGAAAAATACAGGGTGTTCCATTTGAAAAATTCTAATGAACGTCAATCTTACAATATTCAAAATGCAAATTTCAGCACCCTGTAAAGGATCATGTCGCAAAATTACTGGATTGGTGAACGTGATACCTTGCTACTACTGTATACCAAAAATGTTTTTAAAATGTGGATAAATGAATATTCCATGCCCAATTCATCATTACCCTTCAATAGTGGTAAAAATCGGTTTAAATCGGTTTAAATTTTTTTTACAGCGATGTACAGGTAAACCTTAGTGGAATAGATTTCGAATAAAAAATACTGGGTGTTCCATTAAAAAAAACTCGTCGCTTAGCCGTCCCGATTTTATAAATCACCCAGTAATGTTGAACATAATTTGAAAATAAGTAACTTTTGTAACTGAACAAGTTTTTCATTTAAAGTTTTTCTCTATAGGTTATGGCTTTCGAGATATCGAAGAATTACGCAGTAAATGGACATTAACTGCAAATGGTCAAATGGTATAAATAAAATAATAGTATTGAATATGCAGCACATAATAAAACGTTATTTGAAATTGGATAAACTTTTTTCCAGACCTCCAGAACAGTGAAAAATCAATCTATCATAAGTTGTCCGTTCCTTAGAGCAGTTTGGTCCTTCAAAATTATGATCTTATTTGTTTTTATCCATTTGTGTTAAGTACTTTCTAATCCGAAGGCTGAGATTGAGTAACTATAAATATACGAACTAATAGGGATTTTCTTATGAAAATTCTTGTTCCAAGCCATTAAATTCAGTGATCTGAACGCAACCATCTTTCATGTTGGATTGGATTCGATTCATGTGTGTTGTAGTAAGTAACCTTAGTGGAATGTTGAACTGAAAGAGCTCAAGGTTTTCAAAACCTAGATATAACTATTAATAATTTTTTTAATTTGCAGATATTATTGTTTGTATTCATCATTTTCCTGCTCATTTCCACATAATTATCTGTTAGGTGTTTTGGCATCGACTGCTATGTTAGACAACATAAACGTTATTATTTAAAGAAAAAACAATTACTTCTTTATACAGTTTTTGAATGATTTATTGAAAGTAATCGAATGAATGTTTTCAATTATCCACTTTTTGTCACAAAGACTTACATATCAACTTTTTTTCAAATGATCTGTAATTTTTTTTCTGAGTTCAACCATACAATGCATTGTATATTTTCATCATATTTACATCGAGAGTACGAGGGTAAAATGGTCTGCCAGGTCTCCAGATCTTACTCCACTGGACTTTTCTCTATCTCAAGGAACGTATTTACCTGAGAGCCCTTGCAAGTATCATAGACCCCAAGAACGAAATGGGTACGCATTGAGTGTCAGTGATTGAACAGGTTGGTTGGATGGTTGGATGGTTGGATGGTTGGTTGGTTGGTTGGTTGGTTGGTTGGTTGGTTGGTTTGTTGGTTGGTTGGTTGGTTGGTTGGTTGGTTGGTTGGTTGGTTGGTTGGTTGGTTGGTTGGTTGGTTGGTTGGTTGGTTGGTTGGTTAAAGGCTGACGAGCGAGATACCGGGTTTACCTTGAGGTTTCCCTTAACACTGAGACCAGCTGGGGTCTATTGTATTGTTCTGTCGTCAGTGGTTCCTAGTTAAATAGGCCTGTGTTTTTCACCAGGTGATTCGGATTCATGTCTTTCTAGGTTGATCTGTCCGAATATTCTGTTGCGCTTGTTGAGCAGCGTGTTGCATTCGAAAATGATGTCAAAGTTGTTTCCTCCTCGTCACCACAGAGTCTACAGTCCACGGATTCTCTATTTATTCCCATAGTGTGTAGGTGTTTCCTAAGGCCGCAGTGTCCGGTTAGTAAGCCGGTGATCGTGCGTATCTTAGATCTGTTTAGGTTGAGTGTATCAGCCGTCAGTGTTTGGCTCAGGTGCCTCACCATTGCTGTGCTGTGTCGATGCCTTTCGATTTGGTCCCAATACGTTTGATGTTTTGATTTCTTCCACTCATTGATTAGGTTTTCGCAACGGGTTTTGCTAATTCCAAACGCTGGTTCTGGATCTGTGAATAGTGATTCAGATGCTTTCTTTGCAAGTTGCTCTGCTTTTTCATTGCCTTCAATTCCCCTATATCCGGGCACCCACACAAGTGTAACCTTGTTGCGTTTCGACAGTTCATTGAGGTTCTGAAGACATTCCCAGACTTGCTTAGACTTTATCTGTATTGAGTGTCTCCGAAGAATATGCACTCAGGTTGTTATGAAAAGGGAACAGTTGTGTTTTAAAAATGGACGTCACTTCGAACATGTTATATACTAGAAGAGTACTTGTTTGTGAATGTTTTTTTTTAAATCTCTACTTTCTTGTTGATCTTACATTTTTGTAGAAAAAATATGATTAATGTTTATTCACGAAGGTAAATTTTCATAACACCCGTGTATAGTAACATATGCATAAAAAATATTTAGTTCAATTTCAAAACATGATGCAAAATATGATGAAAATGTATGCTTGAACTCATTTAAAAAAAAGTTGACATTTATGTAAGTCTTTGTCTGATAAAAAAATGTGGGTAATTGGAATCGGTCATTCACTAGGCAAGAACACTAATTTCTGAAAAAAATACCACATTAAAAAAAAAAATTATTTGAAGTAGGTAAAAAAAAAATTCTAATGAATTACTTTCTTTTAGTATTATTGTAACTATGAATTTCAGAGTTTCTAGTTATTGTGAAGTTTGATTTAACTTCTTTATTCACAATATTGAAAGACATTTTTAAAGTTTCGATTGTCTAGCGTTCTTCTAACGAAAAATATTCTGTAATTATATAGAGTTGACTAGTTAGTGTATCATATTATGTCTGAAACGAGCAATTGCCAAATTATTTAGGTTTAGGGTCACCCTGTGTATTTGGGCAGTCCTATATTTTATGTGATGATTAAAACAAGGCAAAATTAAATTAATCATCCATATTTGATTAAAAATCGTCGTGGGACAAAGGATATTGAAGTACCTGTATTTCTTGAATTAATCGTTTTAGACCACAAGTGTGATAGTTCGTTGAAATTGTTTCATCGGGAGGAACATAAAAATGACAAAATATACAGGATGTCCCATTAAAGATTTTGAATCAGATGTCACGTGACCGAAAACAAAAGGCTCATTGGTTAACATAGTATCCAAAAAATCTGCAACAATTGCTTTAATTCAGAACCCCAAAATTACAATTCTCCACTACTTTCGAGTTCCGTTGTTATGAAAGCTGCATATCACTATCCTTTGTGATAGGTTGCGGGTGAGGGGTAACCTCCGAGTTATGAGTAGAACCAGAGGCGGCGTGCTGATAATTTTTTTTCGTGTTATATTTTTATCTCTAGACGACAACATGCCTGGTTGGAAAGCACGTGTGTTGTCAAGAAGTCAACCAAAAATACTGTATTGTGCGAATAAGGTCATAAATACTGAAAAACTAAATGAAAGTGCTGAAGTAAAAAAGTAAATGTGTTCAAATTGTTGAATCACATCAGTAAACTATACACTATATATATGCAATACATGCATTATAATACACATAAGAATTTACACATAAACTATAATACACATAACAGATTACATTCAAATTTATATTGAAAGTGTTCATTGAAATACTCATCCAAAGTGTAGTAAAAGCCTTAATAGCTCTTCAACTATTTTTCTTATGTTTTTTTCTGAGTTTAGATTATTGGTATCCTGAGGCAGATAATCAAAAAGTGTTTTAGAGTTGTCAAAAAGTAATGTCTCTACTTATGTAGAGTTAGGCTCAGGGAGCGATCGATATTACAAGTCTGCCTGGTAGGAAAACGAGAATTTCTCATGTAGTTATTATTTTACTTCTGTTTCTTAAACATCAAACAGGTCAGAGTCATCAAAGTTTATGAATTAAATAGGGGCCGACATGTATCTCTGAAGACATCTCTGCAAACATACCAAACAACAACTCTATTTTGATGTAGTCTTGATTTGCTCACAAGGTGGAGCGATGACTTGCTTATTGTAAATCGTCTGTCCAGCTTGAAACAAATTAAAATTTTGGATTGCATTCTTCTATTCCTTTGCTGGAGTAGTCAAATTGTTTGTATCTGACGGATTATAGTTCTCGTTGCTACTTTTAAACACTTTCTTCTGGTATCATCTGTGTCCATATAATCGGTTTCAAAATCACGAATTCCTATAAATTAGCATACATTTCAAACACACACACATTACTGCCAAGTTATTATAATGTTATAGTTGCAGAACAGTAAATTCCATGTCCAACAAATTCAAAGTAAAAAAATATCACTAAAGTACCTATCGTCGTTGATACTGCAATTCGAGCCATGTCCAGAAACATTCATTTTACAGAAGACTGTAGATAATAAATACTTATGACCATAGCAGTTGATGCCAAACCACAAAAAAAAGTAACTAGTACATACGAATATCTACCGGTGATTGTTTTGGAATTCAAAGTATAAAATAATCGCGCGTAGAAAATTTTATGTAGTACCTTTTATCATTTTACAGTCTCCTGTGAAATAAATGTTTCGTGACATAGCTCGTATTGCAGTATCAATGACGCTATGTTTTAGGTACTCGAAAGACATTCCAACAAGACAGAAGAGTTGAGTTTGCTTATTTACTTTTTAGTGTACCTACACTGCAACAAGTTTTTTCCTAATTATTGATAGGTTATCGTTTTTAAGGTCGCCTTAAATAGTAGTAATAGTAGTAGTCTTTATTCTCCTCAAAGACATTACATAAATGTATAGGATTTGTCAGTAATATACATATATACAATATTTTTACACAATATGTGAGTACAAGAAAGTAAAATTTAACAAAGAACAATGAATAACAATGAAAAATATTTATGAATGGAATACCAATATTGTTAAGAAAAGAAATCTTCGTACAAGTTTTTTTCAGTTAGGTAATTCTTCAGATCTTTTTTGAATGCGCTCATCGACTCTAAATTTCTAATTGAGGATGGTAAAGAATTGAAGGCTCTGGTACCAATACTATCAGGTAATCTATATCCCAGTTTGCTTTTGTGAAAATCAGTATGTAATAGGTCGGTATGTCGTGTTTGCTTACTATGAGTTTTGGGTTGGACAAATTTATCTTTGTTTTTGAAAATATAAATACATAGTTCATATATATATATACAGACTCGGTAGAGTCATGATTTTGTTAATTTGAAATATCTTTCTACATGAATTAGTCATTGGGATTCCAAACATTGCCCTCAGTACTCGCTTTTGAGCAAGAAATACTTTTGGAGATAGAGTGGTCCACCCCCAAAAACAAATCCCGAACCTAAGACGAGATTCCACATAGGCGCAGTAAACGCTGAGTAGCTGCTGGATTTCTAGCACAGTTCTCAAGTTTCTAAATAAATAACTGGATGAATTCAATTTAGCAACCAATTGTTCGCAATGTTCTTTGAAACTAAGGCATTCATCTATGTGAAGTCCTAAGAACTTCGTTTTTTCATCAATTCATTTTCTAAATATATGTTAGGTTTAGTACAAACTTTTTGATGATTATGAAATCGTAAGAGTTTTGTTTTATCGGAATTGAAGTGAAAAGAGTT
Organism: Chrysolina oricalcia; assembly: GCA_944452925.2. Lineage (NCBI taxonomy): Eukaryota > Metazoa > Arthropoda > Insecta > Coleoptera > Chrysomelidae > Chrysolina > Chrysolina oricalcia. Next base: position 47,674,601 of record OX101822.2, read on the forward strand.
TTTATTGAACCATGAGTTGACCCCATTGATCACATCAGAGCATTTCTGTGTTAGATAATTTTTATTTTTATCAGAGACTGCAACAGTGGTGTCATCTGCAAAAACCACAAAAGATCCTTCTTTTGTTGCATAATTAATTTCATTTATGTACAGAATGAACAACACCGGGCCCAAAACAGATCCTTGCGGCACACATACTCATATTCAAAGTATTAGAGCTAATAACAGAATTAATATTGTTTTCTTTATACTGAATGCTCACGTACTGTTCCCGCTCTTTGACGAAAGAAGTTATCCAATTTTTTGCGGCACCTTCTATACCATATTGCATCAATTTTGCTAGCAAATTATCATGATTTATGCAATCGGATGCCCTGCTGAGATCGCAAAAGACCCCAACAGGACATTCTCCATCTTCCATATATTTTATTATTATATTTAAAAAAGAATTAATCGCTGTGAACGTTGACTTTTGTTCACGAAATCCATGCTGGAATGTTGACAATACCTCATTCCTGCTTAGAAACATCAGAAGTCTATTCAGAAAGGGATATTCAAATACTCTTGACCAGCTGCAAGACACCGTTATAGGCCTGTAGTTGCTCATGATCTGTGGATCTTTGTTTTTGAAACCAGGGACCACTTTTCATTTTTCCAGCACATTAGGAAATTTGCCGGTGCAAAACGACAAATTGACAAGATGTGTGATAGGTTGTATTATCATAAACAACACCCTTTTCAATACGAACATTGGGACTTCAGCAAACCCGGAGGATCTCTTGTTTTTTATTTTAGTGAATAACAGATCATAAAGTTCTTGTTCAGTAAATGGACACAATGTGAACACCTCATCCTGAAAAGGCTTCTTCAAAAGTGATTCATTTTCAATAATATTTTCAGGTATTTTGTCGATGATATTTAGTGGGGCTAATCTAAAATAATCATTGAACTTCATGTCAATACTTCTGGGATCAGAAATGATCTCATCTCCTGTTTTAATCTTCAAATTGTTTGTGTTACTGTATCTGCCTGAGAGCTCTGATACAACTCTCCAGGATGCCCTACCAACATTGTCTGATGAAGTGATTTGCTTCTGATAGAAACTTTTTTTTGTATCATTAACTAATTTACGGTGACATTTTTTTGCATCATTATATACACCACTATTTTCAGGAAAGTTACGCTTAAGAATCCATAGATTCTTTAATTGCTCACTACTTGCCTTAATGTCTTTTGTAACCCTCGATTTTTTCTGTTTACTACTACTATATGATCTCCTCCTAGGTAAATGTTCATCAAAATGGTACATAAAAATTTCATGAAAATATTCGAAGGCGGAATCTATGCCTGTGAGTGCATAAAGTTAGTTCCACTTTCCGTTATAAAGACTATACTTTAATTTTTGTATTCCACTGTCACTAAATTTTCTTTTATACGACACTGTTGTAGTGGATGTATTACTCAGCTCATCATTAAATTCATAAAAAATAGACCTATGGTCAGAGATATTATTATCGAGTACACAGCAGGTACCTCCTTCGGAAAAATTTACGAAAATTTGATCAAGACTAACAGGATTACAGTTTTGTAGCCTTGTAGGCCACTTTACCTCCGGTTTCAGGTCAAAATCAGACAATACGTCACACAGATTCTTAAAATTAGGACAAATTTGATAATAACAATTAAAATTCAGGTCGCCACATAATAAAATATTTTTTTGGGGTGTAAATAATTCACAAACGACTTCATGTAGTTTGTTTAAAAAGAAACAAATATCTTTACGATAACGATTGAGAATGATCGTTTCACGATTTGTTTTTTTGGAATTGACAGATAGGTATGCCACATATTTCGAACTTTTTCTCTACACAGTGACTATCTAACGATATTTTCTTGAAATCAATGTAATTTTTTATCCAAATGGCTACCCCACCATTGATGTAGTTAGATCTACAAAAAAAACTTCCCAACCTAAAATTAGGAAAGTGAAAATTATGTATGGAAGTATTATTGGCCCATGTTTCGGTGAAACACAGGAATTCCAGACTTTTGAAATTACTAATATCCGCGGAAATTTTGTTAACTTTCGGAAAACTCAAACACTGTACATTTAATGGAAATAAACATGGATTGAAAAAATTGTTGTCAATGATTTCTAATTCTGAGTGCGTTTCTCTAAAAAATGATTCACACAGGCATTGTTTGGCCACTTTTTAGGGTCCATCGCGTCTTTGAAATGTTTTTGAAGTATCGTTACTTTAAATGAAGAGTATTTTTCAGGAAATTTTGGAGTAAGTGATGTACACTTAGTCACAGGAAAATGTTTGGATAAAAATTTATTCAAATCTTCTTCCGTTGTTTCGGGATGCATATTAAACATGCAGAGATATTACACGTTCAACACCTTTTACTCCTGAGTTAGTTGCATCGTCCCCAACTAGAAGATTTGGACGTCTGTTTTTTCTTCTTCGTCGTTCAACTAATTTCATTTCAGTCGATATATCGTTTTTACTTACAGTTTGGTTTTGATTATTTGATGAAGATGAGTGGTTTTGCTCCAAATTGATTAACTCACTACACACTAACCGTGTTTCTGCCTCTAGGATTGCACTTGAAACCGTTTTTTCACTAATTTTTGATGCACTCACATTTTCACTATGCTCTTTGTTTATCTTTAGTTCAGATTTCGATCGAGTTGTCACTTTAGGTGCTTCTCTGTTGCTACTCGAACGTTTCGAGCTGGTCATTGTGGGTGTTTCACTATCGGCCGTATTTTTTGTTGATTAGTCACTTTTTGCAGTGGCAGATTTCAGCATTTGTATTTGTTCGATCAAAATAATTTTTTTTTCCTTCAACTCTCTAATGATCAAGTCCTTTTGTTTAATAATATAGTTGCAAACATCTATTTTATTGCTATCAGAAGCAGCCATCGTTTCGATGGCGTCAAAAAATGGTTTATCACTTTCTTCGCTTTTCTCACAACAGTTTATGATCTTTTCACCTAAAACCTGTAAACGCAAGGTCTTTGCACAACTAGGATGAAAAGATCTTGAACAAATATTGCACTTGACACCTGCAATCACTTTAACTTTGCATCTTTTGCAGAGCTCAATTGAACTAACATTTGACTGAGCCGCCATCTTGTCAAAAATATATATCAAACAATGTTTTCTACAGCTATTTCAACAAATTGTGTATTTTTGTCTCAAAATCGGGATTATGCCATGATTACCATGCTGCGACGCCCATGGTTTGATTTGACAAGACGATAAATAAGTCGTAAACGGACGGAAACAAACATGATCGCCAAATTAAGAGTGAAAATAACATGGAATTCCAACCTGGTCAACGAGTGCAAACGGATGTATCCGACAATGTCCATTTTCAATGTTTCTGGCTGAGATGTTTGTAAACAACGTCGGGTATGTTGCTTTCAAGAAAGAGAAGCCCTCTCTATATATTTTATTGCTCGGAGATTAACATTTGTTCGATTTTGTTTGTATCACTGTTAATATTTCATATACAGAGTGACCCAGTTAAAAGCTGGCCACCCCTGCAACTTATTTAATTGTTGTCCTGATTTAAACGATTTTCATAAAGAAAAGAGCTTCCATTAGCTCTATTATACCGCCATAACTTTGAAATAAAATTCGAAATGTCAAGGCCTTCGAATTTTATTCAAATCCAAAAATCCCAAAAAACATTCAACCAGTTTTTGAAAATAAAATTTGACTACTCTAGTGCATTTTTTCAAACCGGAGTAACATAAATTACTCAGAAAAATAATAATAAAAATCTTATTGTTATGAGCCATATACTTCTTCGTTAATGTACTTGCGTACCAATAAACTTCATTAATGACTCCATGAATTTGACTGGATTCGTCTTTTATTTTGCTGACTTATCATCTCTAGTAATATCAGTTTCGAATTCTTCTATTAAAAATGAGTTTTTCAATATGAATCGTATCTTAGAAGTGTCTAGAAGATACAAAGATTGACAATAATACTAGGAACAACTGTACTGTAAGTACAATTCAAGCTGAAAGCGGTCTACTGGAGCATTGTTATTTAAAATATTTCACACATGTGATATACAGGACGTTTATAGGATTCAAATTTTTTTTCTTGAAATTTCGGTAATACCCATTTGAAATTATGGAAAATTCAGTAGCGTAGTCAGATTTCCTTTTAAAAAATCAATTATTTGAATTTTTGTTGATTACATAAATTCGAAGTAGGTCTTGAAATTTTGAATTTCATTTCGAGTTTATGGCACTGAGGTAAAACTATTGTTGCACTGTGCATTGAAAAAAAAAACGAATCTAATGATAATAACAATTTTAGAGGGGTGGCCCGACTGTCGTAATTATAAGTATTTATTTTGTTACATTGAAGATGTTAATAAAATGTAAAAAAATAGAGTTTATCGCTTTGTTATTGATAGTTTGTTAGGAAAAGTGCGCTTAGCAAGAAAATACATTCAATTATGTAACGTTTATTTATTATTGTATTCAATCATATGGCATAAATAATGAGAAACAAATGACATAAAAATTGGTAAAAATGTATTAGCTTGAGTAATAATTTTTTCGTAAAACAGATCAAAGTTTGTCAATGGCTTACATATTTAACAACTTTGGGTTATTTCTGCTGTAAATGTCAACGTTTTATCACTACTGACAGTTATTACAGAGTGTATTGATATACAATGTTTACAGCTGACTTTTCATTACACACTATGAAATGATTTGGTTGCGCATAATTTTGAATCTGTGATATCTTCTAAGTATTTATTATATAATGTAAAGCGCAAAGGACACCGCACAATAGCATAGGAAATTGGCCCACAATGGGATTTGCCTGAAATTTACATATGTTATTGATATTGAGTTTCTGATCAAATGTTCTCATGGGCCCAATCCTCTAAGACCAATGACTTAGCTTTCAGGGCCGTATTTAGTATAGGAGCCAAGTAAACAATTACACTTTTTCTCCATAATTTATTTATTTCCTATTACAAAACAAAACATGTTTTGTCCTACAGGACCGTACTTAATGGAACTGTATTTGTATTTGTTATAAGTGATCCACAAAAAAACTGAATCAAATTGATTGTGTTATAACTTTCTTATTTATTGATCTATGTCAGTGGTTGATAGCTCGTTTGATAGATGAATGTAGCTTCCTTTGTGTACACAACGAAAGTGGTCGACATCTTAGTAGCTTTTCAAGAAAGATAATGACAGGAAAAAATTAAAACTACAACGTTTTGATTGTTGAAATCGGTCATTTTATTCTTGAATTATGTAATTCTATAATATAAATAGAACTCTACTATCTTATTAAAACTATATCTAATTCATAACTCACAAAGTTGAAACCGATATTTCCAGAGTGATGGAAGAGGACAAAAAAGTTAAGCATTCATTATCAAAATAATACTCGAACACTTACAGCTGCTGGAGTATTGCATCTTGTACTGGACGTTTTGCGGCATCTTTAATATGCTGTAACACAGTCGATGGATAATTCGCATTTTGACTATGGCGTGCAAATCCCAAAATATGTTACAAATATGACCACATCTTACTGGTGTCCTTTTTTTTTTCTTTGGTGTTCTGGCATCGACTGCTATGGTCATTAGCCACGTTTTCTGGATAGGCCTTGTTACTAACTCCATCGCCACCTTAGGAGCAGCACTGTTAATTGGAACGCAACAGTGAATTGTGCAGGACTCACCCCAGTCCAGCCACGAGATTTGAATAATTTTATTGGTCAAATTAAATTAAAAAATCCCAGCCGTAACTGTGGCTCGAACTCCGAACCTTTCGACCCAAAGTCGGACGCTCTAACCACTGCGCCACGCCACGAAATACTGGTGTCCTTGCTCCTGATTTGCAACTGCTGTTATCAATACATCTTCCTTATTGTCGTCAGGCTGATGGGAAATACCACGAATAGACCTCCTCATCAAAATCCTTAAATTTCTCAAGGAATTGAGGCTTGAGGGGCTGCTGTAAACGAGAACGAACACCTTGAGATAGCAGAAGAAGATGGGGCACAATAGATCTAATTAGGTCGCAGCGCATCAGTTACCATCCACAATTACCATTACCAACTTGATAGTATGTTTTAAATGAAATTTTTCTTTTCCTTTCAGAGTTCGAAGTACAGTTCATCAATAAGTTATGGATCAAGCAATGACCGATACGAGAGAATTCGTGACTCTCCTAATGGAAATTATCGCTCAGACAGTCCAGATTCGCAATCACCTAGGGATCGTGAAAGATCCTATCAATCGAAGAACTCCTATCTACAGAAAATCCGTGAAAAGGAGAGAGAAAACAGAGACTATAAAATGTCCAGGGACAAGTATCCAGGTAGGTGCAGATTATAACTGTCACAGACTCGTAGTATCTCCTTTATTTTTCCTTTTTCCTAAAATTTAAAAACATTGGAAATGCTTAGGAAGCGGCGCTTTTTGACATATTGGGAGATTGTTTCAACTTCTATTTTTCCGGAAATGTCATATTTCTATTTTTAAATGGAACTCGCTCTAATTTGTATTTTTAAATTATGGTATGGCTTATGTATCAGCAAGTTTTTTACGGATTTTCTAAAATTGTTCAACTTGATAGTGCTTTTAATATAACCTGGGAAGTGATTGTACATCTTGCAGTCGTTGTAAATAACATAAGTGATGATTTAGGAAGTGGCAGACTTATGTATGGCTTGTCGAGTGGCTTATTGTGAAGGAAAGGACCCCGCACTTTTTGCAGGTAAAATGGTTCTCGGTGAAATTATCTGAGCTTTTAGTATGTTGTAGAATTCGAACGTGCAGAATCGCAAAGTTCGTTGATGGATATATTTTGAAATATAGTTAAAAATCAGTAATTATTATTTAATTATTTTCTCGGGATTTGAAAGTACCAACTGCCTTTTTTTTCGCTCTCATCATCAACGTACCTTCATATTACTAATTATCATTCAGATGGTGCAGTTTAAATCATTATGTACAGAGTGAAGAATAAAAACATTTTAGTAATGTCTGAAAATTCGATGTAATAATGAAATATTGATAAAATTATTTTGGCATGCAACATACTATTCTTAATCCATCAATAATCACAATTCATACATTTTGTACATGGTGATTTGAAAAATTGGTGAAATATATGGCCGGTTCTTTCGTACACGTCCTGTATATTCAAGTGAATTATTATCCTCCGAAGATAGCTGATACCGTATTAATATGATTTTGTTGGAATATATAGGGTGATCATGAAAATTTTCGATGATAAAAATGACAAAATATCAATGTTTCAGAAATCACCCTGTAATTCACGATTAACTCAAGTGAAAATCCTTTATTATCATTTAATATATTCATCATTCTCTCCTCAGCACTGTCCCAAAAATTCAGTTTCCCACAATGACCAGTTTCATAGTTATTAATTGAGAAACTTATTACCATTTGCACGTCGAGTTGAAGGAACTTGTCCACTCGTACATTCTACTAGTGGCCAAGATTTTTCACAAATAGTGAAACATGGGAATGTGGAGATCAAAATAAATGTAACATTATATGCAGGGTGATGACCAATGACGGTCCATCCAATTCCACCCACCATTTAGGAACTGACTGAATATACGACACATCAGTTAATACAACTTACAACTCGGGCATGAGCCAGATAAAATTCTTAATGCTTGGATAGTTTGACTCTCCCAATCGTCTATTAGGTCCCGGTACGGGACATCACTAATCACTGAAGATGTCAAGGAACAGCCTCAACAGAATCCAACTCCCCTGTAGCAGCGCTACGGTCCTCATACAACAAGAAAACCCCATCGGCTATCGAGTACATTTTGATTTTGTCGTTGACGGAAAGTGAATGAAAATGAAAAATCAAGACAATTGACAGGGACTGAAGTTCAATGACGTTTGCAAGACGTTCTTTGGGGTTTGGGTGCAGTTTTGGAAATAAGGAATCATATAGAGATGTGTATCACATTTAAATAGCTACTTTTCCTGTTATTATGAATGGGGTGGGAGTTTGAGATTATTCCGGGAGGTGAATTAATCTCTATTCCCGTTTGTGGTGTTTGATCAATCTTATTTGGGTGGGTGTTCGTTAGTTATACCGATTGAACTAGGCCCTTGGCCTTAGACTAATGTCTATTGGACTTGATACCGTAGATATCTCCTTATGAGAAATGAAGGACATATATTATCGGAAACCTTTTTAAATACGCCTCATTAGAAAAAAATATAAGGAGTAATGCCAAGGACTACCTATCCGAGTGGAACAAGAATTAGAAAAAAACCGTCGCTGCCCGGATTCAAATTCTTCTATTAGAAATGAAAGCGTTCTATCAATCATTATCACTTTTCCCAGATAGTTCGTTTTTTATTCCGACAAAGCCTAAACCAACAAAATTCACTTAACTATCTGTACCTTACATTATTAAATTCATATACCTGATGTGATTGTTATCTCTTCACCCTCTTTTACATTTATTCTGATCTCTACATTCTCACGTTTCACTATTTTTGAGAAATCTTGGCCACTAGTAGAATGTACACGTGAACAAGTTCCTTCACCTCGTCATGCAAATGGTAAAAAGTTTTTCAATTAATAAATATGAATAGTCATAGTAGGAAACTGAATTTTTGGGACAGTCTCGAGGAGAGAATAATGAATATATTAAATAATAATAAAGGAATTTCACCGTTAATTACAGGGTGATTTCTGAAACGTTGATATTTTGTAATTTTTATTATCGAAATTTTTTATGATATCTCAACGAAATCATGTTTATACGGTATCAGCTATCTTCAGAGGATGATAATAATATAATCACCAATTTTTCAACGGAATGTATGAATTGTGATTAATGATGGAATTACAATAATATATTACGTGCCTCTTGGCAAAATTATGTTTAATTTTATCAATATTTCATTATTACATCGAATTTTCAGACATTACTAAAATGTTTTAATTTTTCACTTTGTACGTAATGATATAATCTGCACCATATGAATGCTATTTAGTGATATGAAGGTACGTTGAATAATTAAATAAAAATTACTGATTTCTAACTTGAACGCACTGTATTTCAAAATCCATCCATCAACAAACTTTGCGATTCTGCACATGCATTCTGTACATAGAATACTACAAGATACTAAAAATTTAGACAATTTCACCGAGAACCATTTTACCTATTAAAAGTGCGGGGTCCTTTGTTAAACAAGTTCTAATGTTTCCTAATCAAACAAACTGTTTTTAACATAAGATTGCTATTATCGTGAGTGTTTTATTTTTAATAAATAGTGGCTAACTGGTATTGCTTTGTACATGCAGGGTGTTCCAAACTCGATGGTCTATTAGACGTTAGTCCTGCTCGATCGATCTAAAATATTTTCAGAGCTGCGGCGTTGCTGCTTCTATCCAAAAGTAGCAACAACTTTGATATTTTAAATGTAATACTCTGTATATTATTGCATTTTTCGCTTTGCTATTTCTTTAAGAATATTTTCATATAATTAATACTTCCCGATACCGGTGGTGGTGATACAGTGGTTTTCTTTCTAAAGTTGATTTCATTTCTGGAAATACCAAAAGTTTAAAAAATCTTACGAAAGGTCAGATGGTAGTGGTATTGATTGACAGTTTGATTTTGTGGAGGAAATTCATTTCTTGACTTGGGTTTTTAGGCGTTTTAACCTTCCAAAGTTTGAAAACGAAAAAATGTAAATTCAAGGAAATCTATACAGGTGTGGAAGAGCAAATGAATGAATTTGCCCTGATTATTTCACTTATGCTAAAATAGCGTGTTATGATTGGTTGAAATTTTTGTGTTGATAAATGAAAACATCATGTTTTCGATTTTGTAGTTCGGCTCTTGATTGGCTTACTGGATATGTATATGATGTGTTTTCGATTTTTTAGTTCGATTCCTGATTGGTTATTATCAAAACACAAACTTACCACTAGCAAGCTGCTATAATGACACAACACCAAACTTTGACCAAAACTTAATAATCACTCACTATTAATTCATATCAACTTCACAATTTTCGACAAATTTTGCATACTCGTTGATTAATCAAATCACTAAATCAAAATGTTATCAAAACATAACCTCGAGCGAGAAGCAGTAGACTAGACATGCAATGACGAAACTACGAATGACGCGCTCTGTCATTGGTAACTGAAATAGAGGGATGTTTGAAATATCAAGTAAATGTTTTGTTAGTTGCATAATTTCAGAACTAAATGCGGGATTAATGTTCCTAGTTAAATTGAATAGTAAATAAATAAAAATGGTTTCGATTTTATTCATGAAATAATCTTAACAAATACAACTCGTGTTATCGGCGATTATCGTTAATTCCTTCTCGGTTTCGAATCAAATTATGTTGCTTTAGGCAACCACACTCGCGCAAGTGCTCGTGTGGTTGCCAAGCAACATAATTTGATTCTCAAATTCAAAGGAATTGCTATTTCGATAATCACCGATACACTTGTGGTATTACCTACGATAAGTTACTGGGTTTCCACTTTCCAGATAGCAAATGACACCATAAAGAATTTTAAAAAAGATCTCATTATCTCTAAACCTGATTGAAATTGAGTTTTTTCAGCGAGTTTTGATAACGGAGGCAGATATAGTCTCTGAAACGTCAATATTTTTTAAAAAAGAAGTAGGTATTTTTAGTTCATTTGAACTTATTTTCACATTTTGAACATATTTTCACACCGTGGTCGATAAAAAAAAAGTAGTAGTAATAGTAAATTAATTAGCATTTAGATATACATAGATAGATTTGTGAAATTAATATTGTCACTTCTCATAAAATTCTTTGACTTGTTTCTTGAAAACATTCAATGGTTCATTTTCCAGTTTATTATATTCCACTATACCTTTGAGAAATACTGAAATACATGATTTTATCGCTTGTTCACAAAAAAAACTGTATGTACCTCTAGTATAATTATTATAGTCATGAATATATTTGAATTTTACTTCTATATATTATAGATACTTTTGTGAATGACTACCATAACATTAAACTTTACAAATGACTTAACATCCAAGCAATTCAATTAACAAATAGAGGATTTCTATGTTTTAGTGGAAAATCTGTATAAGAACTGAAAAGATGTGAATATGAATTGTAGAACGTCAAAATATTGATGTATTGTATTTGTTTGTTACCATGATGACAAATTAAAATGCAGTGTGTTAACAAAATGTAAGATACTACAAAAATAACATAGATTGATTGTACAGATGTTCTATAATCACTTTGAAAGGCATTACTATGTTTTTCAGTTTCTGCAATTTTTCTATTTTACTCTGATCTGCCATGTATACAATAATTGTGGGACAATAATTAAAATATGGCGGAATAATTGTGTTATAAATTAACTTTCTAGAATACAATGTCATATATTTATTTATTCTAGACAATATTCCAATTTTTAATAAATTTTTCTACAAATATAATCTACGTTTCTATCCAGTTTCAGTTTACTGTTAACTATTACAGCTAGGTATTCATTTCTTCCACAAGGTGCAATTTGTTCACTACAAATTTCAAAATCACATTATTTTTTTTTCAATTTGTGGTCGGATATTGCCATTTGCGATCAGCATAGTTTTTGTTTTATTAATATTCAACTTCAATTTGTTAATCTCTAACCAATCCTTTAAATTCTCTAAATACTCATTAATATCATTTACAAGAATATCCAAATTTTTTCACACATGTAAATAATTGTATCATCAGCAAATAAGTGAAATTTGGATTGTTTATACTGGAATGTCATGTATACATTATATAATATAATCAATAATGGTCCTGGGACAATACCTCACAGATCAACTCCGAATTCATTTAACTCTGTATCTCCTATTTTATCTTTTTGCCTTTTGTATTTATTTATTTGTCTGTGCACAGTTGAAACTATAAGAAAAAACATACACAAAACATAGAATTAAAGAGAAAATATGTAATTCATTAATTGCAGATCTTTTGAATGCATCCAATGAGTCAGTGGAATAATGAAGTTCTGGTGCATTAGCTTTTCTTAATATTCTTGACATTTGTCTATTAAATCTATAATTATGAGTCCATTTTAAGTTCACAACGAAAATAGTTTTATCGTCCCTTTTTACTCCTTGCTCAACTTTCAAACCAACTAAATAGAGAAGTTCTGGGAAATCAAATTGGCCCGACAGTAATTTGAATAGTAATATGAGGTCCAATTGAATCTGCCTGTTTTCCAGTGTGGCTAGGTATAGTGAAGAACTAATATCAGGGTAGTTATGATGATGGTCCATTTGAAAGCCCATTTTCTAGGCCGCAGTATGCAAATAGTATATTGTACAACTAGTGCGGAAAATAATGAACAATCACCATACGAATCAATCACATGGTATATCTTTAGATCATCAGCAAATAACAATCCCTCCAATGTAATAAGATCACCACAGTGACTATCTTCGGGAATACCAGAACAGGCTTTAAAATGTGTGTGATATGAAATTATTAATTTTATCCACAACTATTAAATAATAAATCTGTTAAATATGCGATTTTTATCAAGTAATGCCATGCATTACCATATAGAATTGAATAATAATGACAGTTCGATGGAATAATATTACTCAATCGTTGCGTCAAATTTGACAATTTGTAAATTTACTTGTCACTGTATTTGTAGATATACTGTCAGACGGTTTGTGAGTTATTTGTTCTGAACATTCTTATTTCTGGTAAGAGAAATGTAATAGTGAATCTGATTTAGAAGATATGTCTTGTACACCGCCAAACATTTTAAAATTAGCGGCTAGCGCTACAGAAAATCTCCTATCTAACAAGTCACAAGGTAAATATGATGCGGTGTACAAAAGTTTTATGGATTGGCAACTGGCACAAAAACATCGTCTTTTTCTGAAAATGTTATCCTAGTGTATTTTGTTGAACCCTCCTAAAAATACAAGTCATCATCATTGTGGGCATATTATTCTATGCTGAAGAGTACATTGAATATTTACCATAGTATCCACCTAGAGACTTACATGAAGTTGCAGGCATTTTTAAAACGTCAGTCCGAGGGCCATCAACCGAAAAAATCTAAAACCTTCACTCAAGAAGAAGTCAGTAAATTTATAAAAGAAGCGCCAGATCATACCTATCTAACGACAAAGGTATTCTTACAATAACGTAATTTTCAGATTAGAACTTTCCAGTTTAATCAAATTATTCATATAGTTGTGGATAAAGTATAGTATTTATTCAACACGCGTATAATGGCAATTACCCACTCAGATGTTACAACACTCGCCTTCGGCTCGTGTTGCAATTTCATCTTCGTGGGTAATAGCCATCATTATACGCTTGTTGAATAATATACTATTACCCACTGAATTCTATTTGTAAGGTAGCAGCTAATTCAACCCAAAGCATCTCCTAAAACCGATATATTCTAATGTTTAAAATAATATAATAATAATATATGCTTTATTGTCCAAAGAAGATAATCTTATTGACAAAGTAGTTTTATGATTGAAGAAAGAAGGTTATTCGATAAAATTAAAATTATAGGGCATGGAACAACACATTAAAAACTTTAGGTACACTGCAAAATCAATAACAATGATGTCATTAAAAAATATTTAAAAACATTATACCGATAAAATTAACATTGTAGGGCATAGAACAACACATTAAATAAAAAACTATAGGTACACTGCAATAACAATAATGTCAATAAAAAATATGATAAAAGATAAGAGTATAAAGGTATAAATAAAACTATAAAATTATTTTCAAAAACTGTCGTTGTAAAACTCCTGCAGACTATAATAGGGTCTAACATTGAGAAGGTTTTTTAGTGCTTTTCTGAAACGAATGTCATCCAAAGTTTTCAAGTAATCTGGTAGATGATTATACATCTTGAGACCATTATACACAATCGAGTCCTTAATGAGGGTTGACGTAGGTAAAGGTAGTCTGAGATCATTGAAATGTCTGGTGGCATAGGTAGAAGTGGCAGAGGGAAAATTTGTTTTATGTTTGTGTAATAGACAAACTGTTTCTAAAATGAATATAGCATGAATCGTTAAAATCTTGTTCGTAGCAAATAAAGGCCTGCAAGAGTCCCGTCGTTTGGCTTTGCACAAGTATCTGAGTGCTCTTTTTTGCAGAACAAAAACCCACTCTATTTGGGTTTTTGCACAAACGCCCCAGAATGGGATGCCATATCGTAAGTGTGACTCTATTAGTGCGTAATAAGCGCTTTTTGCTGCAATTGAGCCCAATTCATTTGAAGTAACTCTAACTGCATAGCATCCTGCAGAAAGTTTCTTATTAAGACCTGCAATACGATCATCAAATTTTGTTGTCTATATTTACTCCGAGGAATTTGGCGCTAGTTCTATTCTCAATGAAACTTTGATTTGAAGTTAGAGGTATGTTATCAATACTACATCGGAATGATACTATATTAGTTTTAGAAATATTGAAAGAAAGGAGGTTAGAGTCGCACCAATCTTTGATTTTACTAATATCCGAGCAGATAGTTTTATGAAGATCAGAATCTTTTTTGTCAGTCCACATTATCGTTGTATCATCAGCAAATAGCGTGAATTGGCCTTTTATGTCTATAGAAGCCAAATCGTTTATGTACAGTAGAAAAAGTGTAGGGCCTAGTACTGATCCTTGTGGCACTCCGCTGTTTATGTCAGCTGGCGACGAGGTCGTTGTAGACTTAACAATTTGACTCCTACCTGTGAGATACTTCATGATTACTGATCGACAAGCGTAAGGATGCCTCCGAGAATTGGTTGCGCAGTAGACAAAACCCTGGAGTGGGGCCGGAGCTCAATCGCTCTGCCTTATTAAACAGTAGTCGATCTGTGTCGCACATCTACTCACGCTTTCTATCGTTTGCGCATCTCAGAGGCATCCTTACGCTTGTCGATCTGTAACTCTTATCAAACGCGTTTGAAAAATAGGTATAAATTAAGTGAACTCGACGAAGTTTCTCAAACATTCTCAAATACATAATACTATTTTTTCTACAAGCGTGCGCAATTTTTCGCTAAATTGGCCAAATTTTAGACTTACCTTATTCTCAGACATTGATATAAGTATCAAATAGGTTAAATTATTCTAATTGTGAGTTGGGAAGTTGTCATTAGGCTAATTCCGTGTTGTAAAGTCGGATTTATACTCTTTCCGAGCTGTAAAGTAGGAATTATACTAATTCCGAGTTGTGAATTCGGAACTAGGCTAATTCCGAGTTGTGGAATCGGAGCTATACTAATTCCGAGTTGTTAAGTCGAAATTTTACTAATTTCAAGTTGAGAAGTCGGAATTATATTAATTCCGAGTTGTAAAGTCTGAATTATACGAAGTCAGAAATTCGTTTTATAAACTCGGTGGGACCATTTGCGAACTTGTTTCTGATTTTATTTCATGAAGCAGTTCTACTAAGGATTTTAAGATTTATTTTTATTTCAGATTGTGCCAGATCACCGAAGGACAAGCGCAGCAGAGATTCTGAACACAAAGTCAGTTCTGATAGAATCGATGATAAAAACATCTTGCATCCGATAAAGTCATCTCAGATATCATCTAGAGATAGAAAGCCAATGCATAATAACAGTGTAGATAAGGTAAGGTTTGTATGTCTAATATAGTCAATCAATTCTAGAGATATTATGTTCAAGAGGTATTTTTTAATTTTTCACCTCAAAACAATTTTAGTGATATGACATGGATGAAAAAATACTGAACTCAACATACCAAAGCAGGTTGTGTTGGATTTGATATTATTCATCTTTTACTTGAAATGAGTACTTCTCTTAATTGGAATTATTAAACTTATTGGCTCATCAATAAGTTTAATAATTCCAATTCTGTTCAGAATTATTAAACTTATTGATGAGCCTCTAATTTTCTGTTTTGATGTGTTTTAGAGAGACGACAGAGATAGGGTTGTTAGAGTGGGTGATTGGTCGGAACATGTTAGCTCGTCTGGCAAGAAGTATTATTATAACTGTAAAACAGAAGTTTCTCAATGGGAGAAACCAAGAGAATGGATGGAAAGAGAAAGGGAGCGAGATCGCTTCAGAAACAGAGACAGAGATAGAGATTCGGACAGGAATTATAGCAGCTCAAGCCGCTCTGCTATGAGTAAATATGCTTTTTTCTTATTTGGTCCACTAAGAACTTGTTATGTTAGTTGATGGTTATGAGCACTGTTTGATAAGTCTGTGACGTACGAAATATGGCGCCGTTGCATTTTTATTATTGTTTCATCAAGTTGTCACTTTTGGTGAAGAGGAAAAATGAAGTTTCAGGTGAAATGTCAAACGATTTGTTTATTACGGGACTGATACCAATTGGTATTCTGTTCTTTGTAAATATGGAATAAAGTCGTTTAAGGGTTGATTAAGGGGAACAATGTTATGTCTTGAAAAGTTATTGAGTAAACCTGAGAGAAGTCAAGAAAATATTACGATAAGTTCTTCAATTTACTTATGGATGTGTCAAATATATCTAATTTGAAATATTTGTTGTGTATTCTACTTATTCTGTTTATGGAGAGTTTTCTTTCATAGATGAAATTTATAAAAGGATTTATGGGCAAGTAGTTACATGAATAGAAATATTTATTCACGTAAAATTCACGGAAATCCCCATTGTCATATATTACAGTAGATAAAAAAAACTTTTCTTCATGGTACCCAAAACAATTACAAAATTATTTCAATTGAGCATGATGACACTACCTATTTACCAAATAGATAAAACATGGCAAATGGAGGTCATACGAAAGAAAAAGTGTGGATTGACCACAATATTAAAAGCAGAAATGAATCTTTTATAGAAAGATTATTTTAGGACTAAATGCCTCTTTGGAAAACGGCTAACGTTTCAATCGATAGATCAACTAAAAATTACTACCATTGTTCCGAAACCAAAAGTAAATAAAGCTGTCAAAGCTGAGAAATTCGGGCCTATTGATACTTAGCCACCCATCGAGAAAGTTCTAGAATATGCTCATTAATAAAACCTTTAATTAATTCCTAATACTTTTGATCGTAGTTCTAAAGATATTTTTCTAATTGAACAGAAAGGACCCCGCGCTTTTCTAATGTAAAGTGGCGACCGGTCAAATTTTCTGAAAGTTTGGTATGTTGTTGTACCCGACTCAGTAACCAAAAGTGTCAATGGGCCCAACCCAATCCGATGGCTAGTTTTCTAAATACGGGGTGTTATAGTTGAAAATTGCCCAAATTTTCGGATTCATTTTTTATTTATTAAAAGTTTGATCGGATTTCTGTTGCATACAGATGTTTACTACATGTTCTACTAATGAAATTAGTGGATACGTATGATTAAAAATATTTATATTTACAAGGTGATTCACGAATGTATGACGGTAGTTTTTTGCCAAAATTCACTTTTTCTACTGTGACGTCAGGGAGACATAATTTTGAAACGTTCTCTTCGATGAAGTATTTTGACGAGAAAATATTGCACAGTACATATTTTTTATACAGGGTGTTTCACAGAGAGAACCACTAGACAAAATTATTTTCTTTTAGGATTAATTCGAAACCCTGTATTTATGGATTGATTTTTGGGAAAAGTAATACCACAAACATATGTGTGTATCTCATCTTCAAAATATTCGAAGTGGTTTATTCATAGGAAGGTATTCTATTTTGGGAAAAGTACAAAAACATGAGCAACCTGTATTCAAAAATTTTCCCGGTCAAATGTAACTATTTTCTCACTATATATTGATTTTCATACCATCTTCAGAGGTATGAATTCTGAATCCGATACTATGACCAGTTTTCGAGATACAGGGCGTTAAAGTGGAAAATTACTGATTTTATCAGTTTTTTCTTTAAATTGAAAAGCCGTATTGATTTTATGTTGCGCCTATGAGTTTAATACCAGTTTCGGTCAGATGTACATGGAAAGGTTCAGCTAAAAATATTTACTGTTACAGGGTTATTTACGAATAAATCACAATAGATTTTTGGAAATAAAATTCTACAGTTTCGTCACAGATAAATTATTCCATGAAGTTAATACCTAGTCGTTTACAATTTTGAGTCTGAAATGATTACTTTTCATACAGGGTGAGCGTTACAGCCAACCACACCAAAAGTAATTTTGCTTTGAAATAATTGAAATAAGAACTTTTTTAGTGAATTTTGAGTAACTTTATGAGCGCGCTTACCCACTGCGCTATCACCTCCAAAGAGATGATAATTATCCAACTTCTTGTGTAGGTATAATTCGAACCTATTTGTATAGGTAGGTACTTCACAATATACGTGTAGAGCGAGTTATATACTGTTCCATTACCAGCACTCTGATGCTGAACAGGAACAAAATGCTTCATAGATATTGTACCTATATCATAAAAGAATCATAAATGTTAAATTATATTTGTTTATAAAGTGTTGAATAAATGAAAAAATTCTTATTATCATTTTTGCTGCCACGTGTATAAAAGGTGGTCGATTACTTATATCGGACAAAGATGTATATTTTTGGTATGTGATTATAACTAAATCACCTTGTATATTTAAAATTCTAACGGTTATGCATACTTGATGTAATGTTATACAGTTACTCAAAATTCACTAAAAAAGTTCTCATTTCAATTATTTCAAAGCATAATAATTTTTGGTATGGCTGGCTGTATGTCTCACCCTGTATGAAAAGTAATCATTTTAGACTCAAAATTGTAAACAACTAGGTATTAAATTCATGGAATAATTTATCTGTGACGAAACTGTAGAATTTTGAGTATTTGCAAAAACCTATTGTGATTTATTCGTGAATAACCCTGTAACGGTAAAAATTTTTAGCTGAACCTTTCCATGTAAATCTGACCGAAACTCATATTTAACTCAATACGGCTTTTTAATTTGAAGAAAAAGCTGATAAAATCAGTAATTTTCCACTTTAACGCCCTGTATCTCGAAAACTGGTCATAGTATCGGATTCAGAATTCAAACCTCTGAAGATGGTATGAAAATAAATATATAGTGAGAAAATAGTTACATTTGACCGGGGAAATTTTTGAATACAGGTTGTTCATGTTTTTTGTACTTTTCCCAAAATAGAATACCTTCCTATGAATAAACCACCTTGAATATTTTGGATATTAGAGACACACATATGTTTGTGGTATTACTTTTCCCAAAAATCAATCCATAAATACAGGGTTTCGAATTAATCCAACAAGAAAATAATTTTGTCTAGTGGTTCTCTCTGTGAAACACCCTGTATAAAAAATATGTTCTGTGCAATATTTTCTCGTCAAAATACTTTATCGAAGAGAACGTTTCAAAAATATGCCTCCTTGACGTCACAGTAGAAAAAGTGAATTTTGGCAAAAAACTACCGTCATAAATTCGTGAATCACCTTGTAAATATAAATATTTTTAATCATACGTATCCACTAATTTCATTAGTAGAACATGTAGTAAACATCTGTATCCAACAGAAATCCGATCTAACTTTTAATAAATAAAAAATAAATCCCAAAATTTGGGCAATTTTCAACTTTAACACCCCGTATTTAGAAAACTAGCCATCGGATTGGGTTGGGCCCATTGGCACTTTTGGTTACTGAGTCGGGTACAACAACATACCAAACTTTCAGAAAATTTGACCGGTCGCCACTTTACATAAGAAAAGTGCGGGGTTCTTTCGAAACTATTAAGAGATGCATAAATCTCAGTAAAATTTAAACACGTGGCATTGACATATATATTCTTTTTTTTTATTCAACCAAAGACTTATACATGTTAAATCAATATAAACAATACAAACTACAGAAAACGCATTAAAAAAATGTAGAAACATAATATCACATTAGTTTAACAAACAAATTTTCAAAAAACAAAAGAGATTTATCCAACACATACATTTTTACTGCCATTAACTTTGACAATAATATTATCACAATTTGTTATAACATAGTCAAATATAGTATTACTGAAATTTGTGATTCTAGTACAATCTTCACTCATTTGATCCACACGATACATCTTAAACAAGTGGTGAATTTTCTTTATGTTCAAATTATTATTATATATGGGTCGTGGTGGCCGTGCTGGTTGAGCGTTCGCCTTTGGAGCGAAGGGTCGAGGGTTCGAATCCCCGCATGGTCATCGGTCTCGTGCATGGCATCACACGTTGAAAGGTAAGGGCTGCGTCTTCCCTAGCTCACACAAGTCTCTCGAAGATTTCCGAGGGTTGCGCGTAGGGGTGCAATCGGTTGACGGAAATAACAATTTTAACAACAAATAAAAAAAACAATTTTATTAATATTTTTAAAGTCAATATGTTATCGTCTAACAAGACAGTGTTTTTATTCACTTGAAACTATGATTGACATAATCAAATAGAGTATTACTGATATTTTTGATTCTAGTATAATCTTCAATCATTTGATCCACACCATACATCTTAAACAAGTGGTGAATTTTCTTTGTGTAAAAATTATTAATATTTTCAATATGTATATCATTTAAAAAGACAGTTTTTCTATTATAAAAATAGGTTTTTAAAATCGCTTCCATTTTTTCAATTGACATTTTATGAACTGGAACCAATAGTTGACATCTAAAGTTATACTTTTCACTATTTTGTATGAAATGCCCTGTTTAATGTAAAGTAAGACTCCACCAGTATGTTTACTGCTGCTATCGCATCTTACAAAGCATTGCAGTGAGTTCAGAATCTAACATACCCTAGTGGTTCTAGATTCACTTAAAACTATGATTGTTGTGAGGTAGCAGGTTTTTTTGTTGAATTTGATTGTTTATTTGCAAGAAAACTTTGAATGTTTACGTAAATGATGTCTTGATTGAAATTTATAAAAGAAGATTTCTGAATATTAGGCCTTTTTTATATATCCTATCGTTTTATCTAGGTCACCTTTGATAAGTTTACTCACACTCCTTTTTACCTGAGCCTGATCTCCAAAAATGATCACCCTGTTGGCACTTATTTTTAGTGGCTTAGCTAATTCTTCCTTACAAAATGTTATTTTCAGAGGTCGATTTTTGCTTGGAGTGAATTTTCTAATTCGATATAATTGCATATTTCTATCACTGATGTCACATTCTTTCAAAATATTGTTAACTGTTAGCTTTTCATCCTCAATATTTCCATTTATATTATTCTTTGTTGACTCCTGTATATTAGGCACAATAACGTTTCTTGCCCGATTTTCCCTTATCTTCAAATTCAGAGATGATACTTTCAAAATTTGTTCTTCCATCTTCCATGATTCCACCATTTAAATTCTGTGTTTAATATTTCTCCTGTATCTCACTCATTTGATTTTCTGTCATCTTTCTCCTGTAACTCTCTCACTTGATTTTCTATGGGGAGCAATTTGAAACAAAGGACCAGGCAGCCGGCTTATGGAGAAATGGGCTTCGGTGAAATTTCATGTATTGTTAGCATATTGTAGTCGTCAACTACAATATACTAACAATTCTTGAAATTTCAACAAAGCCCATTTCTTCATAAGCCGGCTGCCTGGTCCTTTATCACAAAGATACATTTGAAGTGATTATTTCGAAGTTAACGAAAAATCTTACTTTTTGAAGATTTAAAACACTGCTGGAAAAAGTGCATGGAAGAGAAAGGAGAATATGTCGAAAAATAAAATGACTGTTGGTATGATTTTTGGATCTTCATTTCAATGTTAACGTACTTATCAAATGGCCTTCATACATTAATTAAAACAATAAACTGTAAATGAAAAAATTCAGTCTATTATATCTACGAGGGTTGGTATTTATGTATTGAGAATTGGCAACACTGGTGTTGCTAGGCGCGATCCAACTGCGTTATCACAAAGTTTGACATTTTTGACAGTATACGTAATCAGAACTTTTTGTCATACATACGCTATTTGTATTGTTAATAGACATTTGAAAATTGTATCTCGGCCAAAAAATGGAGCTAAATCGTGAACATTTTTGTGCCATGATTTTTTACGATTTCCGATGTGGATTATCTCAACAGCAGTGTGCCGATCAACTTACTGCGATTTTTGCTGATGAAGCACCATCCAAGACCACAATATATCGATGGTTTAGTGAATTCAAACGTAGCCGTACTTCGCTGGCGGACGAAGTTAAAGATGGACGTCCAAAATGGGTTGTTGTGCGAGAAAACATTGATGCTGTGTCCGAACTGATGATGCAGGATCGTCATGTGACATATCGCGAGATCGAGGCATCCCTGGGCATTAGTATGACAAGTATAGATAAGATATTGCATGAACATCTGACAGTCAGAAAGATTTGTTCTCGTTGGATACCGCACAACTTGACAATCGATCAAAGAAAGACTCGTGTAAATTGGCGCCAGGAAATGATCGCAAAATATGACCGCGGTGCATCAAATGCAGTTTATAACATATACACAGGTGACGAATCTTGGATTTATTGTTATGAGCCCGAATCCAAACAGCAGTCGACTGTATGGGTCTTTCAAAATGAACCAAATCCAACAGAAGTTGTTGGTGCTCGCAGCACTTCGAAGCAAATGGATTCTGGTTTCTTCAGTATAAACGGTCATGTGGCAACCGTGCCTTTAGAGCAACGTAGAACGGCAAACTCCGAATGGTACACTACTATTTGTTTGCCAGAAGTCATCAATGAAATAAGGAAAACGAACCGTCGACGAAGGATAATTCTCCATCATGACAATGCGAGCTCAC
This sequence comes from Chrysolina oricalcia, assembly GCA_944452925.2. NCBI lineage: Eukaryota > Metazoa > Arthropoda > Insecta > Coleoptera > Chrysomelidae > Chrysolina > Chrysolina oricalcia. Next base: position 47,697,405 of record OX101822.2, read on the forward strand.
ACACATCGGCTCAAACAACCCGCTATTTGAGCACTCAAAACGTTGAATTGATGGGTCATCCGCCGTACAGCCCTGATTTAGCACCCAATCATTTCTATTTGTTCCCTCAAGTGAAGAACAAGTTACGTGGTCAACGCTTTTCAACGCCACAAGACGCTGTTTATGCATTCAAAAACCATGTTTTGGAGATACCTACTTCGGAGTGGAAAAACTGCTTTGCCAATTGGTTTAATTGAATGCAAAAATGTGTAGATTTGAAAGGAGAGTATTTTGAAAAACAATAAAGAAGTTTCTACACCTCAATTATTGTTTTAGTTCTTCATTCTCAATACATAAATAGCAACCCTCGTATACATCCAATTTATCTAATATTAACCCTTTGTGGTTTTCTTGTAGGACATGAGAAACATTCCAACTCGAGAGTGGCGAACAGCAGTAGTAGCAAGGATCACATGAGGGAAAGTGCAACAGGCAGCCGCCACTGGAGCAGTGGCAGTAGCAGGGATGACGGTGACGTTACCTCAAAGGAATCACGGTTATCCCGAAAACAGTCAGAGGAAAACGTACAAACAACACAAGACATGGACATCTCACCCGGCGACAGTACGCCCACGTCGGAGGTGTCTTACGGCAACAATACGTCACAATCGACAAGTGAACAAAACACACTGGGGCCGGTATTGCTGGCGAACGCATTGCCAAAACTGATATCGCATCCGATTCACGTGCCGTCTACGCCCACGGTGAGGCCGGATGTTTCGCCTCAGAGTGCTACCGCAGCCATGCCGGTGCAATCGACCATCACTACTCCGAATACCCCCGGACCCCCGATTGCATTGGCTGCGTTGCCTAGGTTAATGTCGCAAATTTCTGTGCATTCGGAAAATGCGGATAAAAACTTGCAGGCCCTCCATAGGTCTGGGGACAGTGCAGTGCATACTTCTCTTAGTGTGGACACTAATCATTCTGGACCTGTTGTGGAAGGACCTCCTACGCCTACGCATTCGGAAACTCCAGATTGCGCAAAGGGTGAGTGTGCTTTTTTTCTGATTGTATATTACGGGTAACCATAAATACCGTGTGACACAGACTCATCAGTGAGAACATCCATTTCATTTTTCGTGGTTCAAAATAGGTAAACCAAAACCCTGTTTTACTCGAAATTTCGTTTTTTCAAATGGTACCATAATGGTACTCTGACGTCATTTGAAAGTACCATCGATAGGGTATCATCCATATAATAATAATAATAATAATAATATTTATTTGCCACTGTGGTACAACCTGTACATATGGTACGTCAATAATTTATAGATATAAAAAATATTATTACACACTGATATATATGAATAAAATACAATACAATAAGTACAATAAAATATAAAATATGAAAATTAATGTCGTATATAATAATATATATAAAAGTCGTGCATATAGCTGATGGCCTAGTAAAAAATATAGCCAAACGTCAAAGATCAGAATAAATAGAAGTTAGAATAAAAGAAAAAAAGATTTAAAATCAGTGTTCATCGTAAATCATCATCCAGGAATTCATCACAACTATAGTAACACTTTTGCAGCAGCAATTGCTTTACTCTGCCAAGAAACATTTTTTCAGAGGTAATTTGCTTGATCTGTTCTGGTAATTTATTATACAGATTCATAGCATTGTATATAGGGGACTTTTTATATTTTGTTGACCTATGACTCGGAATACGCAAAAGATCACCATGACGGGTATTGTAGCTGTGCGTCGTTCTATTTGTTTCAAAATTTTCTATGTTAGATCTAGCTAATCCTATACATTTGAAAATATATATAGATGGAGCGGATAATAATTTTTCTCTAATGAATACTGGTTTACAGCTGTCTCTGTGTTCCATACTGAAAATCAGTCTAACAATGCGCTTTTGTGCTACAAATACTCTGTTAAATTCATTACTGGAACCCCATGCTGTGATATTGAGTGATATATGTGAATATGCCATTGCAAAATAAATTTCAAGTAGACCTGCTGTATTCATGCATGATTTCATTTGTCTGAGAGCAAAGAATGTTTTGTTTAGTTTGTTGCAAACATCTTTTATTTGTTGATCCCATGATAAGTTTTCATCCAAGTAAGTTCCTAAAAATTTAACCTCACTACTCTTCTTGATTTCGTCAATAATTTCTAAGTCATCTGGAACATTACTTCTCCTATTATAGAAATTGACCAATACTGTTTTCGTGGAGTTTAAAATTAATCTGTTTCGTTGACACCAGGAGCTAAATCCGTCGATAATGCATTTTACCTTGATAAGCAGTTCATCAATATTTCCCCCTGTAACTGTGATAGTGGTGTCGTCCGCAAACATAGTGAGGTGACAATCTTCCAGATATTCTGACAAATCATTAGCATACAACAAAAAAAGCAATGGCCCAAGCACTGACCCCTGTGGGACTCCAAGCTTAACATCATTGCAACTTGATCTAAAGTTTTCACATTTTACAGTCATGGTACGTCCTTCGAGGTAAGATTCAATCCATTTCACCAAGTTGTTTGGGAAGTTAAGTTGGGATAATTTTGCAATTAAAAATTCAGGAGAAACTGTATCAAACGCTCTCGTTAAATCAAAAAATAAAGAAATTACGTAATTATTGGAATCCACCTCTTTATAAATATGATTCAGTAAGTGATATGTTGCAGTTTCAGTTGATTTACTTTTTCTAAATCCATGTTGGTCTTTGCACAGTATATTATTTATCTCCAAATAGTTAGTAATCCTGATAGAGACTATTTTTTCAAACAGTTTAGCCAGTGAGCAGAGCAACGAGATTTGTCTATAATTTTCTACTTCAGAGCGGTTTCCTTTCTTGAATACAGGTATTACTAATGCCTTTTTGAATTCATTGGGAAAATATCCTTGCAAATAAGACTGATTCAATAGATAAGTCAGAGGGGTAATTAATACATCGATAACTTTTTTTATTGTTTCTATTGACAACTCATCTAGTCCAGTAGACTTTTTATTTTTTAATATTTTTAGTGTGTTTAGCACCTCTGGTTCATTTATAGGATCATTTTGGAAAGCATAAATTATATTGTAATTCCTTGAGACTGTACAAGGCAGTGAAATGTTTTGCCCAAAATTTGTTTGAGTTGCAAATTTAGCAGCATTTGAGAAATTGTAAGCAAACAATTCTGCTATTTCCTTCTGGTCTGTAATTTCTTTATCATTGTTTATTAGACTGATAATTTTTTCAGATGATCTACTTTTCCTTCCTAGTTCATTATTTATAATATTCCATGTAGTCTTGGTTTTATTGCTTGCGTTGTGTATTTTATTGTTGAAATAATTGATTTTAGCCTGTTTGATGTTTTTTTTGTGTTCTTTTAAACTGTTTTGATATACAGTTAGACTTCCGGTATTTGCTTCATGGGAAGCTTTAATACATCTAAACATTTCTCTCAAATTTTTACCGTTCTGTATAATATTCTGTGTAATCCAGGATTTAGAAGCATTTTTAACAGTAATACATTTTACTGGGCATGATACATTAAGGCACCAGGAAACAGATTCCAAGAAATACGAAAAGCTGGCATCAATCACCATATCATATAATTTTGGGAACCAGTTTATATTATTTAACCTTGTTTTAAATTCATTTATATTTTCAGGATTTAACTGACGCTTAGATATTTTGTTTTTTTCATTTTCATCCTTAATGTACTTACTACTTGTTTGAAACATAAGAATATGCGACAGATGGTCTGCTATATTTGGTTGTTCTAACCTGCATTCATAATAGTGATCTGAAAAGGTAGATGTCATGTAGTCAATGCATGAGCGGCTTGTGTGACCATTTATATTTGTAAAAATCCTAGTGGGGCCTATGAAGTTTATATTGAGTTGGAAAGACTTGAAAAGGTCACTGAGTAGTTTAGTGTTACTGTCTTCTGGTACTAGGTAATTTATATTGAAATCTCCGCACAAGATAGTGAAGTTCGATCTACTCTCTGCTATTTCTAATGCCTGCGACACACAATTTAAAAAAACTTGAGGGTCACCTCGTGGTGGTCTATATGCGGTTATAATAGTGACTTTCATTGTATTTGTACGATAGCTAATTGCACATATCTCTACTTGACATTCAATAGACAACTTTTTAATAGACTCTAATTCATTACACTTAATGTTAATTCATCATCAGGGGCATTTGGTTTTATTATTGCTTGTACTGCGTATTTTTCCGTTTGGCGTAATATAATATTTGCTAACTCCTTCCCATTTGAACCTGCAACTATCAACATCCTACTCTTAATTACAGGAATGACGTTCTGTATGATTGATATACTCTTAGCTTTATGATTTGAGAATATTTCATCTGCAAGTGACTGTGTAGCACTGTCTTTTTTCTCTGTTTGTGTTTGTTCCGTTTGACTTGCTTTCTGATTTCTGTTTTGGATGATTGTCTGGCACCCGATATTTATCATTTGCTTGCTATTTGCAGCATCAATAACTTCCTGTAATTCTGCATTTTCATTTTGAACATCTACTATTTTTTTTCTCAGTAATCTTATTTGTTCTTGTGCTTCAGAAATATGTTCTTCCTGTTTCCCTAACATCTCACCCAGTTCTTTTTCATTTTTTAAAGCTTCTTCCATATAATATTTGGCATCCTTCTTCAACTTTTCAATATATCTGTTTTGTTCTTCTTGTTCCTGCGTTAACTGTAATATGCTCTCTTCCAACAATGACTTTTCTTCCAAGATCTCATCCTTATATGACAGGTTTTCAGTTTCACAGCATATGATTTTATAATTTTCGATAAAGCGCAATTTTCCTCTGCTCCTTAGCGCACAAGCTTTGTGATATATAGAAATGCATTTGATACAAACATAATATGATGGTGCCGGTTTTTGTTTGCAGCATTTAAAATTTGACATGTTTATTTTTTCACACTTCTACTCCAGGTTTTCCAACTAAGTTTTATTTTATTGGAATAATTGTTGAAGCCGGTCCTGTCCACTTCGTTTATCGCCAACAGAAAACGTTATAGGTAAGAAAGAACAAATTGCAAAAACAAGAGTTACTTTTTACTTGCACTAATTATTCTTTCTTTTGGCTGCTGATAATGAACTTGTTTTACGATTTTGCCCATACAGTTAGGTTGGCCGGCAAGAGATTACATAGTCATACAAACGTTTTCCCTTACCAAAACATATACCACCACAAAGAGGACACTTCAGCGAACCAATTTATATAAATTTTACAATTGAAAACTCTTTTTTTAACACTTGAAAATGCTCACAAAGTAGGAGCATATATAAATACAGCCACACTTTTTGATTGGTAACGAATTAACTTTTTTCTTTATAACCAATACGAACACGATAATGGAGTTTAGACAAGTTTAAGTATCTTCTTGGTTCGATAAAAACAATTTATCAAGCTATGGAACACAAATAACAATTTGAAGTTTCGATAATCTGTAATTGTCTGTTACATTATTGAATCGATCGGATTAATAATAGAAATAAGTTAAGACTGCCACCAGTTCATAACAGACACGAAAAAGTGGATATCCTATTAGTGTATGGGGAATGTCTGTTAAATGCAGTTGTTGCTGAACATCTGTACTCGGAAAGATACTACCCCGAATGACATTGTTCGGCTCGAAATTATTTCAAGCGTCTTGAAGAGCAGTTCAGAAGTGAGCCTGATGTTGGTACTGAGCATAATATTGTTTCTGAAGACGGAGATATGTGTGCTCATGAGAGTGGAGATCGCTTCCGAGTTGGATACCAGTCGTGAAAGTGTCGAAAGAATTTTGAAAAAACAATTGTATCGATCGTATAAATATCAAATACATCAACATTTGTACGAAGACGATAGTATAAGAAGAAAGGAATATTGCCAGTAGGTGCAATAATGTACAGCAAAATAATGAGTTCCTGAAAACAATTGTATTCTCCGATGAGTCAAGATTCACCAATTTTGGTTTATTTAACAAACAAAATACTCGATATTGGACGCAAGAGAATTAGCATTCATTTAGGCAGGGGAATTTCCAAGAACGTTTTGGATTTAATGTATGTATTATGGTAGTTGGAGATCGAATAATTGATCCCATAATATTTGATGGACCTTAGAATGGTGGTAGATACCTAAGTTTCCTCAGAAATGAAACTGGAGATTATTTAGAAGATTTACCGCTAAATCTGGAAAATCGACTGTACTTTCAGCAGGATAGTGCACCTCTGCACAATAGTTGGTTCGTGACGGATTACCTTCGTGACCGATTTCGGGAAAAGTGGATTGGAACACATGGCCGTTTTTGGTGGCCGGCAAGATCACCTGACTTATCCCCTTTAGATTTTTTTATTTGGGATCACTTGAAAAAAATGTTTACAAAACCTACCCAACGACCCGCGATGACCTAGAATTACGAGTTTGACAACAATTGAACAATGCTATTCAAAATACCGCCAAACGAGCTCGAAAATGTTTGGATGTTGGTGGTGGACATTTCGAACAGCTATTATCAAATTTCTCTTTTTTATTTTCTTTCGTTATTAATTAAATTGTGAGAGAAAACCTAACTGTTATTACTTACTTACATTTGATCCAAGGCTTTGAGCCTTCAGCTCTATCGGTTGGATGAAATTTTGACTAGATATCCGTGAAAGTCGAAATGTCAAATTGTTTGTGTTCCATAGCATCCTTGATAAATTATTGTTATTGAACCGAGAAGATAGTTAAACTTGTCTAAACTCCATTGTCGTGTTCGTAATGGTTATACAGAAAAAAAGTTAATATGGATGGATACCTCATCGATGGTACTTTCGAATGACGTCAGAGTATGGTACGTTATGGTACCATTTGAAAAAACGGAGTTTCGAGTAAAAAAGGTTTTGGTTTACTTTTTTGGCACGAATTTCGAACCACAATACTTTTTAAATCGAAATTATGATAGTGTAGCATTATTTTGATTATTTGGAATAATTTCAGGAAGTTCATGGTTCTCTAGATCGAAAAATAAAATGTGTGTTCTGACGAATGAAATGTCAACTATGAAGTATCATTGAATTCAAAAAATTATGCAGATTTCCAAAATGTAATAATATACAGGGTGCCCCATTTGAAAATTGAAAGTTGATGTCATTTCCGGAAAAACCAGAAGTTGGATTTTTTTCCCCAAATATGTCAAAAAGTGCCCTATAGTGAGCATATTCAATGTTCCAAATTTCAGAAACATAGCTAAAGAAACAAAGGAGAAAAGGGCGTATACCATGAGTCTGTGTCACACCGTATACTGCCAAAGAAATATATCAGTTTTTATGAAATTTGAATTTTTGAGGTGATAGAAGATGATTGGAGGTGGATTGGGCTTCCTATTTCTTTTTGTTCATACGCATGTATTTTTTTACAATGAAACTTCACACTTCTATATCATGCGTTCATAAAGTGTGGAAACGCTCCATTATCTTACGAGTTAATCATCTTCGGAGGTGTAATTCGTTGAATTTCAGTTCGAATTCTCTCTTTAAGGTCTTCCAAATTGGCGGGTCGGTTATGTACACTTTACTTTTTGAGTAACTCCATAGATATGTACCGATTATTCTGTCAGTAACGGATTCAAAATCTTGTCCTGCAAGAAGCTTGTCTTTAATTATTTTTTTACTTTTCATTTTATTTTTTTATTCTTAGTTGTAAGTAATTATATGATTCCTCCTTCTATTCATTTGAAATAACGACTTCAGCATTGCAGGCTTTTTTTTACGTCTCCGATTCCAAGATCCCCACATATCAATTGTGAAAGGAATCGGGTAATGATGACAAAACTCGTTTGCAATCTTGACAAAAAACTTAATCTCCGCTCGTGAAACGAAATGTTTTCGTAGCGTTTTTCATCACCATTTATCTCGTCTTCTCAACATCAATCTTCAAGTAATTAGCACAACACCGACTGTAAATAGTTTTCAAAGTTTTATTGATGGTTACTGTGAGTTCCATGTGATTGATTACATCAGAAGATGCTTTTCCGGGCGTCCACGAAAAACTCAATGATGAAAATAACTGTCCAAGATAACCTGATGATTTACTTATAAACCACTAAGTCCCCCTGCATAACAAGGAGGAGGCAGGGATAAACAACATCAAAGAGACTTAGACCTACAGCATCTAATAGCCTACCAACACCTTAGGATTCGCCCTAGGGCGGATGTGTGCCGGTTTTGCCCGCCCTCTGGTATCCCACCAAGGGCATGATGAAACCCAACACCTCAAAAATGCAATGATACCCCATCCCAACCCCTCTGTGGCAAGTGATGGCTTAAACATTGTCATTTTATATATTTAGGTGTTGTAATGTTCTATATTATTTTATATTGTAAATTTAATGTTAATAAACTCTTTTTGATTTTGATTTGATTACATCAGAAGTAGATTAATGTGTCATCAGCAAAAAGACGAACTGAGCTCTCACCTACCCTGTGGTACTCGCTGATTGTATTCTATATTATCTGATACTTCATTATTTATCAATAGTTTTATAAACAAAAGCTTGTTTTAAAAAAGACTTTTAACTTTTATTTTAACATATTCTCATAGAAATTTTTACTTCTTTAATATTAGATATTGATTTGTCATCATTTGAGAACATTATTTATTATATTTTTATTTGTGTTTTATTATATCCAGTTAAATTTGTTATCTATCTAGTCTATTCTAGTTTTATAATTTTGATTTTATTTATATTTAAACTACTGACATATCCAAATTGTATGCATGTAAAAGCTTTTTCTGATTATATGCAGTATAAATAAATAAATATAGAAGGTAATTTTGTTGGTAAGTCTCAAACAGAAAACAACTGCAGAGTGTTTGCAATAAATTAAATAAGACATTTTACGCTATAAAACAATTAACAAAGTGTGTGACTAGGTCAAACCTGTTAAATGTTTATTATGTAATGGTTTTCTCTCATATTTCCCTCAATATCTTGTCTTGGGGCTGTGGGATAGATTTCCAAAGAATGTTCATAGCTCAGAAACGCAGCATAAGGCTGATATTTGGTTTGTATTTCAGGGACAGCTGTTAGCCAATTTTTGTGAATAACTAAAATTTAGCTGCTCCCTCAATTTATATTCTGAAGAGTGTTTTGTCATTTAAGGAAAAATGTGAATTCTTTGCTAACTGTAAACTCTTCACACATGTACAAGACTCGAAATGGTGGGTTGTTGAAGGTTCCCTCACACAAAACATCGAAATTCAAGGAATCTCATCTGTACAATGCAACAACTGTACAATAAATTGCCGTGCCGAACTCTATTAAGCAATCGAGTTCTGATCAAGCTTTTCGCAATGAGGCTAAGGAGTTTTTTATACAAATTTGTTTTTATAGCAAAGAAGAATATCTGAATTCTTTGAATATGTAATAAGCTCTTCAAAATTGTGTCTTGAAATTTTATGTCTTGATGTTGTTAGTATCGAAAATGTTATTGTTTGTGCATATACTTTTTAATTTACTATTATTTTTCCAGTGATTATCTTTTGACTTACCACATGTACTCTTGTACCAAAATATGGTCAATAAAGATATTCTATTCTAGTCTACCTACTACGACCGTTGGATTAAATTTGTTAGATTCTTTGTAGTTTTCCTGCTCATGGAAGAGACTGGGTTGGGCTGATTTATATCAAATGATTTAAATCACTATTAAAGTTATAATTTAAATCACTTGATTTTTAAAATTCTCGAATAAGTAGCAAAAATTGCCTATGCTATTTGTTTTTCAATCTTAGGTTTTTCAGCTGTTGATGTCCGCATTGCGAAACCACTAATAGTAGGCTGATTTTAATTTTTTCTTTTTTTTTTGACTGACCTGAATGTTGTTTGTGTTGGCAATGTTGACGGGGATTTTCTAAGTTCTGACCAGTCTGTCATGGAATTCGAGGCAGATGGCAGATGGAATCGAAGAAAAACTTACAGAACTGACATTTGAGTGCCTGAAAAGAAAAAGAACATAATTTATAGTACTTAAACAAAATGTAAAAAAGCCAAGGAAACGCCCGATTTTTTTTTGCGGTATTTACAAGTCACTCTACACCCTGATTTATTTGGATCTGTTGTTTTAACATGAAACTGCCATATATTGTTTTCTTTCCTTACAGACATTTTTAAGTTTTCACTAATGTCCACGAAAAAATCAAAATAATTTTTTTTCACCCCCTTGAACAACTACAAACAAAATACGCTAGTATTGGGCAATTTTCTTGCAAGAAGCGCTTTTTAACAAACAATAATTAGGCTGTACATTGTACTATATTTTTAGACTAACATTAAAATAATTTGTATTTGAAAAGAGCGAGATTTTTTATTAAAATCAAACTATTCACGATAGAAAAATCAATGATTTTGGTGTTCTAAATAATAATCAAATTTTGTCCAACCCTAGAAAAGGATTTAAGCTTTTCAGCTTTAAAAGAATTTTGACGATAATAGTTACATATGAGAATCACTGAACTCATTTAATGTGCCTACATTAGGGCGTCTAGTAAGCTATTTCATTTGTTTATGACTTGTAAAATATAATACAATTTTCATTTCTTTTCTTTTACAATGTTATTGCATATTTTTGCTTAGCGAATATTTTACCACAATGTTATTATTATTAAGAAGTAACATTTATATATTGTATTTTAGATACCTATATTAATAAACTTACATATGTTGTGATCACTGAAGGTAGTTTTGTAAGTCAACAACTTCACAATCAACTTTTTTTATTTTTGATTTATATCAATGATTTGTTGAATACGAAAATTAAGGGAAAGTTGTTTTCTTATACCGACTAGACAGTTTATATAGGCAATGGAAATACCTGGGGAAAAACAGTATCAAATGCTGAATTTGATTTATCTGTTTTAAAAAATTAATCTCAATCACGATTTACTAACTTTGGATTTGAAAAATATATAATTTTGTGACATTCAGATTGCAAGAGAATATGCGACTTAAAAAAAATTAAAAATTCATAATATTTCATGCCTAGGAAATGAAAAACAGTGCAACTTTATTGAACATATTTCCAAAGTTGGTGTAATAAAGTATCTAGGAGTTCACTAAGATTGCAACTTCATGTGGCATAAACAAATCAATCAATGATAAAAAACTAAGGAAAACACTTTATAAATTTTGTTGTTAACATCTCTCTCTTCCTGTGAAGATTCCTCCTCCACTTGAGTTATACGTCGAAGATGACTCAATCTTGTCTTTACTTTCCTGCCAAGCATTAACTCTGCAGGTGATCTTCCTGTCATACTATGCTCAGCGTTCCTGTAGTATAATAAAAACCGTGCTATTAAAATATCCACAGACACATTTTTGTTCACTGGATCACCTAATGCACTTTTCAGTTTTGATTTAAAAGTTCTTACTGCATTCTTTGCTGCGCCATTGCTAGCAGGGTGATATGGAGGAGAAGTTAAATGTTTAACTCCATTATTTTTGAAAAACTGTTCTATGTTTTTCGAAACAAAAGAACTGCCGTTATCTGCTACTACAACATCTGGGAGCCCAAATCTACTGAATACTTCTCTGAGATAACTTTCAGTTTATCTACTAGTAATGTTCTTCACTTGAAATATGTCCATCCACTTTGAATAGGCATCTATGATTATTAGAAAGTTAGTTCGTTTCATCGGTCCTGCGAAATCCATATGTATTCTTCACGACGTCACATCTGATCTTGGGGGAGCACTTAGCTGACTTTGACATGCCCTGCACATCTTCACTTTGTTTTCAATGTCTGCGTCCAAGTTTGGCCACCATAGATAAGATCTGGCTAAACTCTTTGTTTTTACGATACCCAAGTGGCTTGCATGTAATTCATCCAACATCTTAGCTCTCCATTTCCTTGGTATTACCACCTTTTGTCCCCAGAGTATACATCCTTGTTCTTCACAGAGCTCTTCTTTTCTTCTCCAGTAGGCTTTCAGTTTATCATCTATTTCCTGCGGCCATCCATTCCGTATATAAGTTAATACGGCTCTCAACTCTTCGTCTTCTTCCGTAGCTCTTATTATTTCCTCGTTATCCACTGGCCATTCATCTACGGTTGCGGCAAAATTAAGATAACCTTTACATTCATTTTCATCTGAAGTGATGTGTGTCTCCAACGGTAACCTTGATAGGCAATCCGGCATTACGTTATTCTTACCTTTTACATGTTCTATCTTGTAGTCAAACGATGCTACATATACAGCCCATCGCTGAAATGTATCCTTGCTGCGTTCAGGAATACCTTTATTTTCTCCAAACAATCCTATAAGTGGTTTATGATCTGTGCGAATCGTAATTCTTCGTCCTCGAATATACTGTTCAAATTTTTTTAACCCAAATACCAGCACATGCGAGTGGTCTTTCATTTCCTCTAGAGTCTCTGTGAAAGAAAACACTTGAGATACCTCGTGCTGACGCATCATTGGCTAGGACTACATCCATACTGGGATCAAAGTGAGCAAGCACTATATCATTTGCAATCAACTTTATTTGAATGAATGAGCATTCACATGCCTCGTTCCAATTAAATTCTTCTTTATTTCCTATGAAGCTTCTAACTTCAGTTATCGTTCCTGGTCTAGGAGCATTTAAAAGTGCTTTCACCTTCATATCTGTTTTTCTTAAATCTTCGCTACTTATTCGATGTCCTAAATATTCAATTTCATTTTGAAAGAACTTGCATTTTTCCCTACTCAATGTCATACCTGCCTCTTGTAGTCTTGACAATACCGCTTCTAAATTCTTTACATGTTCCTCCTGTGTTTTCCCAGTTACCACTATGTCGTCTATATAATTCACAACACTGTCTAGCCCCTGTAACAACTGTTCCAGATATTTCAGGAAGATAGCACTTGCTGGTGCAATTCCAAATGGTAAACGTTTCATTTTAAATAATCCTTTATGAGTGCTCAGTGTCATCAACAATTGGGTCTGTTCTTCGAGAGGAAGTTGCATATAAGCTTTATTCATGTCTAGCTTTGAAAAAGCCTTACCTGAGTTCAATTTTGAAAATATTTCTTCAATCCTTGGTAATGGGTATATTATTGGTTCCAACCATTTGTTTAACGTGGTTTTATAATCGCCACATATTCGAATTGTATTATTGGCCTTTAGTACAGGGACTATGGGAGTTCCCCACTCAGAAGTAGATATTGGTTTGATTATGTCATTGTGCACCATTTCCTGTAGCTGTTGTTCAACTTGTTTGATAAGCAAGAGGCAAGGGACGGGGTTTGCAGAATATCGGTTTTGCAAACTCTTTAATATCCAACTTGACCTGAAAAGAATTAGCTTTACCAAGTTTCTCATTGAAAACACCAGGAAATCTATTTATTATTTATGTTTCCACATTTTGCAACATTTGAACTTCTGCAACATTCACATAGATGTTAAACAATTTTAAGAAATCTCTTCCCAATACATTTGGAGATTCTTTGGAATTTATTACATAAAACTTAGCAAGTTTTGTTATTCCCTTAAATTCTGTAGGAGCTTTGAAATATCCTCTCAATATCACATCGTCATTAGTTATTTCAAAATTACTGAATTTTTGTTTATAAAAGTTCAAACTTAGGGCAGAAATCCTAGCACCTGTGTCAATGATGAACTTATGTGATTCATGATTGATTTCTATGTCAATAACAAATGGATTTATATATAATTTGTCAGTAAATAAACTAAAAAATTTCAAAATTTTCTTTGCTTTCATTTTGATTCTCCAAAAAATGTTGCGACTTAAATTTACACAAACGTTCTAAATGACCTTTTTTACTACAATTTCTACAGCTATAATTTGTATATTTACAGTAACCACCGTGACTTACCCCACAAACAGTACAAACATTTGTTTGGTTATGATTACCAAATTTGACATTTTTATCATTCTTCTTCTCAAAATGTCTTTCCATTCTTCTTCTTCCATTTCGAACGCCGGTCCTGACGTTCGATGGCGTTGACTTCCATTGTTTTCGTGACCTGCCACCAGCTCCATCTGCATTTGCATGGTGTCTCTGCTCATCATTTCTGCGCATTCAATTGACGTCACTGAAATGGACTCTTCCATCTCCCTCCAAGTCTGCTGCACTTTCACGTTGTACCGCCATATTGACTATTTCCTCTAGGGTTTTCGTTTCTGATTCTTCACAAATTCTGTCCAGAACTTTGCCTTTTTTCAATCCACACACGAATTTATTTTTCAGTGCGAATTCCAAGCTTTCTTCGAACTTGCAATTCACTGCTAACGATTTCAGGAGCTCTGTAAGCTCTGAATACTTCTTTTCCTTGGGAAGTTTTGGATATGAAAGGTCTCTCAGTAACTTGTAAGTTGCCGTGCCAACCAAGCTCAATAAAACTGCTACCTTCATCGCTTCCTCACTGATGCATTTCGCTGCGGAATATTGTTCCAGTTTTTCGCTGTATACAACCCAGTCTTCGTTTTCAGCACTGAATTCGTCACACCCACGCGCGAAGCCATCTTGTTTCACTTTTTTAATCCTCGTCGCCAATTGAGGTGTTCCGGGTAATTAAACACATCAAATAAGTCCTTGGTTTTCTTTATTTAGATTTCACAGTTGGTTACGCTTTCAATACACAATAATATAAACGTGGGGTCACGGAGTTCCTTAACTTTAAATGTGTCATATATATTGCTAACATTATATATCGGTACATACAACACAATGGTCAATACTCAATGGTCGACTCAGTCGACTGTCCTTGTGGACGACATGGCGCATTGTCTCTCAACAGAGCATGCGCACCCGAATCCAAGCTGGAATGGCTATGTGTTCCTGGCGGGATATTTAAATGGCAATGCATACATTACAAGTCTCTTTCAGCCTATCTTGGCCTATGGCATAATATGTTGGAGAGGCCTACATAAACAATTTTAAAACCACTTACATCAATTCAAAAGTATACCTAGAAAATTATTTGTAAAAAACCTTTTGATTGTTCTTCTAAAATTATCTGTTGAAAAATTACTTTTTAAAGCATTGATAGCATACATAAGAAAAAAATTTCGAATTGATAATCATATACAACATAAAAATGAAACGAATAAACTTCTCTACAACTTTCATTCAACAACATGTCATTTATATGTGTGAAAAGATTTACAATAAATGGCCAGTTTCTAAAAAAACTAGTTTTTCTGGAATTAAAAATGAAATCAATTACTGGTTATTGGAAATTCTGAAAATTTGGAAAATTATTTTCATGTGAAATAACATTGAATCTTTTTAATATTTTGATAGGTATCTGTTTAGTTTTTTGTTATTGTTTTTATGTATACAAAATGTGACCAATATTATGTATGCATACATTCAGGTTCATATGGATATTTTACTTTCTTTGTATGTATATATTATGGATATTCAGTATGTTTTTTATATTATGATACATATATGATTATTCTCATCATTAATTTCACATGATCATGCATAAGTTTTAAACTCATTTGATCATGTTTCCATTATACATTTATTTCTATTTATAATATATTGACACATTTTATTACAATAAAATAAATTAATTAATCTAATACTCCCCACCATATCATAGACTACGGTCTAAGTGAATCTAGCATGTAGCTGAAGGAAGTAAGCCAATAAGAATATTGAAAATTGATTTATTTATATTTTCCTTTGAATGGCACTTGAAATATTAAAAATTTTTATGAAATGTTACATCGTAGCTATTTTATAGCGTATCGATTTTCTTTATACCGTTCTTTCAAATGTATAATTAAATCACTATGGATGAAAACGAGTTTAATTAAATAATTATCTTTTCAGCTGTAGTAGTACCTGTTAGTAGCCCCCCTGGAAGTTTACAAACTCTTCAGGGAGTTTCTAGTTCTTTACAAGCCTTACGACCGCAAGGGCCCACAATAACACCTTCTTTAGCAAATCATTATAGGGACGATCTAGTGAACCATGTTAGAGGTTGGCCAGCCGAACTGATAGAAAAACAGGTAATATTATTTCCATATTTCTCTTGTACATTACGTGTAGATTTTTAAAAATCTTTATAGTATCATTCCATTTTATATAGACCTTTTATTTATCATGAGAGTAATAATATACCGGATGGACCCAAATACGATCCATCCTAAATATCTACGAAAATAAAGAATTTTTTTGGATACGATCCAGGTGAATTACAAAGTGGTTAAGAAGATTGACATAAAACTATTATCAGTATGTAGTGTTTGACTTTAGAAAGGATGAATTCTTAATAAAATGCATTAATGTACCAACATTTCAGTAACAGCAGTAACTGGAAGAATTACCCAGGCAAACAGTATCGACAAACAGCCTCTTGTTGAAATAAATCCAGTAGTCTGTTTTACTATCGGTTCCTATGTTTTTTGGTTACGAAAGAAATCCCCCTTTGATGAAGAGGAAAGATGTCGCAAAGTGGAAACGGCTGCAGCTATAATAGTTGAGGATTTAAGGTCCCATGTAAAACGTAACGGAATACCCTCCTCCATGTGAATTCATGGAAGGATATGAGAATTTCATCCCATAATCTGAGGAAAACGCGAGATCTAACTAAGTCTATGGAAAAATCGACGGCCAACGCCCAAACTCTTATTGCTGCTCTAAGGCCAGCATCCCTTTTCAACCTCCTTTTAGTAGGGTATCGGAATTGCTGTACAAAAAGTATTGATCCCGAAGATTAATTGAGATGTCAGTGCTAGGTTTCTGCTTATCTTAGTAGGAAGCTATATGAAATTTCCGCAATAATGCGACCTTTTCTGGCGGTAGAGCAAGAAAGTGTCTCTCAAATGGTGTTAGATATAGCCAATTTCAACGTGCACACACTCGACTAACGCAACACTTTCCTCGTGATGGTTTGTGTATACCCTAAAAAAATTCGATCGTTCCTAGCGAAGTGTTTCCTTGGTAATGAGTATAGCATCAACTGAAGAGGTTGAGAGAGTGAGAGTTATTTCCTTGCAATCATTTCATAGTATTGATAAATCTGGGATAGCTGCAATCCCAAAACTCCATTTCATTATAAGTCTGTATATTACATTACATCTTTATTGAAATAGAAAACCTAATATACATAACTATAAGTAAAAAATATAATAAAATGACACAAGTACAATTAAATATATATCACACGTTAAACATTTAAAAAAATAACCATTTAGACAGACAACGAAGTGTATACAAAAAATAGCAAAATCACAAGTTAAAAACTTCAGTCACTAGTAGATAGACCAATTAGGTATAGGTATATAATATAAACAACTACAAGTTAAAAATAACATGACACAAGCACAATGGAATAAATATCAAGCGCTAAAAATTAAAAAAGTACCCATCTAGATAGACAACAAAGTATACACAAAAAAAATGGTAAAATCAGACGTTGACAAATTAAAATTCGCATGTAGATAGACTAATTAGGTATTTAAGATTACATTATTATTATTATATAATTAAACAAAACGGAGTATAACAGTACCTATTACTTTTTTTATTATTCATTTTTTTAAAATTCTTTCAGTGCTGCTTTAAAATCTTCCAAATTGGATTTTTTCTTCAATATTTCAGGTAATTCGTTGAATTTGTTGAAACCTTTAAAAAATATAGAGTTCATGGTACTCCTAAATGCCGTTCGATTTATATGTATATTATTTGAATTTCTAGTGTTGTGAGAATGAATGTTTTTATTCAAGTTGACATACTGGTTAAAGTATTCTGGTGCCATACCATTTACAATTTTAAATACCAGAATCATTGTGAAATAGTAGAGTCTACTTTCAACTGACAACCAATTTAAACAATCTAGCATATTTTTTATGGGAGTAAGACGATTCGTTTTCAATATTACCCTCATCCCTCGATTTTGTAATTTTTGTAACATATTTAATTTATTGAGATTAAATAAAGATAATATAGACGCACAATAATCAAAGTTTGGTTGAATGATAGTATTGTAAACTGTAACTTTAGACTGTATTGACAAATGTTGTGCTATTCTACTGAAAAAATATAGTTTTTTTGATATTTTTTTATGAATATATTCAAAGTGACTGTCAAAATTAAAAAAATTATCCAGTTGGAAACCAAGGTATTTGACCGTTGACACAACTTCAATTTTTTCGTTATTGATATGTATAGATGGATGGTTGGTTGGTTAAAGGCTGACGAGCGAGATACCGTTTTTTTTTAAAGAACTTTATTCGAATAATGCAAAAGTGGTTACAATCATAGTTTTAAATATTATTTGAAATAGTAGCTGTATCCAAAGAAAGGTTATCCAAAGCAGCACTGACATGCTGATCTCGGAAGAGTAGCTAAACAATATAATAATACTTTATACAATACAACAACATAATAATACTAATTTCACTTAATAATTCTATAATACAAATGTTGTAACTATCATTCTGAGATTTATGCCAATCATTTGTTGAGTATATAAGTATGAAAGCTCTTTATTTTATTCTTAAATATACTAATTAATATTATTTCCTTGGGGAGAGTGTTATAAGTTTTTATGGGATTATTTAGGCCAATATTAGTACGTACAGGTTCTAAAAAGACATTTT
Organism: Chrysolina oricalcia; assembly: GCA_944452925.2. Lineage (NCBI taxonomy): Eukaryota > Metazoa > Arthropoda > Insecta > Coleoptera > Chrysomelidae > Chrysolina > Chrysolina oricalcia. Next base: position 47,716,021 of record OX101822.2, read on the forward strand.
TATGTGTTCGAGTATTGTATTCTTGGAGCTTATTAACAAATGTTAAGTTGGTATTACATTTAACTTGTTCATTTATAATCTTGTATGCAAATTGTTCGATTTCTAGAATATCTTGAATAGGCAGTATCTTGATTACACTGTGTACGGTCTCAGTTGAGGTTTTGTAATCAAAAGCCTGAATAAGATTTTCTCGAGGTGGAAACATCTCCTATAAATCTCGTACAACTAGAAATTTTGAGTAATTTAAGTCAATTTTCAGTCATTAAATCTTCGATTCAGTCATTGGTTTGAGTCTTTCAGTCATCGACTAGAGTCTTTCAGTCATCGGTTTGAGTCTTTCAGTCTTTTAAATATTTTAAGTCTCGTACACATTTTTGCGAGATGTTTCTCCCTCGGATTTTCTCAACTTTGTTTCGAAGTGTTTTTTTTTTTATTTTTTGGTTTGGGGTTTCCTTTAATACTGAGACCTGCTGGGGTATATTGTATTGTTAGATCGTCAGTGGTTCCTAGTTGAATAGGTCTGTGTTTTTCACCATGTTTAGTAGTCTATTTACTAGGTGTTCTGTTGTGCTTGTTGTGCTGTATGTAGCATTCGAAGATGATGTGAGATGCTGTTTCCTACTCGTCACCACAGAGTCTTCACTCCACGGTTTCTCTACTTATTCCCATGGTGTGAAGGTGTTTTCTGAGGCCGCAGTGTCCGGTTATTAAGCCAGTAATTGGGCGAATTTCTGTTGAGGTTGAGGGTGTCAGCCGTGAGTGTTTGGCTTGGCTGCCTCACTATGGCTGTGCTGTGTCGATTTGGTCCCAATATGTTTGGTGTTTTATTTTCTTCCACAAATTAATTAGGTTTCCGCATCAGGTTTTGCCAATTCCAAACACTGGTTCTGGACCCGAAAATGGTGATTCAGATGATTGTCTTGCAAATTGGTCTGCTTTTTCATTGCCTTCAATTTCTCTATGTCAGGCACCTACACAAGTGTAACCCTGTTGTGTTGTGACAGGTCATTGAGGCCCTGAAGGCATTTCCAAACTTGCTTTGAGTGTATCTGTATTGAATTCAGAGCTTCTATTGGGCTCTGTCGTCAGATAGAATGTAGATTTGTTTTCTTATAGTCTGCATAGAACTTCAATATGTAATTTTCAAATGTTCATGGACGGGCTAGAGGCTGTGTTGGTTCAGTATTCACTAATAATGCACTTTTGTGGATCACAGGTGATTTTAATGTAAATTTTTACAATCCTTCATTTGAAGCAAACGAGATCCTAAATAAATGGCACAATTTGGGCTGCATAATATTGTGTTTGAAAATACTAGAGTGACCTCAATTAGTAGTACGAGAATTGATAGTTTTACAAATGTAGATAATGAAGCAGTTACGTCCATAGATCAATATCAAACAAAAATAGTTTGATATTGCAGAAACGTTATTTTAGCTCTACCAACAAAAAACTGTTTGCAAATACCTTAAATTGCAGAAACTTGGAATCAAGTTTATGAGTTGTATGACTAATGATAAATTCATTTTCACACTGCAAAAGCAACATGAAGAATACAAAAATCACTACCAAATCAGGAGATCAGAACACATGAATCACTACCAAATCAGAAGATCAAAACACACCTATTTCGTTGAAATCACCATAAAATCTTTCCTCAGCAGTCTTATTCCGGATTCTGAAAATAAAAATAAAACCTATTGGCAAATAATAAATGAAATCAGGAATAATAAATCTTCAAACAACTACAACATGAAAATCGAGATTCCAGAATAGTTAATGAAAATCCCTGTTAATATCTATAATGAAACTATAACTGAAATTATTTTCACTGAAGAGGTTTACAAAACCACGACAATTGTTTCGCTGTACAGCAGCTTCTTCGGCAGATACTTAAAATTTAACTTTTTTGAAAAATAATTAGTTTTTGAAATGCTGTATCACAGGAACTATTAAACGTACAGATCTGCTGTTGAGCTCAACTTAGGGCAAATTTAACCTTCGTCAAAAATAGTAGGAATATGTTTTCGCCATGACACATACTTTTGAAATTACAAGCGAAAAAACAAAAAGAGAGAAGAAGAGTAATTTCGCTGTTTTTTGCGAATATTGTCGTGAATTGGGGTTTGTTCACGACTAACTAGGTAGATACTGATCTTTTATAGATTTAAAACACTTTCGAAAAATATAAAAACATTTATTTTACGTTGTACAACGATTGAAATGAATTGATGAATTAATGAATTAATAAATCTCTCCTAGACTAGTTATGGATTGAATAAACTATTTTAAAAAGATCTATACTTACAATACATATTGGCATTTACATTTAAGGAACATTTCCCATCTATCTAATATATAATCTTCCAAACTCACCCCATTGCTCTCACCAGCTATGGACACGGTAGAACTCTAACTTCGACTCCTGGAACTTTTGTTTTCCGTTTATGTTACAGTTGAGGACAAGTTGTGTTCCAAAATATAATATCTTTCCTCACGTACTCAATTGTAAAATGTAACAAGGTTACCCACGTACTGAATTGTAATATACAGTGCATTCAATCTATTTTTGACAATATTTCAAAACGCACCAAGAAATTTTGTTAGATAACTCCAGATTCCGATTCAGCGCCTGAAAAAAAACATGAAACGATAATAAAACCAACTATTGGATTTTTTGCAAAGTGAAACTACCAATTGCCTGTATCACTTCTGCTGATTAAAATTATCCTGATAGAGCTCATGGTTGCAAATACATAAATTCTTTCCGTATAAACTCGTCACTGTAAAAATGATTAATCTGTGAAAAAAGTTTTTTTTCACTATAAGATCTTTCAGATATATTTGAAGGGCTTACAATACAAAGGGTATAAATACTCATTTAACAATTTCGAGTAATTTGAATTCAAACATAACTGGCCACAATTAAATCTATAAATAACAAGTTTGAAATTTTATTTATAAAGTTTATTAGGGAAGAGTTGTGAATATGGTGAGTACAATGGAAATTGTAAACTTTTTCACAAAAAATCCAGAAAAATGAAATAAAAAACAAAATATGAATATGCTTTATTGATACAATAACAAACAGTTTACTTGATATGTTCATTATCAGAGTCAATTATGACACTATCATCCAAATCGTATTCTAGGATTCATGTGCAACCCTAGAAACTAAAGCAGTTTCGGTACTGGACGCCCGATTTTTGTTTTTCCTTAGTTTCCTTAATTTTTCAATCGTCATGCGCCAGATAATTATAAAACTGATGAAAGATAGGTGGTATAATACAGTCTAATAATGATTGAAGGTCCTTCCACTTAGCTGTGGTAATCCCTGCTAGAGATCCCCGACAGGAGAAAGTGGGAAGAAGAAAGGGTGATCTGCCCCCCCAGAAAGCTTGGTCTGTTTTACAGACGGGTTCAAACTGGAGGAAGGACACGCAGGAGCAGGAGTTTACTTGGAGAGCTGAGAGAAATGAGCATATGCGCTAGGTTTTCTGACAACAGTTTTCCAAGCAGAGGTGTATGCCATCCTGGAGGCAACTAGAATGGAAGAGGTGAGGTCCGGTCCAGAGAGACATGAATATGTCTGCTCGGACAGTCAGGCCGCCATCAGAGCTCTGAATGCTACCAGAACCAGATCAAAACTGGTTCAGGAGTGCAGAGATGCCATGGAGAGTTTTGCGACTGAAAAGGAAATAACGCTGATGTGGGTCCCGGGCCATGCAGGGATTGAAGGCAACGAGTAGGCGGACCAGTTAGCCAAGCAAGGAGTCGGGCAACCCTACTAAGGGCCCGAACTCGCACTCGGCATAATAAGGAAGTACAGTTGAATTATTTTATCTTTACCCATGCGTCATCAATTTATGATCTAAGAAATAACACACCCTCTATATAACATCTCTGTCTATCAACCGCTATGAGCGAATCAAAATTCGTTGACATTTGTCTTCTAAGCAAAGAATTATGGTATTGTGATGATCCATTGAAACTCAAAACAGTGAAAAGAGATAGCCATAAAGCTGACAGTGTTTTTACATTTCAACTAAACTTGCCAAATAGTGTATTGACTAGAGCAGTACCATCAATCACGTCATTATTTTCTGTCATTGGGGATTGTTTGTCACCACTTTTACGTCGTTTTGCAGTTAGACACATTATAAAAACAGTTTTTTTCAAAACTCAACGTCTCTTACAATCATTAATTTCAAAGTAAGTACAATACAATGTGTTTTTTTACAAATAATCTTTGAAATTTCTAACCCCACAATTGATATATGTGACTGTAATTCCGTATTACCGGGATATTCACACAACAGTAATTCAGAGGGTGGAAACCCTATTGAGAAAAAAACCTTACCTAATTCTATAAATAAAGACCAAAAACATTCACAATATATTTTAACTCTTTTTTTAGATTATGCCTGGTTAATTTAGTTAATTTAATAATTCATTATCTTATCTCATTATCTACACGTTGTAATTTTTATCGGGATATCAGCCACGTCGTTTTACATTTAGACTTTGTTTTGACTAAAATTTCTCGACTTATTTCATATGCATTACAATGATGAAGCACGGGTAAAGATAAAATAATTGAACTGTAGATAAAGTAACTGCGTACCCATTCAACACTGAATTGAAATCATTGTGTGCACTTATCAACTTTTTACAATATTTATACCTCTGTGTTCCATCCATGTGACAGCTTCTTTGCTTCTTCTACGGACCGGCTTATGAAATAACTTTCGCATGTATCTGGACCCCAATGAATGTTAGGATCGGACCAGGGGCATATTATATAGTGTTCATTCTTCGTTTCCGCATTTTTTATTGACTGTAGATACTTCTTTCGCTGTAACCATAATTTCAACATCTCTGCACTCAAAGCAGATGATATCGGGGCCCGACATGGCAAGGACGGCCAAAATACCGAAGTTAAGCCGCAAAGAACTCCGACTCTTGGGAGTTCTAACCGGCCACTGCAGCTTCAGGAGGCATCTGACTCTCATCAGAGTTGAGGCAGACCCACTATTGAGGAGGAGGAATTGCACTCATTGCAATGGAAGGATATTTCGACTTTCATAAGAAGGTCGAAGTGGTTCGAAAGAAGGTCGAAGAGGTTCGAGCAGGTATCCGCTATGGGATGAGTGAAGATGCCGGGGTTTGCGAAAAGGGCCCATCGGGGCCTAGTCGCTGACGCTTGCGTCCCCCACCCATTACCATTATCTGTGGTAACCGGTTTCTCACCTTGTTGGCAATATATTGTACAATTTAAGGGAAGTTTGACCACTTTAGCTCCGTGACAGATGGTGAGAATCGAAGCCAGGACGTCTGGGTGGGAGGCAAACGCTCTAATACCATGACCACTTCGCTACCTGGATCTGGAACCAATAAATTACCATAACCTCATAAGATAAACAGACCTTTGTAATTTTCCATAGTTATTTGCCGCGAATAACTGCTTAAAGATTAATACTATTTACGTTTGAAATATAAGACAACCTGTTGAAAATTATCAACAGTGAGAATATAAAGGAAATGGTACAATTTCACTTACACCCATTGTATGCTGGTGAAAAGTACATTACAATTCACATACTTTTTCCTAGTACTCAAGAGATGGAGCTCAAAGTAACAAAACTCACTTGAATTATTTGTATTCCGACATATATTTATATCTACTTTTCGCACTTGGACTTATCTCATTTTAACAGAAGAATGTACTTATTCCCTTTGTATTCTAAGACTTACATTTCATTTCGTAGTGAAAAAATTATTACAATTTGGCAAATGCCTTGATAGTATTTATGCGGTTCTACATTTTATTATTTGATTTTAGGCGCAGAAATTAGCAGATGAAGCTCACATAATGGGCAGTATACAGTGTTCAAAAGTTTCAGCAGAACTCAAATCTGCGAGGTCAATAGTTCGTCTTACTGAAATACAAGCAACTTTACAAGAACAGAGGTGAGTGATACATACATTGTGACCTTTTCTTTTTTCATTAGTCTTCAGATCCAGGTCAATAGAAGTAACCCATGAACGTGAAGTTGAAACCATTCATTTTTTTCAGGTTAGAATCAAGGTACTTCATTAGTAATTTGATCGAAATGAAATGGATAAAGTTTTGTTTGACAAACAATGTAAAATGTGCCAGCTACGAAGTTTTGAGAGAAGGATTAGAATATTTCGAAAATTGTGGAAAATATTTGGATAGGTACTTGAAAATTCAATTGTTCAGTACACCATTGTTATATTAATTATTGATCAAGATTGATGTAGTTTTTTAAGTAGTCGATTGAGAAAGTTATTTTACTAGAGATTCCACAGGTTTTTATAAATAGGAAATGGCTTTTCTTGAATTTAACTGAATTTTTGGTACCTCACAGTGAGTTGATCAAAAGAGTCTAAAGGCATGAATTTCAATATTGGACAGTTTGAGAGAAATATTTTGGCTTTGTGTATCATTATTTTTGATATTTGAACACTGGATTCCCTTTCAAGTAATCTTGTATGTTACTTCTGAGTCCCAAGTTTCACTACTGGAAATTAAAGTTCTTTTAATTTCTCAACCAGTCATATAACTTTGAAATGCATCTCCCAGAGTTTTCTTCTATGAACTTTCCATCTTTTCCATATGTAAACCAGTTAACACTGTAGTATCGTTTACAAAACGTATGAAGTTGACACTGGCACATATATTATAAATAGAACTAGTTCTTGTATGAACCCTTGAGGTACTTCACATTTAATAGATGATACACTCGATTTTTTTTGCTCTCAAATATAATGGAATTTTTTGTTAATGTTGTTAGATTAAGAGTGGCGTACAATGATCCATATGTTAACTTTGCAAAAGTACTGAATGTAGGAATCTCCACAAATATATTGAGTTAATTTCCTAAAAACCCAACTTCAGGAGATAAGAATGTGAAAAAAGAGATGTAATTATTACTAGTACAATACAAATAACTTCTTTACATTTCAAAATGATAGGAAGGAAACTTCCACCTATTCAAAGATAAACACAAAGAATTATTACAAATTGTATCTAACCATATTGTATGGGTCATAGAGGTGTACACAAAACAAATCCGTTGTATTTCATTCTACAGTTCGGTTATTGAATCTTCTACCATACATCTTATTATGCATAAAAAATAAGTCGAGAAATTTTAGTAAAAACAAAATCTAGTATCATATGGAAAGCGACGTGTCTAATATTCCGATAAAAATGACGTGTAAATAGTAAATTACAAAGTTTACATTTTTAAATATATGGAATAACTTCAAAAAAGAAAAAAAATAATATTCTTGATGAAATTCGTGGAAATTAAAGCAACTTTGTTTTTCATTTGGACGTTTAGGTAAGTATTTTGTGAAAATGTTTTATGAAACATAACCTAATATTATACCTGCGTCATTCAACATGGCGAGTGCTGACACATTGGAATTTTGAAACTATTTTGACACATCAGTATAGTTTTTGGAAGGTAATATTTTGAACCACTTTTGAGTCGATATGACATTGTGAGTTTCTATAAATTCAACTAAACACACAGTATATATTCCAATCATTACGAATCCAGTGATAACAGATTTTATAGTATTATGTCAATGGCTACGGAGATATATCCATAAAACTAACTTCCTCATTTGCCTAGTAAGTGCAAAAGAGACTTCTGACCTCCCTAATCTTGTCTAGTTTCAGTCACACCCATAAAGATAAGAGGAAGTTTTTGCCTATATCTCCGCAGCCGTTTGACATAATCTCATCAAACTTTAATCATTATCAAAAGTTATTTTTTCCACATTAATAGATTTTCTGTAGATGTGACAAAGAGTTAACAAGAAAAGTTCTTCAGAAAACCTTCGAAAAGTGAGTTTCCATTCAAACAGTACTGAAACCCAGAAGATGACATTTCTATTTCTACACTGAGATAGGTATTCAGACTTTTCCAACTATTCATGCATGGATGCAAGGACACACTGTATATTGATAATAAATTGATGAATAATTCAGGGTCAGCTTCTAGTTACGGTCACAACTTTCATTTTATATTAACTTTAATGATGATAATTGTCAAAATAAACATGAACGATACATTTTCTGTTCTAATCATCAGCCATTTTCTACAACAGAACTACACTTCTTAACACCAAAAGAACATTTAAGAACTAAAATAACTGAATAGCACGGTTGCCAGATTTACCATTGCTTTCTAACATTCCCCCTAAATAAAACTTTCTCAAAATAACCAAATCTAAAGGTTTCATAAATATGTCGGCAAGTTATCACTTGTATTCACATGTGTTACATCAACAATACCCTCTTTAATTTTGTCACGAATAAAATGTACTTTAATGTCCACGTGTTTTAAATGCTTGTGATATTCCGGATTCTTACTCCCTTTTATTGCTGACTGATTCTCTTCAAAAATTATAACACAAACAAAACCATTATACAATTTAAAGTCATGTAACAAATAACGAAGCCAACACGCTTCACTTACTGCATTAATTAAGGCATCGGTTGATGACGAGCCATCGTCGATTGCTTTTGTGATTTCCACGATAAAGGATTTACAAATACTTTAAAAATACAACCAGTAGTTGACTTGCGGTAAGTCCTGTCACCGGCCCAGTCTGCATCAGCATATCCCTCAATAATAATTTCTTACATCTGGAAATGAGTATTAAATCGAGTCAACACTCTTTTGAGGGCTGGCCATTGTTCTTGGCTGGCACAAGTTTGATACGTACTCAAAATACTGATTGATATACACAAGTCAGGTCTTGTACATATAGTACATTATGACTGCCCTACATTTATGCCTTATTTCAGGACTTTCAGATTTATCCCTTTTCAATGACTCATGATTAGAATTCGAATCCATTGGAGTTTTAGAGGGATTGCAATTCAGCATGTTAAACTTCTTCAATATTTTCACATATTGCGTTTGATTTATTGATATTTTACCCTTTGAAATATTTTGATTAATAACTATACCTAAAAAATGGTTAACAACACCCATATCATTCATTTTCAAGTTTTGACCTAATATTTCTTTAAAAATTTTGACTTCAGATTCTTTTGTTCTCACAATTACAACATCATCCACATATAATAGTAGAATAAGGATTTTGTATAAGTCTGTCACTTTGATATATTATTATAAGCAATATTCATTTTCAGATCTTACAAGAGATAAAGAAACCATAACATCATGAAATTTTTCATTCCAGCTTTTTGATTTTCTTGATTTGCAAACAGTCCCTTTTTCTTGTTCAAAATCCTTAGGTAAAGAAATGTACACCAAACCCTTAATACTTTCGTTGAGAAATGCACTACATGCATCAAGTTGGTAAATAGCTATTTTCAAATAGTTACAAATGCTTAAAACAAGTCTGACGGAAGGTAACTTTGCTACAGGTGTATTTAAATCTAAAAAACTCTTACCTGCTCGTTGAAAACCTCTGGCAACAGGCTTAGTCTTATATTTCACAATATTGCCAACTTCGTCCTTTTTGACTTTGACAACCCATTTACAGTCAATTACTTGAATACCTTCGGAATTTTCTTCCACATTACATGTTTGATTTTCATTCAGAACACTTATCTCATTCTTGATAGCTTGAGGTTGGGTTTGAAAGCAGCTTTCATAGCTGATCTCCTTTTCATCATAATTTTGATTGTATTAACTTGGCTCTGTATTGATTTTTTTCTTATGATGAATAAAGACATTATTATTATTCTTTCCTCTTCGAACAATTTTCACTCGACATAGCCTCTTCATAGGTTGTTTGTTCATCTGTTCCACACATATATGTCAACAAACTTTCATCAGTACCAAGTTCATAATCGTCAAATCCTCTTGGTTGTCTCCTATTTTGTCAGAAGTTATATCTTGGCATTCTATTATCATCTAACATTTGTTCACGAGGTCTTGATTTCAACAGTTTCCTCAACATTTTCAAGATTCATGTTTTCTCTTTCCTCAGATTCATTTTCTTCAAAACTTTCCAGTTGAACTGCTTGTTTTTTAGGAACAAGGTCTTGTTCATTTTATTGTCTGGTAAGAATATTATGTCTCTATGAAATTCTAACTTATTTTTTTGTGGAAAATTGACTCTGTGCCCTTGCACTTCATCGCTGTATCCAACGAAAACCCCAATTTTATTTTTTGGGTCCCATTTCAAACGATTTTCCTTGGGAATGTATATTGATAGATACCCTTGATCCAAACACTCTGAATTCTTTGAGCTTTGCTTTTCTGCCAAACCAGAGCTTTTGAGGATGGATGTTCAATAAATGCAAATCTGATATTTCGGAAAAGGATTTATTTGTTCTGTGCGATTGTTGTGCAGTAATTCTACATAAACAATTTATTGATCTGTCACCCATTGAAATGAGAGTTGTTGCCTTGAAAAAAACATACATTCATCTACTTTTGTAATGACTGTAAAAACAGTTTCAAGAAAGTTCCCAAAATAATTGCAAAGCTGGATGAAGTTCTAGAAATTAATAAGAAACTACTTGGGGAAAACAAGAGAAACTGCAAGAAATACTAAAAAAGATGACTCAAACAGTGAGTCAAATCTTAATGCAGAAAATTCATGATCCAGGGCTGTGTATATTAGCATTGGCAATATTCAAGAATCAAATTGTTAAAAAATTGTTATTTCCGTCAACGGATTGCACCCCTACGCGCAACCCTCGGAAGTCTTCGAGTGACTTGTGTGAGATAGGGAAGACGCAGCTCTTACTTTTTAACGTGTGATGCCATGCACGAGACTGATGACCATGCGGTGATTTGAACCCTCGACCCTTCGCTCCAAAGGCTCAGTCTTAGAGTAGAGGCAAACATCACCTTTGAATCTGAATCGAGAATGGAGCTCTAACTAGGACAGATCATGTGGACTTTGTTGGTGGAGGAGTTTACTTGTGTTTCTGTTAGGGCCAGAATATCAGATTTCTCCGTCTCTAATAATAATAATAATAAGTAGTTTTACGTCTGTAGTTGAATTAAATTCGAAAATAAGTTTATGGCATATCAGACGGGAAAATGAGAATCAGAATTGAATTAAAAAAATGGGGATGAACCGGGATTCGAAACCGGGTCCCATTGTGTCCGGCAATGTGCGTTTGACCACTACACTATTGAACCTTATTCAAAAACCGGCGATTCACACTTCAAATTCAGCTCTTTGTTAGTATGAGATGATAATGAGGGTTAAATGAAAAGATGAAACATTCTCGCGTACACACCCAGTGAAATCATATTGATGTATCAGCTAGTGTCAATCACATATAGGATTATCGACCGACTTCACATCTGAAATTTCAAGGATGTATGACTCAGCTAAGTAAATATAAATAATGAAGAAGTTTTACGTCTTTAGTTGAATTAAATTCGAAAATAAGTTTATGACATATCAGACGGGAAAACGAAAGAACTGAATAAAAAAAATGTGGATCAACCGGGAATCCAACCCGGGTCTCACTGTGTCCGTACGCACATATTAGTGAAGTCTCTCTGTTCTCTGAACAAACATTGTTCACATAGAGTGAAATTCGTTCAGAGAATAGAGAGTCTTCACTAATAATATTGACTTCAGTTCGTTTTTGAACTTTTGGAATGTCCGTATGTCTAGTAAGATGTTTGTTTGGTAAGGGATCTAGGGGATGGTGGACGTCATTGATGTTCTTGTTGATCCGCGGGGGTCACATCTTCAAATTATTCGATGGTGTATCTCCTCGAGTTCATGACACTCATGACTATCTGTTAGATTTAATTCAATACCCGTCGTGGTCTTAACCAGGAGAGTAGTTTTTTTTCTGACAGGTACTTGCCATAATAAGCCTACATAGTAGGTGTATATGGGAGTAAAGGGTTCATCATCGGTCGGCAACGACTGTTCGTTACTCCAAAGATTACTGATCATTGTATCAATCACCATGAAATCACCTGACTTGCAGATTGGCACAGTACTACCAAAACTTGTAGAAATTTTAGTCTTGATAATATCAAGATTCATATTGAGAATGTGTCTCCTTTTCAAAATAAGAAGACATCACCTCTCTTGTTACGACCAAGTTTTTGCTCTTACAAAGAAGCTAGAAAACAGGTACAAACTTTTAAAAATATTTTAAATTTAAATGATGCACAACTTAGTTATAACAAGAGTTATCGAAATGAAGTGTCAAATAAGCTTAAAATGAAAAAAATCAAAATGCTATGAGCAAAATATTGACAATTATTCACATGATTATAAAAAAATGTGGAAAACAATGAAAAGCTTAATCAAACCTGAATATAGTACTATATCCAAAGAAATTATATTCCATGGACAGGTGATTGTTTCAATCCACGATAAAGCTGAAATGTTCTACAATTTTTTTATTGAAAGTGTAACAAGTTTTAAAGCTGCAATTCAACCAGCTAGGTTTGGGACTCGTGATGATCTTCCAGTTATTCAAAGTAAATTATATGAATTTTTGCATCTGACTCTGAAAGAATTGAGCTCAATTGTTAACAGTTTAGACAATAAATGTAACTCGGACTTCATTAATAACAAAGTCTTAAAAAGCATGATTTTAGTAACGGTCATGTTTTAGATTATGTTGATACATCTCTGAGTTAGTACATTGGTCCCCATGCCTGAAATTAATAATACCAATGAACCTGTTTACTTTCGGCACATAAATACCATACCACCACTTGACAAAGTATTGAAACTTGCAGCCTACAAACAAATTTGTGCATAAATCTATCTATGAATCGGGTTTTAGATCAATACATTCCTGTGAAACTGCATTACTTACAACTCACTTTGTCCAAGTGGAAACTATTAAACGATAACAACAAAATATTTATATCTCTTCATTTCAAAACGGAATTTGAAATCCATGGCATATCCATTCTTCTCAAAAAGTTAGAATTGTATGGACATTCTGTGAAGGTTCTTAATAGTTCAAAAGTTATTTGTTTCACAGGTCGCAACAAACCAAAGTTGCGTAACATTCTATCTAGTGAGAGAGTTATTAACACAGGGTTACCTTAGGAGAGCCACTTTTTTTCATATTATATCTGTTTATTAATATCATCTATATCAAAGTCTGTGAATTCGTCAGTATCTTTGCTGATGATAACCTGCTCGCAGCAAGTTATAATAGCCTTCACAAAATGCTATATCCATCATAAGAGAAAGCAAAACAGCCTTCTCTTTTGATACAACCCTAACCAGCTCCAGTAACAATGGTTGGCCTATAGTATGCTTAAACTTGGTTCAGAAGTAGCAACCTCAAACAACTTATTCTTTTCCTCAAATACCTTAGGAGTGTGAGGATGGTGTCAAACTGTTAGGTATCACTGATTAGTCAATTTCATGTGGCATAATCCTGTGGTAAAACAGGCTGAATGCAGGAAAGTCCTCTTATTACAAAAAATTCAAGGCAGGGAGTAATTACTTTTATAAACCGCTCTTTCTCTATATGGTTTTCATGACCGTGCCTTCCAAGTATGTATATCAACAAATCTTAGAAATACACAAGAAAAGAAATAATCATGAAATAAATTCTGACTTCCATAACTACAACAAAAGAGGATGTCAGTTAAAAGGTCTCCTAAATTCAGATAAAATCAAGCAAAAACTCTCTAAAGATGAATTTAAACAATGGTGTCAAGGATTTGAACTTCAATAGTTTCAAAAAACAAGCGAGAATACTTGACAAAAAAAATTAATATCATCGTTCATCAATATCTTGTATGTTTTGATTTTATGAGTCTAGTTTTAATTACTGAGTAGGTATATTATACATCTGTATGTAAATTTTTGTGGTTCAAAAACCATATTATATGAATGGTCAAGTGAAAGAAAACAAAGAAACATCCAACAGAAGGGACTAATTGTACTCGTAGGTTAAACATTTCTTAAGGGAATAATAACGTGAAGTTCTACTTTGTCTCCTTCCATCTCATATTATGAATAAGCAACTCTACCCAGTGGCAAATATTTAAGAAATTGTTCCACCATGTATTGAAGAAAATGCTACCGAATAAAACACATTTATACTAAATAGTTTCATTTAATTGTCAACTTTGAGTACCATGTATATATTTTTGGAGCCCACAAATATCAATTTGGTCTACAATACAAAAATTCAGACAAATTCATTGAGAGCCATTATCCATAAGAAACAAGCAAGATCTTTTCAACGGATGGCTTGTTTCGTAATTTTTTTGAGATGAAGACAATGCCATAAACATTTTTTGCAAACATTTGGTAATGGTTTCCATAAGTTTTGTTTCACCAAGTTTTGTTTCACCAAGTTTATTTAACCAAACATCAACGGATCACTGAAGTGGGCAATATTTATCCACTTTCTATCAGTGTGCTCTGTTGAAATGTCTTATGGATTTTTTTTGACTATTTCATCTATACAGGGTGTTCCTTAAAGACATGCTAATATTTAAGGGGGCGACTCTTTGACACATTTTAGGGAAAAAACTTCCTATGAATGTATGTCCTAAAAGTCTTAACTTTTGAAAATAAAACAGTTTTTCAGTAATATCTGAGATAATATTGTAGACATCTTTATAAAATTTAGTACATGTCTTCTATGCGTCAAGGTGCATTTTGTGATTTTCATTTTCTCTACCAGTGGCGTCCGTATGGGTTTTGCATTGAATATTTTTGAAGAAAAAAATTCTACGCCACTGCTTTCTCTTAACATAAAAATTATAGTCATTTTTGAGCAAATTTGATATTGAGGGTTTTCTTTGTCTGACGCATGGTTTTCGCTTAAAAAAATTAAAATCGTTTTACTTTAGGATCAATTCCTCAAAAATTTGATGCGGTGTGGAAATGTTTGTGCATGGGTTTTGCATTGAATATTTTTGAAGAAAAAAATTATACGCCACTGCTTTCTCTTAAAATAAAAATTATAGTCATTTTTGAGCAAATTTGATATTGAGGGTTTTCTTTGTCTGATGCATGGTTTTCGCTTAAAAAAATTAAAATCGTTTTACTTTAGGATCAATTCCTCAAAAATTTGATGCGGTGTGGAAATGTTTGTGCATGGGTTTTGCATTGAATATTTTTGAAGAAAAAAATTATACGCCACTGCTTTCTCTTAAAATAAAAACTATTTTTAAGATCCTCAGGCATTTTTGAGCAAATTTGATATTGAGGGTTTTCTTTGTCTGCCGCATGGATTTCGCTTAAAAAATTAAAAATCGTTTTACTTTAGGATCAATTCCTCAATAATCTGATGAGGTGTGGAAATGTTTGTGCATCGACTAAAAGCAAATTAATAGATCAGATTTGTTCTAGAATAAATAGGAATCCAAAAAATACGTTTTTCTTCAGATGCTTTGTTCTTGATGAAAATAATTAAATTAAAATTGCTACATGTCGCAGTACCGATTAATAATTTTTGAAAACATAATTCGAGATATCCTGGAATAAATGACGTTTGTAAAAACGTGAACTTCTGTCAGTGGTATCTTCAGAGGATTGCATTAAATCCGCAGTTTGAGTCACAAATTTTGTTCACAGACAAAGCAAATTTTTCTCGGAATGCTATTCAAAATTTCCATAATAATCATGTGTGGGCGGAAGAAGACCCCCCATGCCATAATCGAAACCCATTTTCAACACCAATTTTCGGTTAATGCATTGGCAGAAATTATTGGTGATTATCAAATAGGCCCATTTTTTCTACCAGGACGCCTTGATGGTCGGTCTTATTTACACTTTCTCGAAGAAGAACTAAGTGGGTTGCTTGAAGATGAGCCAACTCCGTTAAGGAATCGAATATGGTACAAGCACGATGCATTTTAGTGCAATTGTCCGACACCATTTAAATACAGTTTATCATAATCGTTGGATAGGTCGCGGAAGACCTCAGCAATGGCCAGGAAGATCCCCCGATCTCAACAGTTTAGATTTATTTTTATGGGGGCACCTTAAAACTCTAGTGTATAAAACTTTAGATGATTTAAGAGAGTGAATAGTTGCTTGTGTGAAACTACACGAAATACGCCGGGAATATTTGGACGTGTGCGTAATTCCATGCGTAGACGGGCGGAAGCATGCCTATTAAGTGAAGGTGGCCATTTCCAACAATTTTTATAATCAGTGTTAGTATAATTAATAAATTTGGAGAAGAAAACTGTAGTTCACAATGAGCTTATGACTTGAGGCATAAGATGTCCGGAGGACTGCTCATGGTCCGAATGTTTCGATGAACATTTCCATGCAACAAGCAATTGCAGAGATAACCTTGTAGGAACTCTGCACGGAAATTTCATCAGATGTAATTCAATGTTCGTCGTAGCATTAGCCAGGAAAGTAGTTGTTTTCTGATGGATTTTCGACCCAACTTTTCCTATTGTATAGGATATTAGCAATGAGCAGTCCTCCGGACATCTTATGCCTCAAGTCATAAGCTCATTGTGAACTACAGTTTTCTTCTCCGTTTTATACGGTCTTGACGATCGTGGTTCATGGGTATTGCTTAGTTGGGTGGCCGGCGCTGGGATGGCGCTCGCAGTTTTGGAGTTATCCACTGTGCGGGCGCGATCTCAGTTTCGGTCTTGAAATGGATTTGGTTGTCGATTCATTCGTTGCAGTCATTAGTTATTGACTGCTAGACCTACCCTATACTGAAGAGGGGCAACACCCCGAAATCGATATATAGGTGGTCCGAATGTTTCGATGAACATTTCCATGCAACAAGCAATTGCAGAGATAACCTTGTAGAAACTCTGCACGGAAATTTCATCACATGTAATTCAATGTTCGTCGTGGCATTAGCCAGGAAAGTAGTTGTTTTCTGATGGATTTTCGACCCAACTTTTCCTATTGTATAGGATATTAGCAATGAGCAGTCCTCCGGACATCTTATGCCTCAAGTCATAAGCTCATCGTGAACTACAGTTTTCTTCTCCGTTTCATACGGTCTTGACGATCGTGGTTCATGGGTATTGCTTAGTTGGGTGACCGGCGCTGGGATAGCGCTCGCAGTTTTGGAGTTATCCACTGTGCGGGCGCGATCTCAGTTTCGGTCTTGAAATGGATTTGGTTGTCGATTCATTCGCTGCAGTCATTAGTTATTGACTGCTAGACCTACCCTATACTGATGAAGGGCAACACCCCGAAATCGATATATAGGTGGTCCGAATGTTTCGATGAACATTTCCATGCAACAAGCAATTGCAGAGATAACCTTGAAGGAACTCTGCACGGAAATTTCATCACATGTAATTCAATGTTCGTCGTGGCATTAGCCAGGAAAGTAGTTGTTTTCTGATGGATTTTCGACCCAACTTTTCCTATTGTATAGGATATTAGCAATGAGCAGTCCTCCGGACATCTTATGCCTCAAGTCATAAGCTCATTGTTTGTGAACTACAGTTTTCTTCTCCGTTTTATACGGTCTTGACGATCGTGGTTCATGGGTATTGCTTAGTTGGGTGGCCGGCGCTGGGATGGCGCTCGCAGTTTTGGAGTTATCCACTGTGCGGGCGCGAGCTCAGTTTCGGTTTTGAAATGGATTTGGTTGTCGATTCATTCGTTGCAGTCATTAGTTATTGACTGCTAGACCTACCCTATACTGAAGAGGGGCAACACCCCGAAATCGATATATAGGTGGTCCGAATGTTTCGATGAACATTTCCATGCAACAAGCAATTGCAGAGATAACCTTGTAGAAACTCTGCACGGAAATTTCATCAGATGTAATTCAATGTTCGTCGTGGCATTAGCCAGGAAAGTAGTTGTTTTCTGATGGATTTTCGACCCAACCTTTCCTATTGTATAGGATATTAGCAATGAGCAGTCCTCCGGACATCTTATGCCTCAAATTAATAAATTTGATCCGTTCATTTAAACCAACTTTTATAAAGTAAAATAAAACTAGTTTTTGAACAAGCTGAAATCCATATTTTTTAGATTCTCTTTAATTTTGGAACAAGTCTGATCTCTTAATTTGCTTTCAGTCGATACACAAACGTTTCCACACCGCATCAGCAAAACCCATGCGTCGGACAAAGAAAATCCATGAGATCAAATTTGCACAAAAATAAATAAGGATATTTAAAATAATTTTCATTTTGAGAGAAAGCAGTGGCACAGTATTTTTTCTTCAAAAATATTCAATACAAAGCCCGTACGAACGCCATTGATAGATAAAATGAAAATGTTTGTACATCACAAAATGCACATTGAAGACATGTACCAAATTTTATAAAGATGTCTACATTATCTCAGTTATTATTAAAAGACTGAAGTTCATCACCCTGTATCTCAAAAGTTAAGACTTTTAGGACATATGTTCATGGAAAGTTTTCTTCTTAAAATGAGTCAAAGAATCACCCCTTTTAATATTAGCATGTCTTTAAGGAACACCCTGTATAAATAAACTTTTCAAATAATTATTAACATGCATTGTTTCTGTTTACCATATCCAACCTAATTTGTGTATTTATTTCCAGAATATTATTTTTACGCCAGCAAATTAAGGAACTAGAAGAGTTAAAGTCACAAAATTCATTCATGTCCGATGATACTTAGTGGTCAAATATCACAAGATTAGTGTTCTTATGGTCAACAATTCATCTTCAGTGGAATCTGCGATAAACTTTTTTTTAAGTCTATTTATATTGATCCTTGTATATTTACATTTCATATTTCCTTCGAGTCCTACTAGTTGGGCCAATCTGGCATTTTATTTAATTTAATGGATACTAAAGACTATCGCCTAGCTAGAATTATGCGACCTTGTATTTGTATTATATTGGTTTTATGTTTTAGATTTAGATAAATTAATATAACATAGACCATAGGTTTTCTATTGTGTATATTTTCATTTGTTATTTTTGTAATTTATAAAATGTATCGACTACTACAAATGATTGTTAGGTAATATTTTTATAAATTGGATATAATTTTTGTCGCTGTAATTATTTTTAAATGTTAAATATATTTTTCTTTGCAGCACCTGGTGTTATTTAATATTTATTGATTGTCGTTAATTCATGTGGTTTATATATTATACAAAGGAATAAAAAAAAGTTGCTTTGGATACTGATCATAAGAGTATGAAATCTGCCAAATGAAAATATACACTGGGGTGACTAGTGGAAGTTTCTCCAGAATTCTCCAAATATATATAAATTACAAAATATCTTGTGATATAAACCCTGTTGAATGTTTCCGTTCTGTTGCTTTAATTTAAGTTGTCTCATAAGAGTTCTATTTGTCATGTTCAAAACTTCAGTTGATTTCATATTAGACCAATTTTTATTTTTTATTTTGAGGAGTTTTGGATGTGATGAACCAACAATTTTATACAAAAGCTTTACGTACTGTAATTTATCTTTAGTTCGATTCATGAAAGAGAACTTTAAAAGCCTCCATTATACGCAATATGCAAAAAAAAACTCACAGGATTCATGCCTATTAGCACTGTTCGATTTCGGCCGAGGAAATACTTGTATAGTTGTCTCCATGTATTTGAGTGTATGTCTGTTATATATAATCTTAAAAAATTGACATGTTCCAAATGAGTAACATTAAAAACTTTTTAATCTTATTAAAATATGTTTTATTTTACTATCATAATACAGGGTGAAATACTTAAGAGAAAATTACTCAGTTTGCTCTCCGCACAAAAACAAGTTGAACAGAAAGGACCAAAAATATTACCTTATTAATTTGTAGGAACGCGCCGTAAATGGATGTAAACCAGATATCTATTAACTACGAATATGGATAATAAGGACAGCCTATGTGATGCCAAAAAAAAATTGCATCGACTTCGAATTGGACTCTGCTGAATTATTGCGCTTGCGCCAGAGATTCTTATTCAAACACACGATATAACTTATACCCTTAATGGATTGAGCCATGAATCTTACACCTTAGCGGTTTTCTCAGGTATTAAAGCGGCTTACGATACAGTCAGTATTCATCAATTGTACACAGAAATGACAAAATTAGACATCACAAGCCAAATCAATAACCTCATATTCCAGCTCTTATCAAACAGATACATATATGTCAAAGACAAGGATAACTTTGTGCATGGCCCACAATCCACTTCTCTAGGCCTTCAACAAGGATCACCGTTGAGTCCTACGTTGTTTAACATATACACAAACACTTTACACACCATCTTCGATAAAAATATCCAAATCATTCAATATGCTGACGATATTGTTATACTCACTCAAGGCCCCTTAATCCCTCCACTTGTACAACAAATGAACAAGGCCCTTGATACCCTACACAATTGGCTTACCCTCTATAATTTCACTTTAGCTGCGGACAAATCCACAGCATTAATATTTCGAAAAGGCTTATCTCGGCAAGTATACCCACCCATATATTTTGACAATCAAAACATAACATATCGTAACCAAATCAAATATCTGGGAGTCATCCTTACCCCAACCCTGAACTGGGCACCTCACATTGAATATATTGTCAACAAAGCTATGAGGGCACTAAACGTTATGAGGGCTTTGTGTCGTACCTGGTGGGGAGCAGATCCACAAACTCTAATGCTCATGTACAAAGGCCTAGTCAGGTCACACTTAGACTACGGGGGGCAACTACTGAAACCAAGCAACAAAACGATCCTGAGTAAGCTGGACAGAATCCAATACCAATCCCTGCGTATAGTTATTGGCTGTATGAGGTCAACACCAATATTAGCACTTCTAGCAGAATGCGCTGAAACTTCTCTAGACATAAGACGCTTCTGGCTTACCAGTAAATACATTCTGAACAAAATGCAATATACTAACCATCCTATTATCAACATAATCAATCTCTTGGCCCACAATTGCAACAGAACTAATAAATATTGGTCAAAAAGAGAACAACCTTATTATATTGAAGCCTTCAGAAACCTTCAACCTCTTGGTAACAACTTATACATACAAGACATTTTACCTTGCCACCAATATGATTTGGGAGAACAACTAGCTGAGATAAAAACCATTAACACAAATAATCTCCGGGATTGCATGGTGAATAATGAAGAATTTCTAGGAAAATTTCAAGATACATTCTCTGATTACACATGGGCATTTACAGATGGTTCTCTTGATCCTCATAATTACATATCAGGATATGGAGTTTATATTCCAAGTTTGGATATTCGTTATTCTGAGAATCTTCCAAGGTACACTCAAATATGCACTGCGGAAATAATAGCTATTCATAAAGCACTTACCATATGCCTATCAAAGGGGCAACTTAAAATAGCAGTTTTTACTGACTCAAAAACAGCTATACAAAAAATTTGTCAATCCAAGTATCACAAGGATAGAGATCATATCAGCTTCCTTACAAAACGATTAATCCTCGACATGAGACAAAATGATTTCGAAATTTCCTTAATTTGGATACCAGGACACACAGGCATCCATGGTAATGAGGTGGCAGATACTCTTGCAAATATAGGAAGAAATTTAAATATACCAATGAGAATTCAACTTCACAAGGACAACTTAATACCCATTATTAAGCGGAAACTCTGGACATCTTGGTGCTCCCAATGGAAGGAGAAAATAACACATACACAAACCTTTTATGGCCTCCTTAGGCAGTCTTTTCCAAAAAAATCGTGGTTTTCAAAATTTCCATTTAAAGATAGAAGACACCTTACAACATTCATCAGAGCACGTACGGGTCACTGCCTTACCCCTCATCATTTGAATAGATTGGGACTCAAACCCAACCCTCAATGTGAATGTGGAAAACTAGGAGATCTGCAACACATATTATTGGAATGTACTATGTTTCAACCACAAGATAATCTATATCAACAATTAGCATCAAAAGGAATACCTACGCCAATCAACATAGTCTCTCTCTTACTCAATTTGACATATGAAGCATGTCAAATCATTATCATATATTTACACCGACATGCTATCAAATTGTAACGTATACCACTATACCACTTTTTTTAATTTTATAGATCCTATCTTTCAACACCTGGGTTCTCTTACTATTTACCGAGGCAACATTTCTGGTGTGTGTAATGCTCGGCCGTTGCCCCTGAGCGAGAAAAGTCTTTTCCTGTGTTTGTGTATGTCTTTAACACCCTTATATACGCACTTGAAACTATTACAGGGGACGACTATGGGACCTCCCAGATGTACTTCATTGTACACTCTCCCCTAACCATTAACACTTAACAAGATTTTGGGTATATGTTTTAGGACGAAAGCCATCAACCCAATAGACGACGACGACGACGATTTTGTTTTTTCATCTCTTTCGGTTCGGCAGCAACAATTATCGAAGATATGAGAAGCATATTTTTCCAACATAACCTCATAATATGGATAAGTTTACAGAGAGCAAGTGTAGATTGTGCCAATTATAAGAGGGCGGTACTATATGGGTTTTATTCCTGGGAATATGACACATTTTATAAATTTCTACATTTCTAGATTCATGCCTGAAAGAATTTTAGATCGCCGCGATTTACTTCGAGTTCGTGTTCAGGAGGCAAAAAACGCATCACTACCAGCAAACTATTTTTCTCGGCGGTTATGAGGCGGATGTAAAACGAGATTTACCTTTTCAAACAACTGTCACATACCCAATCCAAGTTCTTCAAGTTTAATGAGTTTTTATCCGCTTTTGGCAGAAAATTGATTGATGAAACTCTGGTAGCAGGTGGTAAACAGACATTTTGTTACAAATGGATCAATGGACCCTTTTTTTAACTGACACAAAGTTTAATTGACCGTCTTGCCTAATAGGTATGTCCACCAATTTTCAATTATGATTTATTTCGACAGTTATTCCTCTCTTAAAACACATTACCAGCACAAAAAGTCTCAAAAATGAAAATGTGATAAATAAACGCAAAACAAATATCATGAAATCAGCGAGGCTAGAAAACGTACCCTGCAAGAGGCTAGCAGCGATTGACGTCATTTCTTTGACAGTGTGAGCGGAGTGCATTTTAATACCGCGCGCTTTTACTTGTTGATCATTTACAGCTGTGGGTTTCGCTAGATTTCGTTTGTATTAATGTTTCAAAATGAGTGTTAATAAGTGGTGTTTTGTTCCTAGGTATGTAAACACATCCAAAAATAATATGGAGAAAATATTCATAACAGTTCCACGAAATCTTTCAAAAAAGACATGGTTTACTGCTGTAAGAAGGAAGAGATAAAAGAGGTGTCGGTGAAAACAGTTTTTTTAAGTTTAGTGAAGTTAAAGCTCGAATGAAGCCGGGAGTAGTACCGCATATTTTCAGTTGGCAGGCGGATAAAAAAACAACTACTTCCCGTTTGAGTAGCGAGATAAGATCAAGAAAAAGGAAAATTTCTGAAATTTTTAATGAATCTGAATTAAATATACTGAATTGAATTATCATTGAAAATACTGGAGTTTTATCCCAACACCAAACCATTATTTTTAACACCTCGACACGTGTTTCAATCACCAAGTAATCATCCTCAAGAGGAAGATTGAACTGAGTTTAATCGCAGATTAACCTTTCATCTTACTGGCGAGGTGTCATTACTACACCAAAGGTTCCAAACAGTGTATTACAATTATTATTAGCAAAGATCGTGAACTGCGGTTTGAATTATAGAAATACTTTAATATTCACCATTTTTTTTTAAATTTCAGCCTATATTATCACGAAATCCAAGCAAACTAAAATCGAACTAAACCAAACATTTTCATTAGCTACTGATTTTGAAAAATATGTTATTTTAATAAACACGGAAGTGCCATACATTTTTATTCAGAAATTGCCATACCTCACCTAACTTATTTTATTGCCGCTAGTTTCACCTGAAATATAGATTTTTACACTCTTTTGACAAAATTTATACGAAAGTTGAACATGATTTCGAAACAAATGTGCATATTAGCATCACTATTATTGGTAGCTGGATCACAATATAGTCTGCAATGAATTATCAAAATATGCTCGTATACACTTACTGTTTAGCCTTTACTTGTTTGTGGTTGATTCAGGTTTTTGCAATCTTTTAAAAAATCAGACACCATAACAACATCTAGGTACTGTTGGTAAATTATGGGAATCCGCCGTTTGAAAGCCCTTTTTCATCATGCAGTAGTCAGTAGAAAAAATAACTCAGGAAACAAGGTTACGGCTTAATTTCGAAAGAAATGCTAGCGTTCAATGCGAAGCGAATGCACCTGTTTTCGATCGAATCGCTGACGTCACGCCAATCGGAGAGCGTTTCGTGCATCAAACGAATGCAGCAATTTCACATGAAAATTATGGGCTAACGCCTTTCTGGAATTTCATCAAACTTCACAGATCTAATTCTAAGGTAATAATGAATGGTTTTATTGTAATTATGCGCGGTTTTATTTTTTTGTGAACATCCCTATTCTCATTCTTCAATTATCCACATAATAAAAAAAATGTTAGCCCATTTTCAATATGGGACGTTTGAAAATGTCAAAAGAAGCATAACCTTAAAAATGTATGACATTTCTCATGATTCAGAATTCGGCATGCGCAATAGTTTCTCAGTACCCGTTTGAGAAAAGGTAAGGTAGATATTTTTGGCATCAATTTGATTACATTGCGTCTTATGGCGTGTTATCAATATTTGTAGTTAATAGATATATGATGTAAACATGCCGTCAACGGATGTAAACATGCCAATGTAGAACCGTGCAGACTCACTTCTCTCCCCCCCCCCCCCCCCTTAAAAGTGAACAAGGAGCAAAAATGAGTTCGTATCGAATCTAAAACTAATAAATTAATTGCTATAATACAGTATGTAGTAAAAAATCCACAATACATGTAAGAATAAAACGTAACGATAAAAAGGAAAAAATCACTCCTTCACTGGTTAAACTTCAATAAGTATTGGGTACTCTCAAAGAAAAAACAGATGAAAGAGAAAAGTCGGGGATTTATGAAATTAGCTGTAAGGACTGCGAGAAAAAGTATTCGGGTCAAACTCGAAGGGCCATGAAAGTACGGTTCAGAGAACACATTTCTCATATCCGATTTTCAAGACCCGAAAAATCGAGTGTGGCCCAACATGCTGGATCACGACCACCGATTTGATGACACAAGCTTAAAATTAATCAGACAGGTGCATGACCATAGACTTCTCGATGCATTCGAGAGTCTGGAAATTGCCAAGTGTAAAAATAGTATGAATGCTGATAAGGGTCCTATCCCTTACAGCCCATTATTCAAGTTCCTAGTACATTGAAAACTGTTTTCTTTTCTTCACAATAAATTCATAGATTATTGTTTTTTCCAAGAAATTTGTGTCATCAAATTCAAAACAAGTAGGATAACAACAAAATTAATTTAATGCAGGTAAATTGCTAGAATTAGTAAATAACCAAAGTAGGCAAATTTGATAATGAGTGCGGTTGCCCCTCAGATAAGTAGTAGGTAGAGTAGGTAGATTCGAAATGTTAGATAATTTGACGTCCATTAAGAAATAGTGGTATAAATAGAAGTAAGGTAGGATAAGTGGTTTAGTAAGCTTTTAGCTCCTGAAGATGCTAACTTTGTTGGCGAAACACGCGTCGAGTGTGATTGTGACGTAGTTTTGGTGTTTGGGTAGTTTCTTTTTTTCTTGGATTGTGTTCACACCAAAGGTTCCAAAATATTCATTTGTCAAATTATTATTGTACAATCTATACAGGAAACGATTAGATATTCACAAATTTTATTTGATCAGACACGTTTCTCCTGCACACTAGCTTTTTCACTGTCTGATTAAATAAAGTTTGTGGAGATCGAATCGTTTTCAGTGTAGTTTGTACAATTACTATGGATCTTCATCAAATAAATGCCGAGTCAGATAGAAAAATTAAATTATTATTGGATGAATGCCTAAGAAAATATACGGCAAAATGAGGAAACACATTAATGATAGTCATCAATACCAGGAAATTGCACTATGAAATTTAGATTCCGTCACAATCATTCACTTTTGAATTGTATTTGAAGTTTGTTGAAATTCCATAAAATTGACAACAGTCATCAATCACCATATCCCTGGAATATTGACAAGACTAAAATTATATAAGGGCGCCATCTCTGGATCCGACTAAAGAAGCAGACCATTATTTCATTTGTTTATTTGTCTTCTGAAAAATCTAAACAAAATCGAATCACTCGACCCACCAGGGTTTTTAGGCATCTTATTGGTAATTAAAATAGCGGGATGTATGAAATATCAAATAAATGTTTGTGATAGATCTACAGCTGTCAGTCAGTTAGCAAGTTCCGGAATTGAAGGACAACAAATAATTAAAGTCACTGGCCATAGTAGTTCAACGTCAGTGAAACCATATTTACAACTCAACAAGGAACACACCATGCTAAAATAATTTCAAATTATAGGAATGAATGAATATGGATAATGTTAAAATATACAACAGCACGAACTGTACATTTAATGTTAATATTTATAGTCATGAATAAAAATGGTTTCGATTTTGTTCATGAAATAATCTTAACAAATACAACTCGTGTTACCGGTGATTATCGTAAATTCCTTATCTCGTTTTCTAAACAAATTATGTTCCTTTAGCAGCATAATTTGTTTCTCAAAATCGAAAGAATTTCTATTTCGATAATCGATAATTGTTATATTACCTAAGAAAATGCCGTTACACCCAGTATATTTTGCAATAATCATCATTAATGTATTTTGTATTATACAAAATAACCAAATTACAACCAGTTTCTTTAACATTTCCACTGTAAAATGGAAAAGAATAGACTTCACCAAGTAGAGTGATGACACTTTTCACAACAAAATTATTCTTTTCACGTACAGAATGGATTGAACCAGATAATTTACCAATCGCAAATCGCAAAAACACGTTTTTAACCCCTAAACTGCATCCCCATTTTGAGTATTTTCGTGTTTTTTTTCTGAAAATTGGAACCTCTTCTACTACTATTGAAAATCATTGAAAATATTGAGAAAATCATGATTCAGATTTTGAATTTTGAACGGTTCAACGATCAATAAGCCACCAAGTCGCACAGATCATTTTGAAAGTAGACATTTCAGCAATGAAGATGTCGAAGATGACCACTTAAAGACCTTCGAAATACAGAAAAACACCAGAACATTTGTTCGTGGAAGATAAGGGTATTTTATTCGAAAAATGTTCATAACTAGAAAAGTAGTCGTCTTATGAATTGCGAAAAAATCATGCTCATTCAACATCAAAAAGACGTACGCTTTCACACTGTGATCTAAGAAACATGGAAATAATAAACAAAAATATAACTGAACAGATAAAGCCTTGGTTCACTTCAAACTTGCAAGTATAACATTCTTACTTAGAAAAATATCACAAACGGCTTCCAAAGAAATTTGCAGGGTAGCCTACATGGGATTATTCCAAAGCCAAATATCATATGGAATACTTTTATGGGGTAATGCGACAGACTGGATAAAAATATATCGTATGCAAAAAAGAGCTATTAGAGCAATAACAAAAACTCCTTATTCCGAAACATGCAGACAGATCTTCAAAAATTTAAACATTATGACCCTCCCAGCACTGTTGACATATGACACAAGAAACAAATATAATTCGATAATACCACAACACAGACTTGCCTTGACTCACAAAAGCTTAATCAACCTCTCTATCAAACTTTTCAACAAACTTCCCAAGCAAATGAAAGATCTTCCAATAGCAAAATTCAAAATAGAAATTAAAAAACTGCTCCTTACATTCAATGTTTACAACCTACAAGAATTCTTTGATGCTGATGTTTCCTCTTTAATAAATATGCAGCTATGATCTTTTAATCTCTGTACCTCTACATATCTTGGGAAACCAATGTATTTTAATCCATTATTTAATTGCATTTAATTATGTAATTGTATTTATTTATGTATTTGTATTTCTAATTGTATTTCTGACGATGCTAAAACATCTTTTGTTATTTGAGCAAATAAAGTATTATTATTATAAAGTTTCATGTAAATTAAATCATTTAGACGCGAGAAAAAATTAAATACTGAAAAATCGGTTTTTTGCCATTTTGACGATTAATTTGAGGTAATGCCGAAAACTGTTGGATGCAAAAGTTTTCGATTTTTTCATTATCTACAACTTTTCCATTGAACATTTTTCGCTACGAGTTCACGTTTCGCCGCAAATCGCAAAAAAACGTTTTCAACCCCTAATAAAAACTGCATCCCAATTTCACTATTTTGTGTGGTTTCCTGTTTGAATATTTTTTCCCCTCAAATTTGTAACTTCACCACCTGGTCCTTGCCTCTTACTTTTTTTTTCACAAAAATTAAAAAGGAAGCAAGCATGAAATTTCGAACTGCAGATCAATAACCCTTATCTCGAATATTCTCACTCCCATTATGCCTACCAACATATAATTTTTACAGTAAAACCAGTGGTGTTATAAAAAATTGTTGTATGTAGAAACAGAATAATTTAAATTTTTTCTAAGTCACTATAAAAAGCTAAGAAACATATGCAAATACTTTACCTTAAATTTGAAGAGTCTTTCTGTATCAACAACATCCAGAATATCCACCAAAAACCTGTTGAAACGGCTACATCAGCTTTCGAACAAGAATTGTTGGTTACGAGTAGAATCTATGCTGCACACAAAACCACCAAGTGTCAGCATATATCTGATAAAACGAATTTGTTTAATGAATAAACAGTCTCAATTTAGTTTAGTAACAGTAAAATACAATGAAAAATCACAAATACAAAATTTATCAAAAATTATTAGAATCAATAAAAGCATTGTTTATATAGAAGTAAGATAGTTAGTTAATGCCTGTGTAATTGGTGTTGGACGTAGGGACAAAACTTGCTCTCTAATTGGTGATTTTGTGGGTTATTTGAATACTGGAACTATTTCAAGTATTGGACCACGCCCATTGGCCATACCCGTAAGGACAGCACGGCCTTCTAGATTCAGTGACCCTAGTTGGACGCAAACGCGAGTGTCATCTATCGTGATTAGTTACAAACATGAATATTTGACGTCATTTTAATGCAGGTTCCTTCAAAAAACCCTGATTTTAATGCTGTCACATTGTTTCAATCAAGTTACGACATGACTTGGAGGCCAGATCACAGAAGTTACGACATGACTTGGATGCGAGCTCACTATCGCCATCTACATGTCGCATCCATTTTGATCCAATTATAATCCCAAGGTTGACTAACTATATTCTATATAAACAATGATAAAAGTAACATCCACTATGAATAGAACATTGTAAATTGACAAGGCCAACTAAGAAACAGGAGTAAGACAAACTTCAAATAGAAAATAGATAAAATCTTGCAATAAAAATAATTTTAAATAGATTAAGAATGTGAAACCTTGTACATGATGATTAGTTTATAAGTTTGATTTATGACAATTATTGTTGTAATTAATTATAAGTGAAAAATTTACACCCAAACTGAATAACTAATAAAACAGTGAAAAATCGCGAGTATCGTGACAATTTGTGAAAGACACCACCTTAGCGACGGTTGTTAGGAGCAGTTTGTTGATTTGGCAGTTGTTCGGGATCGAAAAATTGATAACAAGCAGACATTTTACCGGCTTTTTGGAAAATAGAAAAATAAAAGTTAAAATAAAAAATTTGAAGCCAAAACTCAAAGAGATACAATTGTTGTTTTTTGTTCGTTGAGGACCTGAAGAAACAGAAATATACTAACTACTAAAAGACAACGGCGGGAAAATCCAGGACGAAAGTAGCAGACTACATATTGGACCAGAAACTTCATTAAAAAGGTATTTCTAGATATAATAGATCTCTAAAAACTGCAAATTTCTGTGATACAACGAATCAACAAATTAGTAACATTTCATTCATTAAAAATCCTCAATTTCACAAAACTTCCAATTCCAACTATCGAACTCAGTGATTTTAAAACGATATAAAACTTTATCTAGCTTTCAATTAGTTAATAATATAGTTTTAAGTACTGTAACAAATATTGGGTCCTTTAATAGTGAAAATGCTATACACAAGATAGTTTTTATATAATTTGATACCAAACAATCTAAAAAGAATTTTACAGCTCAATCTGATGTTCGTATTTATTATTTACCTAACACCAGGTCAAACTGAGCTACGCAGAAATGTTATTTATTCTGTATATCAATCACTCCCAAAAGGCTGTTAAATGTATCTGATACCAAAGAATATAAATTCTAAAAACAACAACAACTAATAATAAATAACGTCTGCCATAACAACGGATTTTAGATTTGTATAATACACAGTAGGTTTTAGAGTTCTGCTACAGTACTTTT
The DNA here is from genome assembly GCA_944452925.2 of Chrysolina oricalcia. NCBI lineage: Eukaryota > Metazoa > Arthropoda > Insecta > Coleoptera > Chrysomelidae > Chrysolina > Chrysolina oricalcia. The sequence goes on from OX101822.2 coordinate 47,746,358, forward strand.
TTGAAAATATTTCACTGTAGTGTCGTTCGTTGAGACGTACTCTGATTACTCTACTCGCTTGAAATTTATCTTTCAAAAGAGAAAGACAAATGAAGTACAAGTGTCAGAGAGAGATGAACAATGTGAAAGTAATCTCGATCAACTAGAGCAGTGTTCAATGAACAAACCTAGCCCCTGAAATCGGAAATTACTTTATCACTGACTTTTTCACCAATAAACTATGTATTCGCGTTTTGACCTTTGTCTACTTGTGCTTCATGCACCAATAAAACGGGTGGTGCTCGAGGGGCAAGGGGAATATCAATCGGTGCCACAGACCTCATATCGGTGCTTGAAGCTCCACTAAATGGAACGCATAGTCATACGCTCTGGGTAGCTCTGAGGAGCTCCTTACGTTAAATGGAAATCAGCTATAAAGTGAGGTTCTGGTACACATAAATACCCAAAGAGACTAAACTAACAGGAGGGTTTAATAAGCTCTAGCCAATCAGAATCGTGTAGCATCACGCGACATAGTGACGTACTTGGACACGAGTACAGAGCCGTACTCGAACCAAGCAACAAAACTGTCAGCAGTAAAACTCTCATATACCAAGAGCTAGTCCGTCACTGTCTATGGAGAACGGCGGCCATGACATATCTAACTACGTCACATTGTCTTATATGGGGATTAGACTCTCCTGTTAAATAACGTTTAGTCTCCTTGATAAATACCGACCTTAATTTACATTTCATGCAAAATTCAGATTCAAGACTGGACGTTAGCCAAGCAAAGTGTATATCACACCGTCAATGTGACTATAATCCACAGAACTCTAAGAACCTGTAATCTCAATTTCAGTTATTGTTGCAGAATCGGATATTTTTTGGTAAAGCATTCGAAAAGATTTTTTCAGGATTATTTATTTATCGCAGTTATAGGTAATTTTAACGCGTAATATTAAGCAATGAGTTCAAAATGATGCCCATTTTGTTGCGAGTTGCCAAAACGTTCTTGTGAAACGATTTCGTATGTTGATCTACTTTCCACTCCAAAAATGGTTATGAGCGTATTGATAGGTACATATTCTTCGACGTCTCCGGTAATAAATTCAGAGTTGTTACCTTCGCTGCTTCTATTATTTTCGGAGGTGACCAATCTAAGTCAATATCACTATCAGTTACCATTTTAATCAATACAGTTTTTATAAAAAACGATGAAATTACTCCTTATCTACTAAAACTTTGACAGAAGCGGACTGCTATCTGACAATTCATCACTTTTTAGCTGGATGTCATAATCTGACAAGCCGCCTTCATTTTAGAGTACTCCGAAACCGTTGCAGAAATGAAATTCTGTACAAAATAACAATAATAATAATAATAATAATAATAATAATAATAATAATAATAATAATAATAATAATAATAATAATAATAATAATAATAATAATAATAATAATAATAATAATAATAATAATAATAATAATAATAATAATAATAATAATAATAATAATAATAATAATAATAATAATAATAATAAGGCCCTGGTGAGTTGCGACACCACCTACCCGAGCAAAGGATGCAAAATCGGACCGGCAGCTCATGCGCATCCGGGAGGGAAAAGGCATCTTTCCCTCCGGTGTCGGCCGTGGGTTTACTGGGTTAACCCCCCAGTAAACCCTAATACTCGGTTCCAAACAATCGTGGAAGAGGCCCCCACAACCGACCCCCTCGGATTAGGGGTCAAAGGCAAGGTGGTGGGGCCAACAATGATGATTTGCCAAATGACAACCGCAATGACAACGGACGCTTTGAGTGGACGGACGAATTGAGAGACGGACTTCTGTATATCTACGAGAGCAGTGAGCCCGCCCGGAGAGGATACATGGCAAGGATGCATGCTCTCTGGTGTGAAAGACACCCAGAGCATGCCGCCGTTTCCGCCCAAAATCTCAGGGATTATGTTTCCTATCTCCGGGCTCGAGGCTATGTTAGAGCTCCTCCTCAGCCGATTAACGAAGTGGCAGAAGTGGCAGATATGCCACGTGTCGGTCTGGCTGTAGAGGAGGCTCGCATCATACCACCAATGGAGGACATCAGAACCCGCAGGGCGCTTCACAATATGAAGCCCCTGAAGCCGCAAGAACTGGCACGAGTGGATGCAGAGATTGGCGATGTTCTTTCAGAAGAGGCTACCATCTGGCAGATCAATTCTGTCGTGTACGACGCCGCTCGTGCTCTATCCCAGACGGAGAGGAGGGAAACCACCGCTCTTGTTGGGAGGCATGAGCGACGCGTTCACAAGATGGAAGCTAAGATCAAGTCGGCGAGACAACACGCGTCTCGTATCCAGTGTGTGGTGGACTACATGTCGGCCAATAGGCCTTTGACGCCGGCAGTGCGGCGAATTGCTGCAAAGCTAAGACGAGCTCACCACACATTGAATCAAGGGGTGCTGTTTACCATCAAACAGCACTGTCTTGATAGGATACGAATGCTAGTGGCTGCAAAGAAGTCACTAGTGAGGCGGGCGAGAAGTATCGCGGAAAACATGAAGTTCCGCGATAAACCTTCTCGCTTATTCCAAGAGCCTCCACGTGTTGTCGATAACCCGCCGGCTGCTGATCGGGTAGAAACCTTCTGGAAGAACATCTATGAGTTTCCGCAACCACTCAATGTAGACACTCCAGCCCTAGCGCAGTTCGAAGCTTACTGCAGGACGCTTCGGCAGCATGAGCACAATGATCTGCGCAATCCGATAACCACGGAAGAAGTTCGAAGGGCCCTAAAAGGTTCTAAGAATTTCGCTGCTCCAGGCCCTGATGGGTTGAATAACTATTGGTGGAAAAAGTTTCCAACAACCCACCGCCATCTGGCTAGAGTTTTTAACTCATGGCTAGATGGGGAGCAGCAGATTCCGGAGTGGTTTGTCGAGGGGCGAACCGTGCTCATCCCCAAAAACGGAGATTTGTCTGATCCAAAGAATTACAGGCCGATAACATGCTTGAATGCGTGTTATAAGTTGTTTACACGCATCTTATACACGCGCATTCTCTCCGCAGTTGATCCGGTGTACGAACGGATATATGAGCAAAGAGGGTCAAAGAAAGGGGTCGCCGGCTGCAAGGAGAACCTGCTCATCGATAGATGTATCACGCAGGACTCCGTGCAGTATAAGCGTAACCTTTCGATGGCCTGGATCGATTACCGCAAGGCATTTGATACAACATCGCATGAGTTAATCATGCATTTGCTCAGATGTCTTGAGGTACCCGATCAAATAGTGGGATGTATTGGACAACTGATGCCACTCTGGAGGACTCGCTTCACCATAAGATCTGGTAGAGACACAGTCCAAACAGAGCAGGTCATCATTAGAAGAGGCGTGTTTCAGGGAGACTCCCTCAGCCCTCTTCTCTTCTGCATCTCACTATTGCCATTGTCCGTTGTACTTAGGAATACCCGTGGGTACAACTGCGGCACCCCCAGCAACCGGAGGCATAAAGTCACCCATTTGTTCTACATGGATGACCTAAAATTATATGCCTCTGGAGAAAGGGACCTACATCAGTCCCTTAGGGTGGTGGAAGAGTACACGCATGCTATCGGAATGGAATTTGGGATCGACAAATGTGCCACGGTTCATCTTAAAAGAGGACGATGCGAGGAATACGGAGAGGATGTCCAGCTCGTAGACGGAAGCATCCTACATCATCTGGATGCCGGAGAGACGTATACTTACCTAGGGGTGGAGCAACGCCACTCCCAAGAGGTATTCACAGTTAAGAACTCTCTCCGCGGCAAGTATCAGCACAAACTCCGACAGATCTGGTCATCAGAACTGTCGGGGAAGAACAAAGTTGCTGCAACCAATATGCTTGCCGTTCCGATCCTTCTCTACTCTTTCGGAGTAATGAAGTGGACTAAGGAAGAGCTGCGACAACTCGACGTTAAAACTCGCAAAGTGATGCATCTCAATAGGTGCTTGCATCCTAAATCGTCCGTTCCACGGTTATACTTTCCCAGACAACGGGGAGGCCGTGGACTTTTGAGTTTGGAGTGTATGCATAACAGAATGGTTCTGGATGGGGCCTGTAAAGTCATCAGGAGTTCAGATCCCCTTCTCTGCATGGTCCGCGACCATGAAAAAGCAGGGATTGGAGCATTTCTTTTTAAGGCAGCAACCCGTGCGGCCGATGAACTCGGTCTCGTATTCGACACTGAACGGGCTAACCCAAACTCTGTCACCGAGTTGGGACCCGTTCAGCAAAAAGCTCACATCAAAGCTACGGAGACAGAGGTCCTGCTACAGCTACATATGGATAAGCCAATGCATGGCGTCTTCTTTCACAACATCGAAGACCTTGGCTTATCCAAAAGCTTGACCTTTGCCTTCCTCAGGTCGAGTGAGCTAAAGTCGGAGACCGAGGGATTCATAATGGCCTGCCAGGATGGTGTCTTCAACACCCTCGTCTACCGTAGTCGCGTGATGGGTATAGACGTCCCTGACACCCGATGCAGGGCATGTCGTGGGGCACCTGAGACCGTAATGCATTTGCTATCAGCATGCCCATCTTATGCGGTCTCAGCCTATATCCACAGGCATAACGCGGCGCTACGAGTGTTATACTACCATCTACGACACTCGTACGGTATAGACGAGACACCGGTGTTGCCTTATGTTCCGGGGGATATTGAGTCCGTGGTGGAGAATGAGAGGTGCCAGATCTATTGGAACTACTCATTCCCCACCCTCAGGCAAATACAAGCCAATAAGCCTGATGTTGTCCTCCTCGACCACCAAAGTAGAACGATATTCGTCATGGAGTTTTCCGCTCCAGGCGAAATGAATATCGTTCGAAAAGAGGAGGAAAAACGGACTAAATATCGAGATCTTCTCTTTGAACTCCGCAGGTTATATCCGGACCATTCTGTCAAAATGGTGGTTCTGATCATAGGAGTCCTTGGTGGAATAATGGACACACTGCTCTCCAACTTGAGGATAATACCTGCTTGCCGTAATATGGCAGAAATCTTAGCAGCGCGAATGCAGAAGGCCGTTATCCTTGGTTCGCTCCGTCTACTCAGGGCACATGATTCTCGGACCCAATAGTCACTCACCCTACGGACGTAGGGAGTGGTTATTGGGGTTAACGACACCAGCGCGCCCTCCGGATGTATCGGAGCACCGGAGACAGGGCCTGACTGGTACATTCCTAACGGAAAAAAAAAAAAATAATAATAATAATAATAATAATAATAATTCTGTCGTGTACGACGCCGCTCGTGCTCTATCCCAGACGGAGAGGAGGGAAACCACCGCTCTTGTTGGGAGGCATGAGCGACGCGTTCCCAAGATGGAAGCTAAGATCAAGTCGGCGAGACAACACGCGTCTCGTATCCAGTGTGTGGTGGACTACATGTCGGCCAATAGGCCTTTTACGCCGGCAGTGCGGCGAATTGCTGCAAAGCTAAGACGAGCTCACCACACATTGAATCAAGGCGTGCTGTTTACCATAAAACAGCACTGTCTTGATAGGATACGAATGCTAGTGGCTGCAAAGAAGTCACTAGTGAGGCGGGCGAGAAGTATCGCGGAAAACATGAAGTTCCGCGATAAACCTTCTCGCTTATTCCAAAAGCCTCCACGTGTTGTCGATAACCCGCCGGCTGCTGATCGGGTAGAAACCTTCTGGAAGAACATCTATGAGTTTCCGCAACCACTCAATGTAGACACTCCAGCCCTAGCGCAGTTCGAAGCTTACTGCAGGACGCTTCGGCAGCATGAGCACAATGATCTGCGCAATCCGATAACCACGGAAGAAGTTCGAAGGGCCCTAAAAGGTTCTAAGAATTTCGCTGCTCCAGGCCCTGATGGGTTGAATAACTATTGGTGGAAAAAGTTTCCAACAACCCACCGCCATCTGGCTAGAGTTTTTAACTCATGGCTAGATAGGGAGCAGCAGATTCCGGAGTGGTTTGTCGAGGGGCGAACCGTGCTCATCCCCAAAAATGGAGATTTGTCTGATCCAAAGAATTACAGGCCGATAACATGCTTGAATGCTTGTTATAAGTTGTTTACACGCATCTTATACACGCGCATTCTCTCCGCAGTTGATCCGGTGTACGAACGGATATATGAGCAAAGAGGGTCAAAGAAAGGGGTCGCCGGCTGCAAGGAGAACCTGCTCATCGATAGATGTATCACGCAGGACTCCGTGCAGTATAAGCGTAACCTTTCGATGGCCTGGATCGATTACCGCAAGGCATTTGATACAACATCGCATGAGTTAATCATGCATTTGCTCAGATGTCTTGAGGTACCCGATCAAATAGTGGGATGTATTGGACAACTGATGCCACTCTGGAGGACTCGCTTCACCATAAGATCTGGTAGAGACACAGTCCAAACAGAGCAGGTCATCATTAGAAGAGGCGTGTTTCAGGGAGACTCCCTCAGCCCTCTTCTCTTCTGCATCTCACTATTGCCATTGTCCGTTGTACTCAGGAATACCCGTGGGTACAACTGCGGCACCCCCAGCAACCGGAGGCATAAAGTCACCCATTTGTTCTACATGGATGACCTAAAATTATATGCCTCTGGAGAAAGGGACCTACATCAGTCCCTTAGGGTGGTGGAAGAGTACACGCATGCTATCGGAATGGAATTTGGGATCGACAAATGTGCCACGGTTCATCTTAAAAGAGGACGATGCGAGGAATACGGAGAGGATGTCCAGCTCGTAGACGGAAGCATCCTACATCATCTGGATGCCGGAGAGACGTATACTTACCTAGGGGTGGAGCAACGCCACTCCCAAGAGGTATTCACAGTTAAGAACTCTCTCCGCGGCAAGTATCAGCATAAACTCCGACAGATCTGGTCATCAGAACTGTCGGGGAAGAACAAAGTTGCTGCAACCAATATGCTTGCCGTTCCGATCCTTCTTTACTCTTTCGGAGTAATGAAGTGGACTAAGGAAGAGCTGCGACAACTCGACGTTAAAACTCGCAAAATGATGCATCTCAATAGGAGCTTGCATCCTAAATCGTCCGTTCCACGGTTATACTTTTCCAGACAACGGGGAGGCCGTGGACTTTTGAGTTTGGAGTGTCTGCATAACAGAATGGTTCTGGATGGGGCCTGTAAAGTCATCAGGAGTTCAGATCCCCTTCTCTGCATGGTCCGCGACCATGAAAAAGCAGGGATTGGAGCATTTCTTTTTAAGGCAGCAACCCGTGCGGCCGATGAACTCGGTCTCGTATTCGACACTGAACGGGCTAACCCAAACTCTGTCACCGAGTTGGGACCCGTTCAGCAAAAAGCTCACATCAAAGCTGCGGAGACAGAGGTCCTGCTACAGCTACATATGGATAAGCCAATGCATGGTGTCTTCTTTCACAACATCGAAGACATTGGCTTGTCCAAAAGCTTGACCTTTGCCTTCCTCAGGCCGAGTGAGCTAAAGTCGGAGACCGAGGGATTCATAATGGCCTGCCAGGATGGTGTCTTCAACACCCTCGTCTACCGTAGTCGCGTGATGGGTATAGACGTCCCTGACACCCGATGCAGGGCATGTCGTGGGGCACCTGAGACCGTAATGCATTTGCTATCAGCATGCCCATCTTATGCGGTCTCAGCCTATATCCACAGGCATAACGCGGCGCTACGAGTGTTATACTACCATCTACGACACTCGTACGGTATAGACGAGACACCGGTGTTGCCTTATGTTCCGGGGGATATTGAGTCCGTGGTGGAGAATGAGAGGTGCCGGATCTATTGGAACTACTCATTCCCCACCCTCAGGCAAATACAAGCCAATAAGCCTGATGTTGTCCTCCTCGACCACCAAAGTAGAACGATATTCGTCATGGAGTTTTCCGCTCCAAGCGAAATGAATATCGTTCGAAAAGAGGAGGAAAAACGGACTAAATATCGAGATCTCCTCTTTGAACTCCGCAGGTTATATCCGGACCATTCTGTCAAAATGGTGGTTCTGATCATAGGAGTCCTTGGTGGAATGATGGACACACTGCTCTCCAACTTGAAGATAATACCTGCTTGCCGTAATATGGCAGAAATCTTAGCAGCGCGAATGCAGAAGGCCGTCATCCTTGGTTCGCTCCGTCTACTCAGGGCACATGATTCTCGGACCCAATAGTCACTCACCCTACGGACGTAGGGAGTGGTTATTGGGGTTAACGACACCAGCGCGCCCTCCGGATGTATCGGAGCACCGGAGACAGGGCCTGACTGGTACATTCCCAACGGGAAAAAAAAAAAAAAAAAAAAAAAAATAATAATAATAATAATAATAATAATAATAATAATAATAATAATAATAATAATAATAATAATAATAATAATAATAATAATAATAATAATAATAATAATAATAATAATAATAATAATAATAATAATAATAATAATAATAATAATAATAATAATAATAATAATAATAATAATAATAATAATAATAATAATAATAATAATAATAATAATAATAATAATATTACTATTGCCATTGTCCGTTGCACTCAGGAATACCCGTGGGTACAGCTGCGGCACCCCCAGCATCCGGAGGCATACAGTCACCCACCTGTTTTACATGGATGACCTAAAATTATATGCCTCTGGAGAAAGGGACCTACATCAGTCCCTTAGGGTGGTGGAAGAATATACGCATGCTATCGGAATGGAATTTGGGATCGACAAATGTGCCACGGTTCATCTCAAAAGAGGGCGATGCGAGGAATACGGAGAGGATGTCCAGCTCGTAGACGGAAGCATCCTACATCATCTGGATGCCGGAGAGACTTATACTTACCTAGGGGTGGCGCAACGCCGCTCCCAAGAGGTAATCACAGTTAAGAACTCTCTCCGCGGCAAGTATCAGCATAAACTCCGACAGATCTGGTCATCAGAACTGTCGGGGAAGAACAAAGTTGCTGCAACTAATATGCTTGCCGTTCCGATCCTTCTCTACTCCTTCGGAGTGATGAAGTGGACTCAGGAAGAGCTGCGACAACTCGACGTAAAAACTCGCAAAATGATGCATCTCAATAGGAGCTTGCATCCTAAATCGTCTGTTCCACGGTTATACTTTCCCAGACAACGGGGAGGCCGTGGACTTTTGAGTTTGGAGTGTCTGCATAACAGAATGGTTCTGGATGGAGCCTGTAAAGTCATCAGGAGTTCAGATCCCCTTCTCTGCATGGTCCGCGACCATGAAAAAGCAGGGATTGGAGCATTTCTCTTTAAGGCAGCAACCCGTGCAGCCGATGAACTTGGTCTCGTATTCGACACTGAACGGGCTAACCCAAACTCTGTCACCGAGTTGGGACCCGTTCAGCTAAAAGCTCACATTAAAGCTGCGGAGACAGAGGTCCTCCTACAGCTGCATATGGATAAGCCAATGCATGGTGTTTTCTTCAACAACATCGAAGACCTTGGCTTATCCAAAAGCTTGACCTTTGCCTTCCTCAGTTCGAGTGAGCTAAAGTCGGAGACCGAGGGATTCATAATGGCCTGCCAGGATGGTGTCTTCAACACCCTCGTCTACCGTAGTCGCGTGATGGGTATAGACGTCCCTGACACCCGATGCAGGGAATGTCGTGGGGCACCTGAGACCGTAATGCATTTGCTATCAGCATGTCCAGCTTATGCGGTCTCAGCCTATATCCACAGGCATAACGCGGCGCTACGAGTGTTGTACTACCATCTAAGACACTCGTACGGTATAGACGAGACACCGGTGTTGCCTTATGTTCCGGGGGATATTGAGTCCGTGGTGGAGAATGAGAGGTGCCGAATCTATTGGAACTACACATTCCCCACCCTCAGGCAAATACAAGCCAATAAGCCTGATGTTGTCCTCCTCGACCGTCAAAGTAAAACGATATTCGTCGTGGAGTTTTCCGCTCCAGGCGAGATGAATATCGTTCGGAAAGAGGAGGAAAAACGGACTAAATATCGAGATCTTCTCTTTGAACTCCGCAGGTTGTATCCGGATCATTCTGTCAAAATGGTGGTTCTGATTATAGGAGTCCTTGGTGGAATGATGGACACACTGCTCTCTAATTTGAAGTTGATACCGGCCTGCCGTAATATGGCACAAATCCTAGCCGCTCGAATGCAGAAGGCCGTCATCCTTGGTTCCCTTCGTCTGCTCAGAACACATGACTCTCGGACCCAATAATCACTCACCCTACGGACGTAGGGAGTGGTTATTGAGGTAAGCGACACCAGCGCGTCCTCCGGATGGGTCGGAGCACCGGAGACGGGACCTGACTGGTACACTCTTAAAGGAAAAAATAATAATAATAATAATAATAATAATAATAATAATAATAATAATAATAATAATAATAATAATAATAATAATAATTAAGCAGGGAGGCCAACCAACATCTCAGGCCCTGGTGAGTTGCGACACCACTTCCCCGAGCAAAAGGTGCTAAACCGGACCGGCAGCTCAGGTGCACCCGGGAGGGAAAGAGCTTTCCCTCTGATGTCGGCCGTGGGTATACTAGGCTCCTAGCAGCGTATGGAACTAGAATTTGGACCCAACCATCGCACCCCAATTTTTCATTGATGTTTAAAGAAGAAGAGGAATCCATATATGAAAGACGCACTACTATCTCCCGCCCAACTGGTGTACGCCTGAAAGAACTGATGACTTCAATGGATACCCGCTTTCCAGAAACCTATGAGGTAGGTTTCTGTGAGTCCCCGCCGTGGCTATTGAAACCTATTGACAGTAACTTGGACTGTTTAGTATTCGATAAAGTAGAAACCAATCCAACAGTGATCAGAAATGAGTTCAGAGGAATAATTGAATCTTATCCGAATAGCCACGTAGTCTATACAGATGGGTCGAAGACTGAGCAAGGAACTGGAAGTGCATTCGCATGTTTGGAATCATCACACTTTTGGACCTTACCGGATCAAGCAAGTGTATTCACAGCAGAATTATATGCAATCTGGCAAGCAATGTTATACATAGACTCAAATAATTTCCAATTGTACATTCTTTGCTCAGATTCGCTGAGTTCCATCCAAGCAATAGAAAACCCCTTTAGTAAACACCCTCTGGTACAAAGGATCATAGCACTGTTGATCCATCTTCAGTCTACAGGAAAAACCGTCATATTTGTTTGGGTTCCTAGCCATATAGGAATTGACGGAAATGAGAAAGCAGACTCTGCAGCAAGGACCGCAACTGAAAATGGCATTGATGTGAATATACCCGTCAGTCCGAATGACACAAAAAAGTTCACAAAAAAAGAAATATTTAACACATGGCAACACGAATGCACGAACAACGTTTCAAAATTGAAAGAAATCAAACCTGATGTTGCAGCCACTAGACTTCCTCAAGGACTGACGAGAAGAGAACAAGTCGTGATAACACGACTTAAAATAGGCCATACGAACGTAACATCCTCCTATATGCTGAGAAGACAAAGACAACCATACTGTGAAGATTGCCAAACACCGATAACCGCCAAGCACTTTCTATTAGAATGCCACCAATATGGAGCTGCTCGACAGCGTTATAACCTACCAAATAATATCAGATCCTGTCTCAGTAACGTAAATATTAATAATGTTTTGAAATTTCTTAAAGCGACAGATCTTTTCAACAAAATATAAAGAAATACAAAATTCAACGAAAAGGCTAATGACCTCAGTAGTCGAAGCCAATTAATAATGAAAAAAAAAAAAAATAATAATAATAATAATAATAATAATAATAATAATAATAATAATAATAATAATAATAATAATAATAATAATAATAATAATAATCAACCAACACCTAAGGCCCTGGTGAGTTGCGACACCACCTACCCGAGCAAAGGATGCAAAATCGGACCGGCAGCTCATGCGCATCCGGGAGGGAAGAGGCATCTTTCCCTCTGGTGTCGGCCGTGGGTTTACTGGGTTAACCCCCCAGTAAACCCTAACACTCGGTTCCAAATAATCGGGGAAGAGGCCCCCACAACCGACCCCCTCGGATTAGGGGTCAAAGGCAAGGTGGTGGGGCCAACAACGATGATTTGCCAGCTGACGACTTACGCTATGAAAACGGACGTTTTAAGTGGACGGGTGGATTAAGGGACGGTCTTATGCATTGCTACGAGAGCAGTGAGCCCGCCCGGAGAGGATACATGGCGAGAATGCATGCTCTGTGGTGTGAAAGACACCCAGAGCATGCCGCCTTCTCCGCCCAAAATCTTAGGGATCATGTATCTCATCTTCGGAGACGAGGATATGTCAGAGCACCTCCTCAGCCGGTTATCGAAGTGGCACAAGTTATGCCACGTGTCGGTCTGGCTGTGGAGAATGCTCGCATCATACCACCGATGGAGGACATCAGAACTCGCAGGGCACTTCACCATGTGAAGCCCCTGAAGCCACAAGAACTGGCACGAGTGGATGCGGAGATCGGCGATGTTCTTCCAGAAGAGGCTGACATCTGGCAGATCAATTCTGTCGCTCATGCTCTAACCCAAACGCAGAGGAGGGACACCACCGCTGTAGTTGGGAGGCATGAACGACGCGTACACAAGATGGAAGCTAAGATCAAGTCGGCGAGACAACACGCGTCTTGTATCCAGTGTGTGGTGGACTACGTGGCGGCCAATAGGCCTTTCACACCTGAAGTGCGGCGAATTGCCGCAAAATTAAGACGAGCTCACCACACATTGAATCAAGGGGTGCTGTTTACCATCAAACAGCACTGTCTTGATAGGATACGAATGCTAGTGGCTGCAAAGAAGTCACTAGTGAGGCGAGCGAGAGGAGCCGCGGAAAACTTGAAGTTCCGCGATAAACCTTCTCGTTTATTTCAAGAGCCTCCACGTGTTGTTGATAACCCGCCGACTGTTGATCGGGTGGAAACCTTCTGGAAGAACATCTATGAGTATCCGCAACCAATCAATGTAGATACTCCAGCCCTAGCGCAGTTCAGAGCATTCTGCAGGAGGCTTCGGCAGCCTGAGCTCAATGATCTGCGCAATCCGATAACCCCGGAAGAAGTTCAAAGAGCCCTCAAAGGCTCAAAGAACTTTGCTGCTCCAGGACCCGATGGGTTGAATAACTATTGGTGGAAAAAGTTTCCAGCAACCCACCGCCATCTGGCTAGAGTTTTCAACTCATGGCTAGATGGGGAGCAGCAGATTCCGGAGTGGTTTGTCGAGGGGCGAACCGTGCTCATCCCCAAAAACGGAGATTTGTCTGATCCAAAGAATTACAGACCGATAACGTGCTTGAATGCGTGTTATAAGGTGTTTACGCGCATCTTATACACACGCATTCTCTCCGCAGTTGATCCGGTGTATGAACGGATATATGAGCAAAGAGGGTCAAAGAAAGGGGTTGCCGGCTGCAAGGAGAACCTGCTCATCGATAGATGTATCACGCAGGACTCCGTGCAGTACAAGCGTAACCTTTCGATGGCCTGGATCGATTACCGCAAGGCATTTGATACAACATCGCATGAGTTAATCATGCATTTGCTCAGATGCCTTGATGTACCCGATCAAATAGTGGGATGCATTGGACAACTGATGCCGCTCTGGAGGACTCGCTTCGCTATAAAATCTGGTGGAGACATAGTCCAAACAGAGCAGGTCATCATTAGAAGAGTCGTGTTTCAGGGAGACTCCCTCAGCCCTCTTCTCTTCTGCATCTCACTATTGCCATTGTCCGTTGCACTCAGGAATACCCGTGGGTACAGCTGCGGCACCCCCAGCAACCGGAGGCATACAGTCACCCACCTGTTTTACATGGATGACCTTAAATTATATGCCTCTGGAGAAAGGGACCTACATCAGTCCCTTAGGGTGGTGGAAGAATATACGCATGCTATCGGAATGGAATTTGGGATCGACAAATGTGCCACGGTTCATCTCAAAAGAGGACGATGCGAGGAATACGGGGAGGATGTCCAGCTCGTAGACGGAAGCATCCTACATCATCTGGATGCCGGAGAGACTTATACTTACCTAGGGGTGGCGCAACGCCGCTACCAAGAGGTAATCATAGTTAAGAACTCTCTCCGCGGCAAGTATCAGCATAAACTCCGACAGATCTGGTCATCAGAACTGTCGGGGAAGAACAAAGTTGCTGCAACTAATATGCTTGCCGTTCCGATTCTTCTCTACTCCTTCGGAGTGATGAAGTGGACTAAGGAAGAGCTGCGACAACTCGACGTTAAAACTCGCAAAATGATGCATCTCAATAGGAGCTTGCATCCTAAATCGTCCGTTCCACGGTTATACTTTTCCAGACAACGGGGAGGCCGTGGACTTTTGAGTTTGGAGTGTCTGCATAACAGAATGGTTCTGGATGGGGCCTGTAAAGTCATCAGGAGTTCAGATCCCCTTCTCTGCATGGTCCGCGACCATGAAAAAGCAGGGATTGGAGCATTTCTCTTTAAGGCAGCAACCCGTGCAGCCGATGAACTTGGTCTCGTATTCGACACTGAACGGGCTAACCCAAACTCTGTCACCGAGTTGGGACCCGTTCAGCAAAAAGCTCACATAAAAGCTGCGGAGACAGAGGTCCTGCTACAGCTACATATGGATAAGCCAATGCATGGTGTCTTCTTTCACAACATCGAAGACCTTGGCTTATCCAAAAGTTTGACCTTTGCCTTCCTCAGGTCGAGTGAGCTAAAGTCGGAGACCGAGGGATTCATAATGGCCTGCCAGGATGGTGTCTTCAACACCCTTGTCTACCGTAGTCGCGTGATGGGTATAGACGTCCCTGACACCCGATGCAGGGCATGTCGTGGGGCACCTGAGACCGTAATGCATTTACTATCAGCATGCCCATCTTATGCGGTCTCAGCCTATATCCACAGGCATAACGCGGCGCTACGAGTGTTGTACTACCACCTACGACACTCGTACGGTATAGACGAGACACCGGTGTTGCCTTATGCTCCGGGGGATATTGAGTCCGTGGTGGAGAATGAGAGATGCCGAATCTATTGGAACTACTCATTCCCCACCCTCAGGCAAATACAAGCCAATAAGCCTGATGTTGTCCTCCTCGACCACCAAAGTAGAACGATATTCGTCATGGAGTTTTCCGCTCCAGGCGAAATGAATATCGTTCGAAAAGAGGAGGAAAAACGGACTAAATATCGAGATCTTCTCTTTGAACTCCGCAGGTTATATCCGGACCATTCTGTCAAAATGGTGGTTCTGATTATAGGAGTCCTTGGTGGAATGATGGACACACTGCTCTCTAACTTGAAGATAATACCGGCTTGCCGTAATATGGCAGAAATCTTAGCAGCAAGAATGCAGAAGGCCGTTATTCTTGGTTCGCTTCGTCTACTCAGGGCGCACGATTCTCGGACCCAATAATCACTCACCCTACGGATGTAGGGAGTGGTTATTGGGGTTAACGACACCAGCGCGCCCTCCGGATGGGTCGGAGCACCGGAGACAGGGCCTGACTGGTACACTCCTAAGGAGAAAAAAAAAATAATAATAATAATAATAATAATAATAATAATAATAATAATAATAATAATAATAATAATAATAATAATAATAATAATAATAATAATAATAATAATAATAATAATAATAATAATAATAATAATAATAATAATAATAATAATAATAATAATAATAATAATAATAATAATAATAATCAAGAATGGTGGTTCTGATTATAGGAGTCCTTGGTGGAATGATGGACACACTGCTCTCTAACTTGAAGATAATACCGGCTTGCCGTAATATGGCAGAAATCTTAGCAGCAAGAATGCAGAAGGCCGTTATTCTTGGTTCGCTTCGTCTACTCAGGGCACACGATTCTCGGACCCAATAATCACTCACCCTACGGATGTAGGGAGTAGTTATTGGGGTTAACGACACCAGCGCGCCCTCCGGATGGGTCGGAGCACCGGAGACAGGGCCTGACTGGTACACTCCTAAGGAGAAAAAAAAAAAAAAAATAATAATAATAATAATAATAATAATAATAATAATAATAATAATAATAATAATAATAATAATAATAATAATAATAATAATAATAATAATAATAATAATAATAATAATAATAATAATAATAATAATAATAATAATAATAATAATAATAATAATAATAATAATAATAATAATAATAATAATAATAATAATAATAATAATAATAATAATAATAATAATAATAATAATAATAATAATAATAATAATAATTAAGCAGGGAGGCCAACCAACATCTCAGGCCCTGGTGAGTTGCGACACCACTTCCCCGAGCAAAAGGTGCTAAACCGGACCGGCAGCTCAGGTGCACCCGGGAGGGAAAGGGCTTTCCCTCTGATGTCGGCCGTGGGTATACTAGGCTAACCCCCTGGTATACCTAGAAACTCGGGTTCCAAACAGACGAGGAAGAGGCCCCCACAACCGACACCCTCGGATAAGGGGTCAAAGGCAAGGTGGAGGGGCCGTAAACGAGGATTTGCCTGCTTATGACGACCGCGACGAACAAGGACGCTTTGAGTGGACTAATGAATTGAGGGATGACCTTCTGCGTTTTTACGAGAGTAGTGAGCCCGCCCGAAGGGGATACATGGCGAGAATGCATGCGCTGTGGTGCGAAATTCACCCAGAGCATGCCGCTTTCACCGCACAAAATCTCAGGGATTATGTATCTCATCTTCGGGCTCGAGGCTATATCAGGGCCCCTCCTCAGCCGGCTAACGAACTGGCAGAAGTGGCAGTTCCACCACGAGTTGGTCTGGCACAGGAGGAACCTTTGATTGCACCGCCAATGGAAAATTTCAGAACACGTAGGGTGCTTCACGTACCAAAGTACCTGAAGCCAGAACAACTAGCCCAAGTGGATGCAGAGGTTCGGGATGTCCTAATAGAAGAGGCTGATATCTGGCAAATTAACAGCGCTGTGTACAGAGCCGCTCAGTCGCTGACCCAAACGGAGAGAAGGAATCCCTTCTTGTCGGTTGGAAGGCACGAGCGACGAGTACAGAAGATGGAAGCCAAGATCAAGTCAGCGAGACAACACGCGTCTCGTATCCAATGTGTGATGGACTATATGGCAGCCAACAGGCTTTTCACGCCAGCAGTGCGCCGAATAGCGGCAAAATTAAGAAGAGCCCATCACACACTGAATCAAGGAGTGCTGTTGACTACCAAACAGCACTGCCTTGACAGGATATGAATGCTAGTGGCTGCAAAGAAGTCACTAGTGAGGCGATTGAGGAGCATCGCGGAAAACTCAAAATTCCGCGATAATCCTTCTCAATTGTTCCAAAAGCCTCCGCGTGTTGTAGAAAATCCGCCGACCGCTGATCAGGTAGAAACCTTGCACTCAGGAATACCCGTGGGTACAGCTGCGGCACCCCCAGCAACCGGAGGCATACAGTCACCCACCTGTTTTACATGGATGACCTTAAATTATATGCCTCTGGAGAAAGGGACCTACATCAGTCCCTTAGGGTGGTGGAAGAATATACGCATGCTATCGGAATGGAATTTGGGATCGACAAATGTGCCACGGTTCATCTCAAAAGAGGACGATGCGAGGAATACGGGGAGGATGTCCAGCTCGTAGACGGAAGCATCCTACATCATCTGGATGCCGGAGAGACTTATACTTACCTAGGGGTGGCGCAACGCCGCTACCAAGAGGTAATCATAGTTAAGAACTCTCTCCGCGGCAAGTATCAGCATAAACTCCGACAGATCTGGTCATCAGAACTGTCGGGGAAGAACAAAGTTGCTGCAACTAATATGCTTGCCGTTCCGATTCTTCTCTACTCCTTCGGAGTGATGAAGTGGACTAAGGAAGAGCTGCGACAACTCGACGTTAAAACTCGCAAAATGATGCATCTCAATAGGAGCTTGCATCCTAAATCGTCCGTTCCACGGTTATACTTTTCCAGACAACGGGGAGGCCGTGGACTTTTGAGTTTGGAGTGTCTGCATAACAGAATGGTTCTGGATGGGGCCTGTAAAGTCATCAGGAGTTCAGATCCCCTTCTCTGCATGGTCCGCGACCATGAAAAAGCAGGGATTGGAGCATTTCTCTTTAAGGCAGCAACCCGTGCAGCCGATGAACTTGGTCTCGTATTCGACACTGAACGGGCTAACCCAAACTCTGTCACCGAGTTGGGACCCGTTCAGCAAAAAGCTCACATAAAAGCTGCGGAGACAGAGGTTCTGCTACAGCTACATATGGATAAGCCAATGCATGGTGTCTTCTTTCACAACATCGAAGACCTTGGCTTATCCAAAAGTTTGACCTTTGCCTTCCTCAGGTCGAGTGAGCTAAAGTCGGAGACCGAGGGATTCATAATGGCCTGCCAGGATGGTGTCTTCAACACCCTTGTCTACCGTGGTCGCGTGATGGGTATAGACGTCCCTGACACCCGATGCAGGGCATGTCGTGGGGCACCTGAGACCGTAATGCATTTACTATCAGCATGCCCATCTTATGCGGTCTCAGCCTATATCCACAGGCATAACGCGGCGCTACGAGTGTTGTACTACCACCTACGACACTCGTACGGTATAGACGAGACACCGGTGTTGCCTTATGCTCCGGGGGATATTGAGTCCGTGGTGGAGAATGAGAGATGCCGAATCTATTGGAACTACTCATTCCCCACCCTCAGGCAAATACAAGCCAATAAGCCTGATGTTGTCCTCCTCGACCACCAAAGTAGAACGATATTCGTCATGGAGTTTTCCGCTCCAGGCGAAATGAATATCGTTCGAAAAGAGGAGGAAAAACGGACTAAATATCGAGATCTTCTCTTTGAACTCCGCAGGTTATATCCGGACCATTCTGTCAAAATGGTGGTTCTGATTATAGGAGTCCTTGGTGGAATGATGGACACACTGCTCTCTAACTTGAATAATAATAATAATAATAATAATAATAATAATAATAATAATAATAATAATAATAATAATAATAATAATAATAATAATAATAATAATAATAATAATAATAATAATAATAATAATAATAATAATAATAATAATAATAATAATAATAATAATAATAATAATAATAATAATAATAATAATAATAATAATAATAATAATAATAATAATAATAATAATAATAATAATAATAATAATAATAATAATAATAATAATAATAATAATAATAATAATAATAATAATAATAATAATGATTCTCGGACCCAATAGTCACTCACCCTACGGACGTAGGGAGTGGTTATTGGGGTTAACGACACCAGCGCGCCCTCCGGATGTATCGGAGCACCGGAGACAGGGCCTGACTGGTACATTCCTAACGAAAAAAAAAAAAAAAAAATAATAATAATAATAATAATAATAATAATAATAATAATAATAATAATAATAATAATAATAATAATAATAATAATAATAATAATAATAATAATAATAATAATAATAATAATAATAATAATAATAATAATAATAATAATAATAATAATAATAAAGCAGGGAGGCCAACCAACATCTCAGGCCCTGGTGAGTTGCGACACCACTTCCCCGAGCAAAAGGTGCTAAACCGGACCGGCAGCTCAGGTGCACCCGGGAGGGAAAGAGCTTTCCCTCTGATGTCGGCCGTGGGTATACTAGGCTAACCCCCTGGTATACCTAGAAACTCGGGTTCCAAACAGACGAGGAAGAGGCCCCCACAACCGACCCCCTCGGATAAGGGGTCAAAGGCAAGGTGGAGGGGCCGTAAACGAGGATTTGCCTGCTTATGACGACCGCGACGAACAAGGACGCTTTGAGTGGACTAATGAATTGAGGGATGACCTTCTGCGTTTTTACGAGAGTAGTGAGCCCGCCCGAAGGGGATACATGGCGAGAATGCATGCGCTGTGGTGCGAAAATCACCCAGAGCATGCCGCTTTCACCGCACAAAATCTCAGGGATTATGTATCTCATCTTCGGGCTCGAGGCTATATCAGGGCCCCTCCTCAGCCGGCTAACGAACTGGCAGAAGTGGCAGTTCCACCACGAGTTGGTCTGGCACAGGAGGAACCTTTGATTGCACCGCCAATGGAAAATTTCAGAACACGTAGGGTGCTTCACGTACCAAAGTACCTGAAGCCAGAACAACTAGCCCAAGTGGATGCAGAGGTTCGGGATGTCCTAATAGAACAGGCTGATATCTGGCAAATTAACAGCGCTGTGTACAGAGCCGCTCAGTCGCTGACCCAAACGGAGAGAAGGAATCCCTTCTTGTCGGTTGGAAGGCACGAGCGACGAGTACAGAAGATGGAAGCCAAGATCAAGTCAGCGAGACAACACGCGTCTCGTATCCAATGTGTGATGGACTATATGGCAGCCAACAGGCTTTTCACGCCAGCAGTGCGCCGAATAGCGGCAAAATTAAGAAGAGCCCATCACACACTGAATCAAGGAGTGCTGTTGACTACCAAACAGCACTGCCTTGACAGGATATGAATGCTAGTGGCTGCAAAGAAGTCACTAGTGAGGCGATTGAGGAGCATCGCGGAAAACTCAAAATTCCGCGATAATCCTTCTCAATTGTTCCAAAAGCCTCCGCGTGTTGTAGAAAATCCGCCGACCGCTGATCAGGTAGAAACCTTCTGGAAGGATATTTATGAACATCCGCAACCACTGAATGTAGACACTCCAGCCCTAGCGCAGTTTGAAGGATTCTGCGGAAGGCTTCAACAGCCAGAGCTCAATGAACTGCGCGACCCGATAACCCCGGAAGAAGTTCGACGAGCCCTTGAGGGCTCGAAGAACTCAGCTGCACCAGGTCCGGATGGACTAGGGAACTACTGGTGGAAAAAATTTCTCAGCACCCACCAACATTTGGCCAGAGTTTTCAACTCATGGTTGAATGGTGAGCGGCAGATTCCCGGTTGGTTTGTCGAGGGGCGAACCGTGCTGATCCCAAAAACGGGAGATTTGTCGGAACCGAAAAACTATAGGCCGATAACATGCCTGAACGCATGTTATAAGATGTTCACCCGCATTTTGTACATGCGAATACTCACCGCAGTTGAACACGTGTACGAACGGATATATGAGCAAAGAGGGTCAAAGAAAGGGGTCGCTGGATGCAAGGAGAATCTGCTCATCGATAGATGTATTACGCAGGACTCCACGCAGTATAAGCGTAACCTTTCGATGGCCTGGATCGACTATCGCAAGGCATTTGACACGACATCGCATGAGCTAATCATGCACGTTCTTCGATGCCTTGCGATACCCGATCAAATAGTGAGATGCATTGAACAACTGATGCCACTCTGGAGGACTCGCTTCACTATAACATCAGGTCAAGCTAGAGTCCAAACAGATCAGGTTATCTTCAGAAGGGGAGTGTTTCAGGGAGATTCTCTCAGCCCCTTCTCTTTTGCATCTCACTATTGCCATTGTCCGTTGCCCTCAGAAAAACACGTGGATACTACTGCGGCACCCCCAGCAACCGGAGGCATAAGGTGACTCATCTATTCTACATGGATGATCTTAAGCTTTATGCCTCAGGTGAAAAGGACCTACGTCAGTCTTTGAGGGTGGTGGAGGAGTATACGCAGGCCATCGGCATGGAGTTTGGGATCGACAAATGTGCAACGGTTCATCTCAAAAGAGGACGATGCGACGATTACGGAGAAGACGTCCAGCTCATAGACGGAAGCATCCTTCGTCATCTGGGTGCCGGAGAGACGTATACCTACTTGGGAGTGGAACAACACCACTCTCAAGAAGTTATAACTGTCAAAAACTCTCTCCGCGGCAAGTATCAGCACAAACTCCGACAGATCTGGTCATCAGAACTGTCGGGAAAGAACAAAGTTGCTGCCACAAATATGCTTGCCGTTCCGATCTTACTCTACTCCTTCGGAGTAATGAAGTGGACTCAGGAGGAGCTGCGACAACTCGACGTAAAGACTCGCAAGATGATGCACCTATACAGGAGCTTGCATCCCAAATCGTCCGTTCCTCGGTTATATCTCCACCGACAACAAGGAGGACGAGGACTTTTGAGTTTGGAGTGTCTTCACAACAGAATGGTATTGGATGGAGCATGTAAAGTAATCAGGAGTTTGGACCCCCTTCTCTGCATGGTCCGTGACCATGAAAACGCAGGGATTGGAGCGTTCCTCTTTAAGGCAGCAGCTCGTGCGGCTGATGAACTCGGTCTCAGTTTCGACACCAAACGGCGTGATCCGAACTCTGTCACAGAGTTGGCACCCGTTCGGCAAAAAGCCCGTGTAAAGGCCGCAGAAAATGCAGCTCTTCTGCAGCTGCATAGGGATAAGCCTTTGCATGGGGTCTTCTTCAGAAACGTTGAAGTCCTTGGCTTATCCAAGAACTTGACCTACGCCTTCCTTAGGTCAAGTGGGCTGAAGTCGGAGACCGAGGGATTCATAATGGCCTGCCAAGATGGTGTCTTCAACACCTTGGTCTACCGAAGCCACGTGATGGGTATAGAGGTCCCTGATATTAGATGCAGGGCCTGCCATCAGGCGCCTGAGACCATTATGCATTTGCTGTCAGCATGTCCAGCATATGCGGTCTCAGCCTATATCCACAGACATAACGCGGCTCTACGAGTGTTATATTACCACCTACGACACTCGTACGGTATAGACGAGACACCAGTGTTGCCTTACGCTCCGGGGGATATTGAGTCCGTGGTGGAGAATGAGAAGTGCCGAATCTACTGGAACTACTCATTTCCCACCCTCAGGCAAATACAGGCCAATAAGCCTGATGTAGTACTCCTCGATGGAAGTAAGACGATATTCGTCATTGAGTTTTCGGCTCCTGGCGAAACGAATATCGTCCGAAAGGAGGAGGAGAAACGGACGAAATATCGAGATTTACTCTTCGAACTCCGCAGGCTCTATCCAGACCATTCTGTAAAAATGGTTGTTCTGATAATAGGGACCCTTGGCGGTGTGATGGATTCATTACTCTCGAACGTAAAAATCATACCGGCATGTAGAAAGATGTCAGAAATCATAGCCGGAAGAATGCAGAAGGCTGTCATCCTCGGTTCATTACGTCTGCTCAGGGCACACGATTCCCGGACTCAATAGCTGCTTACCCCATAGTTTGGGGAGTGGTTATTGGGGTAATGATGTTGCCAGCGCGCCCTCCGAATGTATCGGAGCATCGGAGACAGGGTCCGACTGGAGAATTTTAATTCAAAAGAGATAATAATAATAATAATAATAATAATAATAATAATAATAATAATAATAATAATAATAATAATAATAATAATAATAATAATAATAATAATAATAATAATAATAATAATAATAATAATAATAATAATAATAATAATAATAATAATAATAATAATAATAATAATAATAATAATGATAATAATAATAATAATAATAATAATAATAATAATAATAATAATAATAATAATAATAATAATAATAACACCTAAGGCCCTGGTGAGTAGCGACACCACCTACCCGAGCAAAGGATGCAAAATCGGACCGGCAGCTCATGCGCATCCGGGAGGGAAAAAGCAACTTTCCCTCCGGTGTCGGCCGTGGGTTTACTGGGTCATAGGCAAGGTGGTGGGGCCAACGATGATTTGCCAAACGATGACGACCGCGATAACAACGGACGCTTTGAGTGGACGGACGAATTAAGGGACGGACTTCTGCATTGCTACGAGAGCAGTGAGCCCGCCCGGAGAGGATACATGGCGAGAATGCATGCTCTGTGGTGTGAGAGACACCCAGAGCATGCAGCGTTTTCCGCACAAAATCTCAGGGATTATGTATCCCATCTTCGGGCTCGAGGCTACGTTAGAGCTCCTCCTCAGCCAGTTATCGAAGTGGCAGATATGCCACGTGTCGGTTTGGCTGTGGAGGAGACTCGCATTGTTCCACTGATGGAGGATATCAGAACCCGCAGGGCGCTTCACAATATGAAGCCCCTGAAGCCGCAAGAACTGGCACGGGTGGATGCGGAGATTGGCGATGTTCTTCCAGAAGAGGCTGACATCTGGCAGATCAATTCTGTCGTGTACGACGCCGCTCATGCTCTATCCCAAACGGAGAGGAGGGACACCACCACTCTGGTAGGGAGGCATGAACGACGTGTACACAAGATGGAAGCCAAGATCAAGTCGGCGAGACAACACGCGTCTCGTATCCAGTGTGTGGTGGACTTCGTGGCGGCCAATAGGCCTTTCACGCCTTTCAGTGCGGCGAATTGTCGCAAAATTGAGACGAGCTCACCACACATTAAATCAAGGTGTGCTGTTCACCATCAAACAGCACTGCCTTGATAGGATACGAATGCTAGTGGCTGCAAAGAAGTCACTAGTGAGGCGGGCGAGAGGTATCGCGGAAAACATAAAGTTCCGCGATAAACCTTCTCGCTTATTCCGAAAGCCTCCACGTGTTGTCGATAACCCGCCGGCTGCAGATCGGGTGGAAACATTCTGGAAGAATATCTATGAGTATCCGCAACCACTCAACGTAGATACTCCAGCCCTAGCGCAGTTCGAAGCATTTTGCAGGAGGCTTCGGCAGCCTGAGCTCAATGATCTGCGCATTCCGATAACCACGGAAGAAGTACGAGGGGCCCTAAAAGGCTCTAAGAATTTCGCTGCTCCAGGCCCTGATGGGTTGAATAACTATTGGTGGAAAAAGTTTCCAACAACCCACCGCCATCTGGCCAGAGTTTTCAACTCATGGCTAGATGGGGAGCAGCAGATTCCGGAGTGGTTTGTCGAGGGGCGAACCGTGCTCATCCCCAAAAACGGAGATTTGTCTGATCCAAAGAATTACAGGCCGATAACATGCTTGAATGCGTGTTATAAGGTGTTTACACGCATCTTATACACGCGCATTCTCTCCGCAGTTGATCCGGTGTACGAACGGATATATGAGCAAAGAGGGTCAAAGAAAGGGGTCGCCGGCTGCAAGGAGAACCTGCTCATCGATAGATGTATCACGCAGGACTCCGTGCAGTATAAGCGTAACCTTTCGATGGCCTGGATCGATTACCGCAAGGCATTTGATACAACATCGCATGAGTTAATCATGCATTTGCTCAGATGTCTTGAGGTACCCGATCAAATAGTGGGATGTATTGGACAACTGATGCCACTCTGGAGGACTCGCTTCACCATAAGATCTGGTAGAGACACAGTCCAAACAGAGCAGGTCATCATTAGAAGAGGCGTGTTTCAGGGAGACTCCCTCAGCCCTCTTCTCTTCTGTATCTCACTATTGCCATTGTCCGTTGTACTCAGGAATACCCGTGGGTACAACTGCGGCACCCCCAGCAACCGAAGGCATAAAGTCACCCATCTGTTTCACATGGATGACCTAAAATTATATGCCTCTGGAGAAAGGGACCTACATCAGTCCCTTAGGGTGGTGGAAGAGTACACGCATGCTATCGGAATGGAATTTGGGATCGACAAATGTGCCACGGTTCATCTCAAAAGAGGACGATGCGAGGAATTCGGAGAGGATATCCAGCTCGTAGACGGAAGCATCCTACATCATCTGGATGCCGGAGAGACGTATACTTACCTAGGGGTGGAGTAACGACACTCCCAAGAGGTATTCACAGTTAAGAACTCTCTCCGCGGCAAGTATCAGCATAAACTCCGACAGATCTGGTCATCAGAACTGTCGGGGAATAACAAAGTTGCTGCAACCAATATGCTTGCCGTTCCGATCCTTCTTTACTCTTTCGGAGCAATGAAGTGGACTAAGGAAGAGCTGCGACAACTCGACGTTAAAACTCGCAAAATGATGCATCTCAATAGGAGCTTGCATCCTAAATCGTCCGTTCCACGGTTATACTTTTCCAGACAACGGGGAGGCCGTGGACTTTTGAGTTTGGAGTATCTGCATGACAGAATGGTTCTGGATGGGGCCTGTAAAGTCATCTGGAGTTCAGATCCCCTTCTCTGCATGGTCCGCGACCATGAAAAAGCAGGGATTGGAGCATTTCTTTTTAAGGCAGCAACCCGTGCGGCCGATGAACTCGGTCTCGTATTCGACACTGAACGGGCTAACCCAAACTCTGTCACCGAGTTGGGACCCGTTCAGCAAAAAGCTCACATCAAAGCTGCTGAGACATAGGTCCTGCTACAGCTACATATGGATAAGCCAATGCATGGTGTCTTCTTTCACAACATCGAAGACATTGGCTTATCCAAAAGCTTGACCTTTGCCTTCCTCAGGTCGAGTGAACTAAAGTCGGAGACCGAGGGATTCATAATGGCTTGCCAGGATGGTGTCTTCAACACCCTTGTCTACCGTAGTCGCGTGATGGGTATAGACGTCCCTGACACCCGATGCAGGGCATGTCGTGGGGCACCTGAGACCGTAATGCATCTGCTATCAGCATGCCCATGTTATGCGGTCTCAGCCTATATCCACAGGCATAACGCGGCTCTACGAGTGTTGTACTACCATCTACGACACTCGTACGGTATAGACGAGACACCGGTGTTGCCTTATGTTCCGGGGGATATTGAGTCCGTGGTGGAGAATGAGAGGTGCTGAATCTATGGGAACTACTCATTCCCCACCCTCAGGCAAATACAAGCCAATAAGCCTGATGTTGTCCTCCTCGACCACCAAAGTAAAACGATATTCGTGGTGGAGTTTTCCGCTCCAGGCGAAATGAATATCGTTCGAAAAGAGGAGGAAAAACGGACTAAATATCGAGATCTTCTCTTTGAACTCCGCAGGTTGTATCCGGACCATTCTGTCAAAATGGTGGTTCTGATCATAGGAGTCCTTGGTGGAATGATGGACACACTGCTCTCCAATTTGAAGATAATAGCTGCTTGCCGTAATATGGCATAAATCTTAGCAGCACGAATGCAGAAGGCCGTTATTCTTGGTTCGCTCCGTCTGCTCATTTGAAGGCAGAGCATTATACCATTGTTTAAATAGAAGATAGTTAGTCAATGCCTGTGGAAAAGGTATTGGACCCAAACGCGAGTGTCATCTAGCGTGATTAGTTACAAACATGAATATTTTACGTCATTTTGATTCAGGTTTCTTCAAAAAACCCTGATTTTAATGCTGTCCCATTGTTTCAATCAAGTTACGACTTGACTTGTAGGCCAGATCACTGAAGTTACGACATGACTTGGATGCGAGCTCACTATCGCCATCTACATGTCGCATCCATTTTGATCCAATTACAATCCCATAAGGTTGACTATCTATCTTCTATATAATCTATATAAACAATGATTATACAGTGCGGCTTTTTAGTCCCCCCCCCCACTGTTAACTTTCAAAAGGTTCGACGTACAAACATAATAAAAAACCGTTTTGGAGGGTTTTAACGATACTACTTTTTGAAATAAAAAAGTTGGTGATTGCACGACAGGGGGCGCGGGGGGCACATCAACTCAAAAATTGTTGAAAAGAGAATTCTATTCTCTTCACAACCATCCAATTTTTCTTGAGTTCTATTAATATTTTTTTTGCAATTAAAATTCGAAATATCAAATATAAATTCGGATCTGAATACTACTCTTACCTTGTTAAACGGTTTGATGGGGAATAATGAAACCAAAAATATTTTGAAGGGAATTACCGATACTACTTTTTGAGAGAAGAATCATTGCAATTACTCGACAGATGGCGCTGGGAGCACATCAACTTGAAAATTTCGAAAGGCATATAAATCAAAATTGGGAAAAAACGTCTCAACAAAATTCAAAAATATTTAAATGGTTGTAAAGAGAATTGAATTCTCTTTTCAACAATGTGACACTTGACCACATGCCATTTAAAATTTTTGAGGCCCCCTATCGAGCAATCACCAAATTTTTTATTTCAAAAAGTGGTATCGGTGAAACCCTCCAAACGATTTGTTTTTCATGTTTTTACGTCTAACCGTTCAAAAGTTAACAGGGGGGGGACTAAAAAAAGCCGCACTGTATATTCTGGGGGCCAAATGACTGGGAGATTGGTGGGTTATTTTAATTTTCCGAATGGAATTGAAAAATCATTCTTCTGTCTTAACCTGTGGTAGAAGTCCATTGTATCTCGAAGTGTAGTGGTGTGGATTTACGATGCAGAAAAACTCAAAGTCATCTCCACAATTTTAATCTCAATCTTAAAAGTTATGCATCAGGTGGAACAGCGACAACTATCTGTCAGTTGAGCGGTATTATTTAGAGTAGGTAGTAGTACATGTTTCGAACCTAAATAGGTTCATCTTCAGCTAATTTAAATTATGGAGAAGAAAAAATTGTTGTATTAAATTATATGTAGAAATAGTGAAAAAGAGTAAAAAAGGCGTATGTGTCACCACACTGTACCAATAAAGGTTTACATAGTGAACAACATACTTGTTTCAATTCAATTTGACATGAGGAGGAGGTGGAGGCTTAGAGCCTATATGCTCCTTTTAATTTAATTTGCTCTAAGCCTCGACTTCCTCCTCATGTCAAATTGCTATGAATCCATCCGTAGATTGAAGAATATGAAGTTTAGGGGTTGAATTGCCAAAAACGGCGATGTTTTTGTATTAATAATAATATTTATTTCGCTTGTTAAAATGTATAAAATTACCACAATTAATATTTTTGTACAATGACAAGGAAAGACGTCAGTGTAATAGTAAATAATATATAGATAAAAACAATAAATTGACATGAAAAAATTGACTAAAACATATGGAGATAAGTTACATTTCATAAAAAATTGTTATTAAAGCTCCTCAACGGTGTAGCAATTTTTTTCTATAAGATATGCTTTTAGTTTTCTCTTGAATATGGAAATATTCACTGAGTCTGTAATAGACGTATCTAACTTGTTATATAGTTTCAGTCCGAGTTAGAGATGACTCTTTTGATAAAGAGACGTTCGGTGGGGATTGGGTATTAATAAACTTTTAGCTCTAGATGAATATGGATGGTCTTGTTGATTTGCCATAAATTTTTGTTTATTTTTATGAACGTATATGCACATCTCATATTATACAGGGTGTCCGTTAAACCTTGTACAATATTGAAACTGGTGATAGACCAGGTCATGACTATTCAGAATATCGGAATTTCACCTTAGTAAAAATCTCACCGTTATCGAGATAATAAGCATTTTCTAAATTTCTGGAAAATCACTATCTCATCTTGGATTTTTGAGTGCCATGTCTACAAATTGGGACCAATTCAAATATATTTGCTCCTGAAGATTACTGATGAGTGATGCTTCCAGACGTACGAAACAGTTCTTCAGAAAACGATACAATTTTTCAAGAAATTAGGGTTAAATGCCAGATTTGAGTTTCACCAATTTTTTAAACAAAAGTTCAACTTTATTTTCTGAAAAAAAACAACACTAAGTGGAAGTGGATATTCATTACAAAAGAATGCTCATTTGGTTCAGATTCTACCATGGTATAAAACATACGATAATTATTGTTGGAAGGAGTAGAATTTCGATTATATCAGAGTGTGATGTTATTCTAAGTTAAAATCAACGCCATTAGACTCTGTCAGTAATGTCTTTTACTTTCATCCTATCAAGATGAAATGATTAAATAATTATGAGTAATAACGAATCAACTGCTTAGAAGCATTCAATGAGATGTAAAGAAGTAAATACAGATTCAAGGTTTTTTGAATCAACATACACTATGAACCTCAATAACGATTATTCAACATCGCACTGAATAATATTATAAAAATGTTATTTTCTATCCACTCGTACGCAGAAATGACATTTTTTCAAGAAGAACCTTTTCAAATGCGTTATAGGTTATAGACCCCAAATCAGCGATTCTCTGAGCGGCATTGTGCAATCAGATATCGTTCTGCATAAAGCGCTTCTGCAGCAGTAGCACTACCTCCACATTCACCATAAACGAAGTGCATATGCGCATATTCTCGGGGAGTATAACGTGTGTACGGCATGACGATGAAATAAATACCACTGAATGGAACAAGCGGAATAATTCCAAAAGACTACGACAGAAGTCACAGGTTGTTCAAACAAAATGTGACAGGATTTTTTCAGTTCTATTTACAGAAGATCTGTTCATGCACAATGTCGTATTACATTTTTCCATGGAGAAACTATTGCTTCTGCGGACACAACACAGGAGTTAGAAAAGTTTTCAATTTTCGATAAGAATTTGGCACTCATATGGTTATATCTGGTTATATCTGTCGGTCTCTGAAACTTCGTTGGAATCTAGATGTTGGACAATTGCGATGAAACTCAAATCTGTCATATTCCCCTCATTTCTTGATTTTTTTTTCACTTTCTGAAAAATTGATCTGTAAGTCTGAAAGCATCACTCATCAGTAATCTTCAGCAGCAAAGATATTTGAATTCGTCTCAATTCGTATACATGGCACTCAAAAATCCAAGTTTAGGTAGCGATTTTCCAGAAATTTTTAAAATGCCCATTATCTCGAAAACGGTGATATTTTTACTGAGGTGAAATTCCGATATTCTGAACAGTCATGACCTGGTCTATCACCAGTTTCAATATTGTACAAGGTTTACCGGACACCCTGTATATAGACCGGCAACTGTGAGTATTTTTAGTTCTCCAAAGGAATTTCTGCATGTCATCCTAATTTGGCAATTATTCTGACAACATACTTTTGCAGAATGAATACTCTTTCAGCAGAAGAGCTCATACCCCAGTTCAAGATTGCATAGCGCAAGTGACAGCCAATAGTGGCATGATACAGATTCAATAGAACTTCCTTTCCACAATGATTTGACATAAATCTCAATGCGTAACAGTTCTTTCTCCACGATCATCACAGAATTTGCCAATTCTGAAATCAAATTTGATTACAGAATGCTGGAATTCTCTCTCTTGAGATTGAAGAAATATTCTGCAACACCTCTGCCCCCATGCAATTGAAGTGTCAAAATTATTGCTGTCACGTTTCCTATCTTTGATCGTGGAGAAAATATAGTCTGCTACTCGGTTAGAAAGAAAATTCGTGATGCACGTGGTTACTTACGCTCGCCTTCGGCTCGCGCTCGGAACTTTCCACTCGCATCGAATTTTCATTCTAACCTTGTTACAGAATATACTATTCTCAGTTTATCACATAGTGAATCGATATGAGGACTCCAAGTGAGTTTATAATCTAGAGTAAGAGCTAGCATTCTCGTTACTGAGTTGGATGTCACCTCTAGTTGGCTGTCTTCATAGATTTTGAAAGTTTCGGTGGTGTTGTGAATTGTAAATTTTACTTTTTTATTAAAAATATATAGACCAACTGTTCCAAATCAAGTTTACGAGCATGTTCATATTCAATACTTATTATTATACCCAATGCACTTAGTCCCACCCCTCACATTGTACTACGTAAATATGTTTTTATCAAGTTCAACTTTGATACTGTTCTTTCGGCAGAAGCAGATGTTACCGGTAATGTCAAAAAAAGTTGAAACAACAAACAAATATCCGGAAGCTCAAAATACATCTAGTTTCTGATGTAAAATATGTGGCCAATTCTGCAGTCCTATGCCCAAAGGGCGTAAGTCAATAATGACCAGAGAAATTGAGGCAGTCACTTACGCCTATAAAGCTTAGAATTTCAGGTGTATTTTGAAAATACATCTTTTTTTAATGACGTTTTGGATGGTCAAATTATTTGTTCAAGTCTACGGCTCAGTCATAGGGAACATGTAGAGGGTGAAATTTAAATTATGGAAAGAAACAAGATACGTCCTTTGGGCTTAGGAAGGCAGAATTCGTAGATTTTCTTTTTTCGAATTTCATTTGAAAATACACTTTTCCAGTTTATTAATTAAGTAGATAAGTTTTGTGCGAGAAGTCATTTCCGTATTTTTCTAGTTTTTTTTTAGCATGATCCAATAATTTCTCCTGTAGATAGTTTAACGAAACAGTCTGAATTTAAAAATGAAAAGTAGCTCATTCTTCGTTCATGCTGATAAATCGTGTACTGAGTTGATTAATTATTATATCGAAAGACTCGTAGAAGACTTAATTTGGAATCTCTTTAGACCATCTTCTTTTCTATTCTTTGTGCTTAGATGTCAATATTGGCTGAATGTCCCAGGATGTCACCAAATTGGAAACTTCTGCATGCAATGTTTCGAAATCGTCTCTGAAACTATCAAAATTATCTATTGTGGAGCTCAATATCTCGCATGCTCGGCCTAGATCAACAGTAGAACTTTGTAGCAGTTTAGACACCAAATTAATATTTTCCAAAATTTTGCTTTGTTTTACAAGGAGCAAAATAAAATCATAATTACTCGTACTTTTTTGCAAGTAATTTGCTTCCGCTCTGTCAGCTAGTTTTTTGCAAATTTGACAAACAATTAGAATTAGAAAGTTTTAGATAAGATGTCTAAAAACCCTGGTGTGTCGAGTGATTCGATTTTGTTTTGCTTTTTCAGAAGACAAATAAACAAATGAAATAGTGGTCTGCTTCTTCAGTCGGTCCCAGAGATGGCGCCTTTATAGAATTTTAGTCATGTCAATATTCCAGGGATATGATGATTGACGAATGTTGTCAATTTTATGGAATTTCAACAAACTTCAAATACTATTGAAAAATGAATAGTTGTGACGGAATCTAAATTTCATAGTGCAATTTCCCTATATTGATGACTATTATTAATGTGTTTGTCCATTTTGCTGTATATTTTCATAGTTATTGTATAAAATACATAGAAAACGATTCGATATCCACAAACTTTATTCAATCAGACAGGGAAGAAGCTGCTGTGCTGGCGAAACATTGAATAAAATTTGTGGATATTTAATCGTTTTCTGTGTAGTCTGTACAATAATAATTTGATCATGTTCCGTTTTTGTATTATTTGTGGGCAATCCAGAGAGACGAACAAAATAATTCATCTATATCCAGTACCGAAAGTGAGTACCACCATATTATGAAGATTATCACATAGTATCTTGTATTATTAGAAAACATTTTAATGAAAATAATGGCACGAATATATCTCACGGAATACCGCAATTCCTGATTATATTGGCACAAGATTGACAGGTTCTAATGGTGAATTTTCATGAAGCTTAATTTCGATACTTCCAAATGAAATGCGTGGTTATTATTGCAGTTAAATGCATTTCAGTAAAAAATTATAAAAATAAGTCGAAAATGTAACAAATAAAACTGATTGGTGATAGTGATTCAGTAAATTTCAATAATTAGGTTTCTTTATTCAGTTCATCCGTCGACAATACTTGAAAACTTCTGTGCTTGTAAATATACCCTAACAGGAAAACCGACCGTGGCGGTACACGCAAATGCGGAATATTTGGAAAACAGGTCACGATTTCATTTGTTTTCTCTTAATCAAGCTGGCGAATTGTCTTCCGTTTTATCCCACAGTTTTGCAGGAATGAGTCGACACACCATGGTTTTTAGACATCTTAGTTTTAGAAAAGAGGTGGGGGGGGGGCAGCTCCACAAGGCCCCCCCCACACGGCGGGCTTTGTGGGCCCCTTATCGCCGCCACTGTTGGTTGACCCGCCAGGAGGAGTTTCTCCGCCACACTTCCTGAGTGCCAATGAAATAATCAGATATAGTTACATACTCTATCGACACAACCCTATCGAAATGAAATAGACTACTTTATGTTACATGTTCCTTGAGTAACTGGAACACACTGTATAATTGACCACCTGTAATGACACCAATGGACAATACTTTAAATGGTATCTCATATTGATGATTACCCAGAATAGTGAAAAGTATTCAGGATAACGTTTTGAGTTGTATAACAATGGAGAAAAAATGAGAGTTTTCAGCGGCCTCTAGCGTCAAAACTAGCCTATAGAAAAAGTTAAGCCCATTTATTTGTTTGGAATGATTTGGACTATAACATATAAAAAATTCAGGTAATTCGTCAGAGGGCCACTTTCCCTATTAAAGTGTACGGTATCTTTTATACAGTGCGGCTTTTTTAAGCCCCCCCCCCCGTTAACTTTTGAACGATTCGACGTACAAACATGAAAAAAAAACCATTTGGAGGGTTCCACCGATACTATTTTTTGAATAAAAAAATAATAGTGATTGCTCGACAGGGGGCGCAGGGGAGCACATTAACTCAATATTTTTAAATGGCATGGGGGGTCAAGTGTTACATCGTTGAAAAGAGAATTCAATTCTCTTTACAGGAAAATTGACACTTTCCTCCCTAGTTAAAAAAAAAACAGCTATTTGTTCAAATAATAATTTTTTCATTGCTTTCAATATTTTTCAAATCTGAATGTGCGCCAAATATCCGAAAACTGACACTTCCGCCATATCGAGGATTTGTCTCCCACCTCTTTTCTCTAATAACTTTGTTAAAATGACACGATTATGCGATAGTAATTACAACCACCGAGCGGAGTGTCGTTATCACGCCTTCCCAGGTACGAGGAACGTCCTAAATTCTGAAATTTTCTCCTCGGTAGGCAAACATAACGATGTTATGCGATGCGGCGTGTGTAGGGTGCGGCGATGAGATTTTACATTTCACGTCCGTTATATTATTGCATTCAAATAGTGAGCATTAACGGCGAATTCTGCAGAACGGAATTTGCATTTTTTCAAGTTCGATATTTCAGCCCAGAAACTCTAATGCAATGAAGCAAACGTCCGTGTTTTAATGAAAGGAAATAACTCATATTTGTATACATCGGATATACAGCGTGGAAAGTCACAATAAGTATCTAGAGAACGGCCTCGGACACTAATTTGTCGGATCATCTGATTCGGATGACTGTATTACATATTGCTGGTACTCTGGCTGTGAATATTGAAACTACTGCCTTTAATAATAATAATAATAATTTTATTACCCATCAATCACAATTAATATAATAATTTTCATGTAACAATTTCATGAATGAGGTAAATGGTTGTTACAGTCTAATTTCAGATCAAGATCTTTCCAGCTCAGTAACTGTTTATTATTACATATACTAATATTTCCAGTGAACCTTATCCATATTCAAGCAAACTATCAGAATGTTCTGTTATTCGAGTTCAATATGTAAACATAAAAGCCCCCGTATAAACGTATAAATGAATAAGGCAGTGAGAACCGACGGTAAGTTTTTTGTCAAAAACAATATTTAATGTGATGGAAAAGGATGGCCAATCGGAGTACTTCTCTGGTAGTACTCCGCGCATTCATGATCATGAGTGCCACTTAACATTTTTAAACTGAAAGCGAATTCAGTATGAACAGATTTCAGGCGAGAGCATAGAGGTGTTTACTTGTTTGTATTCAAAATTACGATTTAATAATTTTATCGAATATAACCCGTGTGAGGGGATCAAATCTCTGTGTTTAGTTGAAAGTGATTACCAAGTTGGTTTGGTGTCTGTTACCTCATCTCTAGAGGGATATAAAGCCGAAATCTATCTCTGAGGCCATCCACCATCTAAGGCCTCTTATTCTCGATTATTGGGTACAATCCCTGGAATACTGCACGGGGAGGAATCTTCACAGATCCTGCTGGAGTCCAGAGGACCACCCTCAGTGCATGCAGTTAGGGTAGCCAAGGATTTGGATGAGTACCCCCTTTATTTTCTTACTTTCATTGTGCCTATTGCCTTCAACCATCAATTTTAAACCATATAGGACTTTTAATCTATATAACGTTTGCTTAGCATTATTTATAGACTTGTTACAACCCCTAGTACGTACTGGGCTAGGACCTTTAGCCCTAAGAACTTGCTGTCTTGTATATTCGACGATTTGATCAATATAAACCATCTTTACTCTCCCTTCAGACTGGGTTTATAGTTAATATTACCATGACCCAGAACCTCCCCTTCTCCACTGAGTTATCCAGTGTTCTACCCTACTTTATATATTTGTGATAATCGGTAGGGCACTATAAATCTTTGGTACAATCAAAAATCGAGTCATAAAATAACGTATCATGGTAGTTCGGTTCAGTTTCCGGCCAAGGCCGAATCTGTTCTTCCACCGACACCACTAAAACTAACTAAACAAGAGAATGAGAAAAAAAAAATCAGAGACTTAAGTATTACAAAATGTATGCGCTTATACAGAAAAGAGAGAGACAGTGTAAGGGAGAATGAGTGTATGTGTGAAAAAGAGAGAGAGAGAGAGAGAGAGAAAAGAAGAAAGAAGTAAAATGAATCAAATGTATATCGCTGAATGCTCAGCAAATATCCTTTAAACTTCCTCTTGAATGACATATTACTCATATCAAAATATGTTCTATTTATTTTAAAGATATTATTAATGCAAACGGCTGAAGTATAGGTGAAGCTCTTTTTAAACAATGCCTTGGAGTGCTTGGGTATGGTTAACAGTGTTTGTCGTCGAATATTTATATTATGCACATCAGCTCTGAATGATAGTTTGTCATAAAGATACGGTGGGGTTTTAGTTTTAAATAAATTAAGGCACATGCATGCTAAATGGAGATATCTTCTATTGAACATGTTCAACCATCTTAGTTCTGTTAATTTATGTGATATATGTTGTCGACTCCTGATTCCACAAATTAGACGAATACATGAGTTCTGTACTTTTTGAATGCGACGTGATTCTGTATCACGTAGACAGGGATCGTAAACTATGTCACAGTGGTTGAAATGAGAGAGAACTAAGCTATCGCATAGCATTTTTTTTAGTTCTGTTGATAAAAAATGTCGTTGAGGATAAATTAATTTCAAAGAAGCATATGCTGCTTTCAATTTATTAGTTATACGAGATATAAAGCGCAATTTGGTATCTATTATATGTCCCAGGTTTTTACATTGGGTTTTGAATGGAATTAATGTTTCACCGATTTTAAGAGATATATTATCATTAAGATCTTGGTGTTGATTTTCTTTGCAGAATATTAAAGCAGAGCATTTTGTAGGATTTAGTTTGAGGGAATGTTTGATTGATAGTTGATAAAGTGATGAAAGGTCATTATTAATGAATATTTCAGCTTGTTCAATTTCAGAAATATCGAAGTGGTAGTATAATTGTGTGTCATCAGCATAGAAGTGATAGTTACATTTTTTAAAGCAATTGATGAAGTTTGAGGTGTATAAGGTAAATAAGGTAAGGTAAATGAGGTAAATCTGAAGGGGCGTTTGATAACACATCTTATGCGTTCATCACATCAGCCCTCACGAAAAGAAACGTTGATCCAGCCCTGAACCACTGGATATCTGCCATGCTTGGCTATAGGGTAGTACAAGCCTCCTTGTTCGGGCACACAATGGAGGTAAGGGCTACGAGAGGCTGCCCTCAGGGGGGAGTACTATCCCCTCCACTGTGGAATCTCGTGGTGGACGGCCTCCTTGTAGATCTGAATCGGAGAGGAGTATTTGCCCAGGGCTATGCGGACGATATCGTCATAATGGTCAACGGAAAGTACATGGGGGTATGTGTGGAGCTGATGCAATCAGCCCTCACAGACGTACAGACGTGGTGCACGAGGGAAAACCTCAGAGTCAACCCTCAAAAAACCACAATAGTTCCTTTCACCAGAAAAAGAAACCTGGAGACCAACAGAGCTCTTCGAATCTTTGGTGAAAAGGAGAGACGAAATACTTGGGGCTAAACCTGGACTCAAAGCTCACCTGGAATAAACACCTGGAAAAAGTGCTGAGAAGAGCAAGGACATCATTAATGATGGCCAGACGCTCCTTTGGCAAAACATGGGGATTTGTACCCAAACAGTCTCTCTGGCTATACACAGCAATTGTTAGGCCCTCGAAATCGTATGGAGCCCTGCTGTGGTGGCCAAAGGTAGAACAAGTGACAACCAGGGGGAAGCTGGCTAGTTTACAAAGACTGGCCATGTCGGAGTCACTGGTGCTATGTCCAGCACATCGACAATTAGCTTGGAGGTAATTCTAAACCTCCCTCCCCTGCATTTGCACATTCCAGCAGAGGTGAGGATAGAAATATCCAGGCTAAAATGTCTGGGCCAATGGAGGGGCAATAACCAAGGCCACTCCAGCATACTGAAGGTCATAAGAATCGATACGTCTGAGATGCCGTCGGACAAAATGACTACAACATACTCCTTTGATGGAACACACACACCACCATCATAGAAGATGGGGAAGTTACATCAAGGGCCATACCAATGCTGTCAAGAGGGCAAATCTGGTACACGGATGGCTCAAAGACTAGCAAAGGAGTAGGGGCTGGAATATACGGGGAGAGACCGAGAGACATCAGTCTGAGCCTTGGTACTCAAGCCTCTATAGTCCAAGCCGAGGTAACAGCAATCTCCGACTGCACGAGAGAAATTCTAAGGAGGGGTCCTAGAAACCAACCCATAGCCATTCTCTCCGACAGTCAGGCGGCGATTAAAGCTCTGCGTTCATGCAGGTTCACTTCCAAACTGGTTTGGGAGGCACACCAAAACCTTAACGACCTGGGAGCACAGAACAGGGTACAACTTGTCTGGGTACCAGGTCACTTAATTGTTTATAACTTTTGCAATTTGTTTCGGCCCTTTTTGGGACCTTTTCTTTAACTTTCTGCATGACATTACGAATCGAATGACACCATGATCCTAATTTTCGGTGACTACACAAAAATTTTGTAATAAATGGTACATGTCGAATTTGTTTATTTTTTTCTGTATATTTTGTATTTAGATTATTTTTCTCAATTATCTGGATCTCGTGCAAAGGACAAATGGAGTTTTTGTTTTTCCTTGGCAGATTTCATTAGTCCCTTTGTTATGCATGCATTCCTTTTTGTGTAGTTTACTATGAAAACGTGCTCTTTGGTTGCTTTGGTGACAGCGTATGAGATTTTTTCTACAAGAGTAGTTGCTTCTCTGTCGATATCATTCGTTTTCAAACTGAGAAGAGTTAGTTATGATTCCCTTTCATTCAGTTTGAAGACACATTTTGTTTCAGGTAAGCAAATGAAGCAATTTTTTATTTGAATATTTGCTATTACTGGGTAATGATCTGTTGTATCATATTGATCGACAAACGAAGAATTTTTATTATTCTCCGGTCATTTGAAGAGAATATGTTCCATACAAGATTTTGAATCACTCTATAGTCTCATGAATTTGTGAAATTTAGGTATTCTGTTATGTTATTTGATTATTGATTAAATAACATAAATAGGTATATTACTTGATTCCATAGTATGTCGTTTCAACCTGCCAACTGTCAACCTCCTTTGACAGGTCCCAGGGATGCCAATGTTTACAGTATAGCCAACCCTGACATCTCTCTTCTTCAGCAAAATCGAAAATACAAATAACTTATAGTAATATATAGTAATAGCAATAATAGTAGCAGTAACAACAACAATACTAGCAACAGTAATAATGTATATATACACACATATTAATAATATATACATACATATATATATATATATATATATATATATATATATATATATATATATATATATATATATATATATATATATATATATATATATATATATATATATATATATATATATATATGAAAACTAGAAGTTCGGGTTGAACCGCGTCTGGAATTTGTTGAAATTCGACGTTTCGGCTCCGATTTTGGAGCCATTTTCAAGAATAAGAAGGATAGGTATAGTGAGGAAACGTGATTCTACACTGAGGTCTCAGTCTGCCTACTCCTCAGGTATTATCGCGTTAGGATTTTGTGACTTGACGTCGGGATCTCAATATCTGCCTACTCCCCAAGTCTCGTCACTGGCTCTCTCTAAGGTCTCAATCTGCCTACTCCTTCGAGAGAACTGAGGATTTGCGGGTTGTGGACCTATATTTATACTAGGTTTAATGACCGTGTGGGCGGGGCTGGCGCGTGATGAGCTTTGTGCGGGAACTGGGTTGGCGCTAGAGCTGTGTGCGGGAACTGGGTTGGCGCGGAGTGAGGGGATGTGAGCAATGAGAGGCTTCCAGGTATTGGGAAGTCTACGTCCATCGTCGCGGGTATTGAGGCAATTAGGGCGCTTCTCTATCTCAAGGGCTTCGCGTATGATCCTGGTTTGCAGAGTTTTCTCGGTGGCAATTGTTTTGGTGTTTTTAAAGTCTATTTTGTGGCCTGTGTCTTCACGATGTTTATAAAGTGCGGATGTGGATGATGCTTGTCGGAGTGCGAGTTCATGTTCATAGATTCTAGATGTTATTCGTCTGTTAGTTTGGCCAATGTAAGTTCTGGGACACTCTGAACATGGTATTTCATATATGCCTTGGGATTCAATCAGCTATATCTTGAGAAAACACGAGATAAAAACAATTTTCACAGCCAACAACCAAATATCCAAATTCCTGAGAAC
Source organism: Chrysolina oricalcia (assembly GCA_944452925.2). Taxonomy (NCBI): domain Eukaryota; kingdom Metazoa; phylum Arthropoda; class Insecta; order Coleoptera; family Chrysomelidae; genus Chrysolina; species Chrysolina oricalcia. Next base: position 47,786,599 of record OX101822.2, read on the forward strand.
TCCAAAGGACACAATACCAAATGAATCCCAAGGCATATATGAAATACCATGTTCAGAGTGTCCCAGAACTTACATTGGCCAAACTAACAGACGAATAACATCTAGAATCTATGAACATGAACTCGCACTCCGACAAGCATCATCCACATCCGCACTTTATAAACATCGTGAAGACACAGGCCACAAAATAGACTTTAAAAACACCAAAACAATTGCCACCGAGAAAACTCTGCAAACCAGGATCATACGCGAAGCCCTTGAGATAGAGAAGCGCCCTAATTGCCTCAATACTCGCGACGATAGACGTAGACTTCCCAATACCTGGAAGCCTCTCATTGCTCACATCCCCTCACTCCGCGCCAACCCAGTTCCCGCACACAGCTCTAGCGCCAACCCAGTTCCCGCACACAGCTCTAGCGCCAACCCAGTTCCCGCACAAAGCTCATCACGCGCCAGCCCCGCCCACAGATTGAGACCTTAGAGAGAGCCAGTGACGAGACTTGGGGAGTAGGCAGATTGAGACCCCGACGTCAAGTCACAAAATTCTAACGCGATAATACCTGAGGAGTAGGCAGACTGAGACCTCAGTGTAGAATCACGTTTCCTCACTATACCTATCCTTCTTATTCTTGAAAATGGCTCCAAAATCGGAGCCGAAACGTCGAATTTCAACAAATTCCAGACGCGGTTCAAGCCGAACTTCTAGTTTTCAAATATCTGACCGCGGAAACCTATCCGAACACACATATATATATATATATATATATATATATATATATATATATATATATATAGATATAATTCAATATCTGTCGAGGTATTAGCCAGAGAAGTATTGTTTTCTGTCGGACATATGCCATACAATCTATACAAAGGTATAGTGAGTTCCTAAAGGATTGTTTTCGACTGTTTTACAGTCACTGGAACATTTATTGCTCCTTGAAACAAGTATTCAGCATATACCATTTCGCATCCGAAATGTCCTTCTGGAGCGCTCTCTAATCTGTTGCCGTGGTAGATCCTGTAAGCGATTGCAGTGTTCATCCCGGCGAACGATGACGGGCACCGGGCCCCCGCGTGTATGCAACCGTGATAACCTGGACTGCACTGATGAGGGACTTTATCCCGAAACCGGTCTGCAGTTGGTTCCTTGTTTGGATCAGGCGGTGTCCTGCTGTCTGTCTCTGAGAGCTCTTGCAAAGTTGTTCCTTCAAAGTAAGGATCTTTGCACATATGTCTGACAGATATAATTCAATATCTGTCGAGGTATTAGCCAGAGAAGTAGTTGTTTTCTGTCGGACATATGCCATACAATCTATACAAAGGTATAGTGAGTTCCTAAAGGATTGTTTTCGACTGTTTTACAGTCACTGGAACATTTATTGCTCCTTGAAACAAGTATTCAGCATATATATATATAGTAATAGCAACATGAAACAACATGAACATTAGATATTTTTGATAAAGAATTATCTCAACAATACATACAATTACAATACATAGTCTGATAGATGTGCTGGATTTTTACTGACTCTACCTGACCTTGTTACAATAATGGGTTCTGGAGATTTCTCTATATTATATCCAGAGTAAGACAAGTCTTCGGCAGAACTATACATCTGCTTCCTTTTCTATAACCGTGTAGTTTCATTAGGTAAGTCATTATCACCTACCACCATCTCATCATAACCAGAAATATTAAAATGTGATGAGGCACCGTCTCCTATTTCGCACTATTATTTGGTCTGTATTATTAATTTTTATAATATATGATCTGGGTCTGTTTGCCGCTTTTATAATAACACCAGGGATCCATTCTTTCCCATTAACATTTATTTTTGTCATAACACTATCTCCTGTTCGCAACTCAATCATATCTTTAGCATTTTTATCATAAAGAGCCTTTTCCAAATCTTTAACTCTTTCAAAAGTTTCTTTTACTACCTCATCATTGACAACTTTTTTTTCTAGTAATGTGTCATGCACAGGTATAATACTTCGAATTCTTCTTGAGTTTAAAATTTGGGAAGGACTAGGTAAATTGCTAGAAATTGGCATGTTTCTGAACTCAAGAATAGCAAGGTAAGGATCTTTTCTCTTTGACACATTTGATAAGTATATTCTTTACAGTTTGTATAGTGCGTTCAACAAGTCCATTGCTTTGGGGGTAGCGAGGACTACTTGTTATATGCTAAAAATCATACACTTTCCTAAAAAGTTGAAATTCCTCAGAAACAAACTGAGGTCCATCATCAGAAAATAATTCTGCTGGAATCCCTTGTCTAGAAAATATTTCTTTCAAGGACAATATAATTGCTGCAGAAGTTGTTGAGTTTAAGTTTTTGAGATCAATATATTTTGAAAAATAATCCACCATAATTGAATAATTTATTCCATGTAAATTGAATAAATCTACCGCAACTTTTTGCCATACCCTACTTGGAACGGAATGTGGTTGTAATGTCTCTTTCATATTATTTTTTCTCATGGATATACAAATTTCACACTTAACAATTCTTTCCTCTATGTCTCGTGACATGCCTGGCCAAAACAATAATTCCCTAGCCAACTGTCTACATTTTTCTTTTCCTAGATGAGCATAATGAATTTTATCAAGCATTTTTTTGCGTAATGCTAAAGGAACATAAAGCTGGTAATTTTTAAATACCAGGTTGTCATACACCGATAGTTCACTCCTGTAAGGCCAAAATATACGCAATTCCCCCGGTAGACGTTTTTTATCATTGGGAAATCCATTTTGTACAAATTGCATAAGTTGTTTAGTAATTTAATTTTGCAACATTTTTTCGTGTACCTCTTCGAACTTTCCACTAGTCATAGAAAAATTTTCTCTGACTAGACAGAGCTGTGACTCACATTCATCGTCTATTTCATCAGAAACACAAGTATTTTTAGAATAAGATCTCGAAAGTGTATGAGCAATGTATAGTTCAGCACCCTTTTTATAAACTAGTTTAAAAGAGTATTGCTGTAGTTTAATCAACATACGTTGCAACCTGGCTGGAGCCAAAGTAAGAGGCTTTTTATAAATAGTAACTAATGGACTATGATTAGTTTCAATAACTACATCTTCCCTAGCATAAATGTACTGGTAAAATATTTCACATGCTACCACAATGGCCAACATCTCTTTTTCAATTTGTGCATAACCTTGTTGAGTATTTGTAAAAGCCCTTGAAACGTAGGCTATTGGCATATCATTTTGCATCAGACTGCTGCGCTGATTGGGAGGAATCCTCAGATCAATAATGATCTGAGGAGGAATCACAAGAGATTTTAATGGGCTTGTTTATATCAAAATGTCTGAGGACAGGTGGGTTACTCATGTATTTTTTTATTTCTAGCTTTTTCTTGTACAGCATTCCAATGAAAATCACAATTTTTTTAAAATAATTCTCTCAAAGGAGCAGTTACCTTGCTAGAATTTGGAATAAATCGAGGAACATATTGTACCATTCCCAATAGTCTCTTTTTTGTTCTTTCGAGTTTGAATATTTTGGGTAGCATCTGTTTTAGATACATCTGGTAGAATTCCCTTACTAGTAATTTTATGACCCATATAATTAATCTCACTTAAACCAAATTTACATTTCAATTTATTGAGCTTCAAGTTATTTTCTTGGGCTATTTTGAGAACTTTTTTTAGACGACTATCACGCTCTTCAATATTCTTACCCCAGACTATGATATCGTCTACATATATCTCCACTCCCTCAACCGAGTCAAATAGCTGCCTTACCATTCGGCTGAATACTTCAGGTGCAGACGAAACACCGTAGGGAAGACGTAAGGATTTATATCTCCCAAACGGCGTAATAAAAGCACACAGGTTAGAGCTTTCGGCATCCAACCTGACCTGCCAGAAGCTATTGCTACAATCAAGAGTGGAAAAAATGTTTGCCCCTAATATTTTACAGAGTATTTCATCTAGAGTGGGAATGCAATAATGCTTTCGACATATAGCCTTGTTCAAGTCAGTCGGATATAAACTTAACCTTAAAGATTTATCGTTTTTATACACAATCACTAATGAACTAACCCACTCTGTTGGCTCTGTTACTTTACTGACAATATATCTCCTTGCTTAACAACCAATCAGTCTATTTCAAATTTTGAAATTCAGCCAATAGAATCGGAATTACAGTGAAAATTTCACACCTCACTTTTAGAGAGTAACAAAACACTCGTTCTTATTTAGACGCCATGGCAACCCAAAAAATTTCCGGAAATTTTTATCCTCCTGGCTACCCTGGCCGAAATTAATAAGTGGAAATTTTTCTGTCAAATATTTGACAGGTGATAGTTTATATTTTGCTTTGATGTACAAATGGAATTGTATTTTTCATTTGAAATGAGATAATATTTCATATTTATGTATTTATTAAATATTTCGAATGTGTCTGAATATTTTCTTCACGATAATCGCAGAATTTGCAAATTCTGAAATCAAATTTCAGAAACACTTCAATACACCAGTTGTCTACATGTAAATCAAAGGCCCCGTGGCGAGTCGGTAAAGTGTCCGCCTCGTGGTCGTGTGGTCACTAATTCAATTCCCAGTGGAGCACATTTTTACTTTTTTTTTGAAAAATCAAATTGAAATTTTGTTAAGTGTGTTTTACATATCAATATTTTCATGCATCTTTTTTGTACTATGCATATAAATAGTTCAGGTGAACCATAGTTAGTTATTTCTTATGAATTGTTGGATATATTTTGGTGTAAAATTTTCTTACCGAATCCCCCGCGTGCTTGAATTAATTGCAGGAAATTTATCTCGTACATGAATTTTTTAAGAAAATTACCCTCGTCGCTGCGCGACTCGGGTAATTTTCAAAAAATTCATGTACTCGAAAAATTTCCGGCAATAATTCAAGCACTTGGGAGATTACAAGTGAAAATATAGCTTGTGGCTGTATTTTCACGGTGATAAACCTGCTTAGTTTTTGTTTTACTAACTGTCAAGTGAAAATAATGATTTAAATTATAAACGTCAAATCTTTGTGTTTTGACTAGTTATATTTCTTAATCAATATGAGCGATCGTTGGGGACAAATGGCTATTGGTATCATAGATGAAGCAGTGGAAAAGAGTATTCCGTTGAATACGGCCAGAAATAAAGACTCAATTACCAGGCAATTCAACAATTTTTGCACAAACAGGGGTTATTTTGTCAATTCGAATACCACAATTGTGGAGCTGGCTGATATTTTGAAAGATTATGCCTGTAATATGACCCCAATTTTTCTCTTTAGTGTTCACGTTGTTAGATTTTGATTTATGTGAATTACTTCAAATTAAAACGGTGACACGATTTTTCTTTATTTCAAATCCATATATTGTCGTCCTAAATATAATTCGTGGTATGATTAATAACCTATAATTTTTTGTAATATCAACTCATTGGCAATCCCAATGCAAGAAAATACAACTCGTCCTGCGGACTCGTTGTATTTTCAGCTTTGGGATTGCAATTCATTAATATTCCAAAAAATTATCGGTGTAATAATCATACCACTTATTATATTACCCCTGATAATGTCTTCCTTTTCTAAACAATTTAATTTTTCCAACCCTGATAAATAAAGGTAATAGGTACAGTACACATCTTTCTCATTTTAATCGTTTTTTAAACATATTACAATCATATTCCATCTATACAAAATTTTTTAAATTAATAATGAAGGGCATTTTCATTTTTGTGTTAAAAACGAAAGTATTGGAAAAAAATCGTACAACTTAAATATAAAGCCTCTTTCTGCACTTGCGTGATTTCATTACTGCGAGAGAAAACTTCTCGAGCATGCAAAAAAGAGTCGCTTTATAAACAACTAGAAACAATTATTATTGCATTGAAATGACGTTGTGCAATTGAATTGTCACTTTTAACGTCGTCTCAAATTTCTAGTTTCATGTCGTCTGAAATACAAGTTATACCTTGGTCATCAATCGAAAAATTAATTTCGAACCAATATAACTAAGAAAAGAAATCATTCAAGTTCTTCTTTTATCAACTTCAACAATAACTAAAACATTTTAACAAGCGTATAATTTTGTAAGACGGTATCGCCAGTGAATCTTTTATTATTTTGACGTGTTTTTTTATCATTAAACGCATCATCCTTTATTAACTTTAAACATTACAAAATATTCTAATGACTGTTTCAACATTTCGTTGTTAAAATGTCCTTCCTCTTTAGCAACACCCACCTATCATAATTGAATTCTTGCAAAATATGTGTAACATACATGTATATTTATCAGCACATCTAAGACGATTATTACATTAAGGGGAATCGTGTCATTATTGGTATATTTCCTTTCCGGCATTTCAAGACCTCCAATCACCTTGGATCCATTCTTTGTCTATATTGTCTGGTGGCGTTTAATTCTACTACAACTTTACGATGGAAACGATATGTCGTGAGATAGTAAATAACAGAAGTGGATACTAATATAACGATACTAGTAGGTGCTACGATATTATTTCATGACCATTTATAACGTCTTATGCGACAAGTGAGTATACGTGCCATTCAGGAATATCGTTTTTCTACGAATGCTATACAATGTGCCACTTCTCACATCGCTTTCATACGTTCAAAACGAAAGATTTCTCACGCAGTGAGAAATATCCGCCAATACAGTGAGAAATAATTTCTCACAGTGAGAAATAATTTCTCACTGTTATCACGATAACCCAAGTCAGTCATGAATTGTTACATGTCAGATTGATATGACACGTTCTCCACTTTGACAACGCTACTACGCCGACGATTCGCGTGCAATATCCAAGTAGTCCATTGATAGCGTTTCAATAACAACAAAACCGAAGCACTGCATAATTATTGCTGTCAACTTACACAACGAAAATAGTTTTATTGTTATTTGTTATAATATAAACAGTTCAGATTTATTAAATATTGAATATAATGAAATACGAAGATTTAGAGTCGGAAAATACACCTCCAGAAAATATTCAGAAAGCAATACCTAGGTGTTTCCAATAATTTGCTACCAAGCACATCAAGAGAAAAATATGAAATCGCTTACAGAAACTTTATGGACTGGAAAATGAAAGCCAAGGTAAATTCTTGTTCAGAAAATACCTTGTTAGTTTATTTTGAAGAGTTGTCAAGAAGATTGAAATCATCAACATTATGGTCTTCGATGCTGAGGAGTACCTTAATGATTAAAAACTGGGTTGATACATCAAAATACGTGAAACTACGTGCATTTTCAAAACGCAAATTTGAAAAACATGTTCCAAAACAGTCAAAAACATTAACTTCTGAAGAAATTCAACAATTTTTAAAAGATAAATGTATCCCAAGTAGCACACCTATATTGGTAAAAGATTGGTACAATATTGTGAACATATTGGCGAAATATTTGAAATGCAATATTGGCGAGAAAAAAATGTGAACATTCGGCGATATTGGTCCAATGTTACTTGAATAATGTTGGCGAAATAATCTTGAACTAATATTGGACTCAAAATTTTCGGAGATATTGGTATAATATCGCTGATACAATATTCTGACAATATTGGCACAATATTCGAAAGTTATATTGTCGAGAAGTAAAATGTGAACATTTTGCGATATTGGTCGAAAATTGTTTGAATATTTTAGAAATAGTTTAGGTAAAATATTCTTGAAGCAATAATGGCCTCAAAATATTTATCGATATTGGTACAATATCATTTGGATATATTGGTGGATGTCAATATACCTTGGTAAATTATTGAATGTCTTTTAGTTGATGAAGGTGACACCAGAGTCTGCCTTTTGATCGCCATAACCACTGAGTGAGCTGTCTTGAAAACAAGTTATGGGAAGTATTTAATATACTTTCGTAGGTTTTAGAAGACGTTCTATATGTAGAGCCACCTAGCGGATTTTTATCCAGGTTTGATCATGATATAATTTCAATATATTTCATTGAATATTAGGCCAATATTCAAATTTCATCTCAATCTAGATGTAGGAAACAATATGAAGACAATATTGTTTTAACGATATCAATAAATATTATTGAACCAATATTACCCAATATTAATTAATAAGATTTGTTGAATATTGGCGAAATGATATTTAACCAATGTGTAATCACACTTGGAGATACAATATAGTTTTTTTCCCCTATAATCGATATGACTGGAATATTTTGATTGCAATATTTATTCTAGATGTGGAAAACAATGTATAACCAATATTGTATATTATTATAATATTATAATATTGGTAGAAATTATTCAACCAATATTGACCCAATATTTCGTGTGATAATCTACATTCAAAACTAGTTCAACCAATATTCCACCAATATTATTAATATAATATTGTTTTTTGAATATTCACCCATATTAGACCAATATTGATTTTTCATTTACAATATATCTATATTGGCCCAATATGGAACCAAGATTCAGCCAATATGATGTGCTACCTGGGATGAATTGAATTTTTAAAAATTGTTATCGGAAAATGAATGTTTGGTTTTGATTTCAGGCTGCTTTAGCTATTGGCCTTACAAGGGCATGCCGTTGTGATGAACTTCAAAAATTAAAAATTGATGACGTGGAAGATCTTGATTCGGCCCTTTTAATAAAATTACCCGATACTAAAACCAAGGTTCCTAGAAATTTCACAGTCACAGGAGAATTCTACCAAATTTACAAACAGTATGTGAAGCTTCGACAATGCACAAATGAAACATGTTCTTTAAATTACAAAAATAGCAAATGTACGAAACAGCCTGTGAGGATAAATAAATTTGGCACCATGGCGAAAGAAATAGCGAAATTTTTTAAATTACCGAACCCTGAATTATATACTGGCCACTGTTTCCGAATGTCATCTGCGACTATTTTAGTTAATGCAGGGGCAGATCTTTTAACTTTAAAACGCCATGGGGGTTGGAAATCCAGCAATGTTGCTGAATCTTATATCGACAACTCCATAGCTAACAAAATGAAAATTTCAAAAAGTATAGTAGAATCCATTCAGCCTTCAGTGCCATTAGAACCTGAACACAACCATGCTGTGGAAGCTCAGTACGTTTCAACACCACAGTATTCCAAGCAGAGACACATGCCATAAGGATATGCATACAGATGAATCTAGACCGTGGGTATGAAAGAAAACACATCTACATTCTATCTGACAGCCAGAGCGCTATAAAAGCTCTGAACTCAATACAGATAAAGTCTAAGCAAGTCTGGGAATGTCTTCAGAGCCTCAATTAACTGTCGAAACGCAACAAGGTTACACTTTTGTGGGTGCCCGGACATAGGGGAATTGAAGGCAATGAAAAAGCAGATCATCTTGCAAAGAAAGCATCTGAATCACCATTCACAGGTCCAGAACCAGCGTTTGGAATTAGCAAAAGCCGATGCGAAAACCTAATCACTGAGTGGAAGAAATCAAAACACCAAACGTATTGGGACCAAATCGAAGGGCATCGATACAGCACAGCAATGGTGAGGCACCTGAGCCAAACACTGACGGCTGACACAGTCAACCTTAACAGATCTAAGGTACGCACGATCACCGGCTTACTAACCGGACACTGCAGCCTTAGGAAACACCTACACACCATGGGAATGAATAGAGAAACCGTTGACTGTAGACTCTGTGGTGACGAGGAGGAGACAGCCTCTCACATCATCTTCGAATGCGACGCGCTGCTCAACAAGCGCAACAGGATATTCGGACAGATCAACCTAGAAACAGGCATGAATCCGAAACACCTAGTAAATAGACTACTGAACCTGATGAAAAACACAGGCCTATTTAACTAGGAACTACTGACGACAGAACAATACAATACAAAAGTGTTAAGGGAAACCTCAAGGTAAACCCGGTATCTCGCTCGTCAGCCAACCAAGCAACCAACCAAGCAATTGGGTGTTGAGGTTTTGATGAAAAATCGGTTATTTATTAATAACTCCAGAGTCTTTTTGCCGATTTTGATGGAATCTGGTGTGTTTATTATCGGTAACAAGGGACTCCTTCTCATGAAATTAGATTTCAAATTTTTAGTAACAACGGGTCACCTGATTGATATTTATGCTAAAAATCATTGTGCGCCACTATTTTTATACAAGTTTCATATTTTTATCAGATTAAACAATTAAAAATACAACTGTCTTTTAATGCCGTGAGTTTGAGATAGCAAAACTTTATTAATCGATGGTTGTTTGTTGTGCTCTAACAATACTTTTTTGAATAGAATTCA